>CM026411.1:24872272-25055802 GCA_014858505.1 Corymbia citriodora subsp. variegata | reverse complement strand
GGGGTTTCCATGGTCCGTACCCTTCTCGCCTCCTCCTCCACCCCAGACTCCGCCACCACCTCCTCCCGCGACTCCTCCGGCAGCTCCACCACCGCCTCCGACCAGATCTGGCCGAATGGCGCCAACAACGGCCATGGATTAGCGTTGGCTGCCGGTTGGTGGGGCTGGGATGGTGGCAAGGGTCTCCGACTTATTCATCTTGGGCAGCTTTTGAGACTCGGCTTCCTAATTGCATCGAAACAAATTACATTGCTCTTGCTTCAGCACACTCGAGGCACTCTGTCTCCGTCTCTTTGTCACTCTCTAGCTCTGGTTTTGTTTCACGGTTCTCATTGTTTTATGACTTTGCTCTTCCTTTCTTTTTATACATCGAGTGATTAGTCCTGTTCTCTGTTCAGTTTCCTTTGGGCCCATTTGTCAAAGCGAAAAAAAGGAGACCAAACAAGAGGAAAAAAAGGTGGGGAAAACAAATATCTAGAAAAGAAGGAAGAAATGGCCGGGAGTTTTTTTACCAACGTCACGGTGAACCTAGTTTCGAAACTCGGTGAGTACCTGTTTGCTCCCATTGGACGTCAATTTGGGTACGTGCTATGCTACAAGAGCCATGTCGAAGATCTCCAAAATGAAGTCAAGGAGCTAGAGAGTGCAAGGGAAAGGGTACAGTGCTCCGTCAATGAAGCCAGGAACGACGCAAAACGTATACACACTGATGTTGAGGATTGGCTAAGGAGAGTGACGGAGAAGGCTGAGGAAGCACAAAATCTGTTAGAATGGGGCAAAAGTGCAAAGAACGCTTGCTTTCGTGGTTGGATTCCCAACCCCGTGGTGCGCCACCCGATAGGCCGAAAGGTGAAGAAGACAACTGAAGTCATTAAGGGACTTCAGGAGAAAAGTAGAAATAGTAACTTCAAGAAGGTTTACTATGAGAATTCTCCGCCAGGAATTGTCACGGCTACCACTTCCGCTACAAGATCTGACGACAAGAAAGAGGATCCCCTGGAGTCGAGGGCTTCAATCATAGATGATGTAATGAAGGCTATAGCGGATGACAAGATCCATGTGATTGGGGTGTATGGCCCAGGTGGGGTTGGCAAGTCCAAGCTTTTGGACGACATTAAAAGGCGAGTTGAGAGAGAGAAGTTGTTCGATGAGGTTGCCATGGCAGATGTATCACGCAATCCAGATATAAAAAGAATACAGGGAGAAATCGCTGATGCACTGGGCTTAAAGCTAATTAATGTGGAAACTGATCGTGGGAGAGCAGCTCGTTTGCGTGAGAGATTAGAGTGTGATCCTAAGAAATGCATTCTCATCATTTTAGATAATTTGTGGAATAAGTTGGAGTTGAAGGAAGTCGGAATCCCTTGCGGAGATGATAATAAAGTAAGAGGCTGCAAACTATTGCTAACATCTAGATACCGAGACCTTTTGTGCATTGACATGGGCTCTGACCAAGAATTCCGAGTCAATGAGTTAAAGCATGAAGAAGCCCGAAGACTTTTTGAAAGGACAACAGGGGATAAAGTTAATGATCCTGAGTTTAAGAGCTTGGTGGATGGATTGGTGGAGAATTGTGGAGGCTTGCCACTTTTTATTGTTTCGTTGGCAAAAAGGTTAAAGCATGGAGATTTAGCTACATGGAGAAATGCATTGAATATAGAAGAGTCAAATGTAAAGTCACATGTGGAACTAAATTACAAGGACATAAATGATGAGAGGATCAAATCGGTGTTTTTGGTTTGTGCTCTTCATTCTCGGAGAACTTCACTGAGGGATTCCCTAGTCTATTGCATGGGTTTGGGTTTATATGAAAAATTCAACAAGACCATCGAAGATGCTAGAGATAGGTTAAGGATGGACCTACATAGCCTGCAGGACTCTTCTTTGTTACTAGATAGTGATGACAAGGAATGGTTTAGAATGCACGACATATTTGTTGACGCAGCCATCTCTATTGCTTCCACAGAATGGAAGGCCTTGGTCGGAATGAAGGGTGATGGGTTTGAAAAATGGTCAGAGGATGAGCTCAAAAAATGCACAGCGATATCCTTCCCTCGTGTTGGCATTGAGGAGCTTCCTGAAAAATTGGACTGTCCAAACTTGAAGATGCTTCTATTACTGGAACACAACCCATTTCTCAAAATTCCCCCGTCATTTTTTGAATCTATGAGGAAGCTCCAAGTCTTAGACATTACTGGCTTATTTTTCACCTCTCTACCTTCGTCAATTGAGCTCCTTGAAAACCTCAAGTCCCTATGTCTTGATCAGTGTCATCTAGGGGATGTGACTATTCTGGGAAAGCTGAAAGGATTGCAGATCCTAAGTTTCCTCAACTCTACAATCACTTGGTTGCCCAAAGAAATCGGTGGATTAACGAAATTGAGATTTTTGGACTTGACAGGATGCACCAGGCTCAAAGTAATCGAACCTGGTGTGCTCGGAAGCTTGGCTAATTTGGAAGAACTTTATATGGAAGACAGTTTTGATCAGTGGGAGGCCGAGGATGAAGCATCACGAAAAAATGTTAGCCTTGCTGAGTTGAAGAACATGAAGAATTTGAGCACTCTGTACATTGCCATTCCTCGTTGGGTCAATCTCTTAAGAGACCTGCCATTTGGGAAACTAAACAAGCATATGATCCAAATTGGGGAAGTTTGGGATGGTTTGGGTGAATACAAAGTATCTAGAACTTTAAAGCTCAAGCTGGATTCAAGCAATCTCCTTCATGAAGAGTGGGTGCAGAAATGTTTGCAAAGAACGCAAGATCTTCACTTGGATGGATTGCAAGATGGCAACGATAGCATTCATGATTTGTGTGTCGAAGGTTTTCAAGAATTGAAGCATCTTCACATACAAAATAGCCCCTCATTTCAGTATGTTGTTCATTCAGAAGAGTATGTCCAGTGCATTGCATTTACGAGATTAGAATCATTTTTTCTTGAGAATCTAAACAACTTGAAGAAGATTTGTTGCGGCCATCTTGCGTTAGAATCCTTCGGCAAATTAAAGATTGTGAAGGTGGACAACTGTGGTGAAATTAAACATTTGTTTCCTTTGTCCATGACAAGAATATTATCACAGCTTGAAGAGATTGAAATAAGTAAATGCCACTTGATGCAACAAATTGTCGCAAATGCCGAGGCTGAAGATGGTGATGAAATAGATGAAGATTCCAAAGTAAGATCATACAATTTGCGTAGGCTGACTTTACGAAACTTGCCAAAGATGACAAGCTTCTATAAAAGCGCCGACCATTCAATTGATTTATTTGGCGCGCAACAGGTGTGTAATTTGTTTTTCAGATTTTGTGCATGGATATTATATGTGAGTATAATAGGACGTAGAAAAATGGGATAAATAATTTTTTTTTGAGATTTAGTTTTCCTGAAAAATTAAGACCAACAATTTTTTTAATTTTTCAAAATGGAACTGCGATGCAATATATGGATACATAAAAACATTTATAAATCAGTTAATTATACCTCATTTTATTTGTGTTATGCCATCAACATTGTTAAAGAACACTGTAAGATGTAGAGATTTTTTAAAGATAATCTAGAAGTTTATCATTGGTTAAAGGTAAAATAAAAAATGTATACAAAAAAATTTATGAATACATTAATAAGTTGAAGGAAGTATATACGACCTTAATTATTTTTATGACCTTTATTTGATAATGAATGGATATATGTAGAATTTTGTTATATCCACTTGATTAAAGTGAAGGAAAGAACTAAAAATAAATTCAATAGGTGAATTTAACTACTGTGTGTCAAATGATATCCAAATCAATTATTTATAATTTTGCAATTATTATCGTAAGTATATCAGCCTTAGAGTAGTTGAGACAATCACATTTTCTATTATACTATTATTTGTTAAATGACAGAACTGTTATGTGACTACAAATGAAAAATCAATTATAGTACAATGCCAAAGTATTTTCTAATTCATGTAAGCTGTTGGACCTTTCGTGGTAATCAAATCTATCCCAACTCTTGGTTCTAACCTCTTTTTTTAATATTACTAGTATAATTTATGTGCATTGCACATGCATGAATTCCTTTTCTGTAATAAAATATTGCTTGAAAGTATTATTTAGAAACACATTTAACATTAATAGGTGATTTAACAATTGCTTTAACTGTTGTGTCAATATAAAATAAGAAATCCTTTTTCACATTATTCTTTAAAATTATTTTTATCATGTGAGCCAAATCGAAAAAGTGTGATGTCAGCTAAAATCATTTGCTGAATTATGCAATTTTTTTCTTGGCTACATATATAAAAGAAGAATGCTTTGTTGATTGCACCGTTGCTCTGCGTGGAGGAACGGTGCAATCTGAGGGACGGTGCAATCTGCAACTCATAATTTACCAAGGAAACCGGATAACTCATTTGTCCGATTTCCTAGGAAATCAAAATCCTGCTCGGTAGGAGTTGATTCCCATAAACAGCATCGCTCTTCCTTTTCATCTTTTGCCATGCGATTCTCTATTTTTTCGCACAGAACCACGTATTCCTTTTGAGAAATGATATTTTAGTTGGTCACATATACACCAAACAAAAAAATTATTAGGACATTTTCCACTTGGATTCAATCAATGTAGCCCGTAAGACCTAAACAAAATTGAATTTTGAGAATTTACCATGTGAAGATGTGATCAAGTTTGAAACATAGTAAAATATATTTATTTTGTCTTACAATATCCTATAAAAATTTACTACATTTGATTGTAATCATGTACACAAGATGTTATAAAATGCTTTGTTATTTTATTTTTACAACATTGCATCACTGCTGACGACATTTTTTTTTAATCGAGCGCAACATATTATATAATATGTGAAAATATAATATTTTGAATATTACAATTATGATAGTAAATAAAAAATTAACAACATTACATTTTAAGGGCAAAACTTTACAGAATGGAAATTTTTTCTTATTTAGATAATTACTTAGTTTTGTTATAAACAATCGAATGCCATAAGTTTCATGTTTTATTTTATGATATAGATATTGCAACATTTATCAAAAGTAAAACGTTGTTCAATATGAATATTCTTATTGTAAGAGCATTATGACGGTTCATTATAATAAAATGTACAATGAAGAAAGAAAGATCATACTGCAAAGTTGATCGTCGTAGAGACATGAGATGAGATTCAGGAGAAGTTAGAAAGGACAAACAAAGGCTTTTAAGATTTATTTTTTTTTCAGGGAATTGTTCTTTAATTTTTTAAGAATCAAACTAACCTATAAACTTCCAGTAGCCAGTTGTTTTTGGAATGAAAATTGTGGTCAACATAGGACTGTTAGAAACTCAGTCTAACGGCACCGTCACACTAGCAAGCCTCTACATAAAATTTGCCATATAAATCAGCATTTTGATAAGGAAGCGCATCTTAGGTCCTTACATAGGTAAATTAATTCCTATAATGAAATTGACTTTGATGCCCATAAGGTGCTGTTGGGGTCGGTTCATGGTTCTTATGGCCAACCTCGGATCTTAACAGTGATGTACCTTTTTTCTTTTTTCCTTTTTTTTTACTTTCGGCCAATGTGGCATATATGCCGCATTACATCTACGAAAGGAAATCATGGATCCTAATGCGCTATGCATGGGGACAACAAGATCTTCTGACTATTTTAGTATTTCCCTCACAATTTACAATAACTTTTTACTTTCAATCTTTTGATAAGAGATGTATTTTTTCAAAATACCTTGGATACAATGCCAACCTCATATTACACATGCAAATCAATTAAAAGTGTAGTTTTCTCTATTTGTCAATTTAGTTCATGACTACTTGGTAGAAAATAATTCGTTTGAGATATTACATAAAATCATAATCAATGACTAATAATTCAATTGAGGCTACGCCATGAATTTGGAAATTTACATAGGAAGCACAAAATGAGAGGATAAATTGAATAACCTCGATATTTCAAGGACTATGAATTCTGTCCTATATTATGTATTCAATGGACTCCAAGTACATAATAGCTTAATGATAAGTAAGTGTAAAGATGATAAATTTTAAAGAAGAATAAGCAAAATATCAAAAATCACTACTCTGCTTTTTCTTCTGTTATCTTTAAATCTATTGTATGAGATTATTTCATTTAATATTATTTCACATGCAACTCGTATTTCTAGTAACGAACATTATTATGAGATAGTGTGGGGTTATTCACCCTTTGCAGCTAATGAAGCTACAATGTTTGGAAGCAATAACCATTGAAGGATGCCAATTAATACGAGAAGTATTTGACTTGGAAGGACTCATGGCCAGTGGGGAAGTTGAAATTCTATCGCAATTGAGAGAATTAACCTTAACTGACTTACCAAGTTTGGGACACATATGGAACAAAAATCCACAAAGAGCATCATATTTCCGAAACTTGAGGACACTGAAGGTGCAAAACTGTGAGAACCTGAGGTTTCTTTTTTCTTCTTCCATGGCTAAAGCACTTGGGCAAATAAAAGAAATAGAGATAGAGAGTTGTGAACTGATGGAGGAAATTATTGATGAGCAAGAAGAAGAATTGGAGGAACCTAAAACCAGAGACACTTTGAAGTTTCATATGTTAACCTCCTTGTCTCTTGTGAAACTGCCAAATCTCAGGACATTCACTTATGGAAAGTATTATATTGACTGTCCATCCTTAACAAAATTGACAATATCAGAGTGCCCCGAAATGATGACATTCTCTTCATTCGAAGAAAGGCAACAGTCAATAACAACTGATACAAGTGTACAACAAGCATTTGGTCATATCAACTCTAGCATGTCCTTGCTTGGCTTCTTCAATGAAAAGGTAAGTGAGCATGTATAGCATTTTTTTTTTGTTGATCATTCTTCTAGTTCTAGTCAGAGAGGCAATTTAGTAGAAACTGGATTATTTTTCTGTACCAAAAATTTGGCAGAGTTCGTGGTGGAAAAACTAAGTTGCTGCTGGTCATTCCCAAAGTTGCCCCTGAATATCGGCATAATAAGATTCTTTACCGGAAAATTCAGTCATTCTACATATACAATTTTGTACGCAGGTTCTTTTTCCAAGCTTGGAGGAATTGAAGCTTTCTTCCATGTGCCAATTAAAGAGGATATGGCATAATCAACTCCACGGACAGTCCTTTTGCAAACTCGCATCCTTCACTGTTGAACTATGTGAAAATTTGTCGTATATTTTTCCATCAAATTCAATGGATAGGTTGCACAGTCTGAATAAAATTGAGGTGCTCGGGTGTCCCTCCTTGGAAGCAATATTTGATCCAGTAAGTCTCAACACTGATAAAAGACAAAAGCCATTGGTCCTCTCTTCATTAGAAAAAATGAAGTTGCTGAATCTACCAAAGCTGAAAGACATTTTGAAGAGTGATTGCAAAGTAAGATTGGCATTTCCTAGTCTGATGGAAGTGAGCATAAGGCGTTGTCATAATTTGCTATATCTCTTCTCAAGTGCCACCGCCAAAACTCTTGATAAACTTGCAGTTCTTGACATTTCCTGTTGCAATAACCTGCGAGGCATAATTGTGATGGAAGGAGGAAAAGGGAAAACCGTAGAGACATTCAAGTTCCGTCATTTAAGCACACTCAAGCTTGGTGACCTTGAGAACTTGATTAGTTTCTGCTCATCGAGTTGTGCTAGTGATGGGTTACATCCTCTATTTGATGAGAAGGTATCATATCCCAATTTATCTAATTTCTTATTTCATTCTATGTTTTTATGGTTTGGCCCTAAGCAATATTGTGTATTTTCCATTTATCTCTATACATTTGTAGCTTGCATTTCCAAAATTAGAAGAGCTATATGTCAAGGGAGTTCAACAAGAAGACCTGTGGAACAATAAAATCCTTGAGTCGTCCTTTTTTCGTCTAAAGGTCCTCAAGGTGAAGCAGTGTCACAACCTAATGAATGTGATTCCTTCATTCATGTCAAAGAGGTTGCTTCAATATATGGAATCCTTGACAATTGAGGAGTGCCCACGTATAAGAAACCTTTTTACAATGTCTATGGCAAAAAGTCTAGGACAACTCCAATATTTGGGTCTCGGTGGTTGTGGAGAGATGGAGTACATTCTCACCAAACAAGAGGAGAAACATGAAGAAGCAACTGACAAATTTGTAATTCCTCAACTTGTCACTCTGTATCTTCATAACATGCCAAAACTCAAAAGTTTCTGCCAAGGGAAGCATATTTCAGAGTGGCCTTCCTTGAAAGAGTTTACTATTGAAGATTGTAAAGCTGTGAAGGTGATTCTAGGAGATGTCAGTTGTAGAAAATCAGAGGGTGGCGGTCCAACACATCAACCGCTTTTACTCGTCGAAAAGGTTTGCTCTCATTCTTCTCTAATGGCATATCTAGCTTGTGTCCTGATGGTTTGAGCTAAGGGTATGAGCAATCGCTTATGATAACTTATCATTTTCATCTACAAATCTTTGAACTCAAATAAAAAATATCTCAAAGCTACTTCTCTAATATAAAAATATTGAAACATACATCAAAAAAATTTCATTAATTTCAAACACTCAATAGATTTTTTTTTTCCTTTCATTTTTGAGTCTTAGACTAAATTGTAATTGAAGTACAAATATTAACGACATGCTAAGCTTCAATTAACAACTTTTAATTAATCTAGAGTCTAGACAATGCTAAAGATGTCAGCTCAAATTTAAATATTGTTCAACGTAAGATCAAGGGTTAATAACACTACGAGTTCTAAAACTTGTGTTGATTCGGCACTTAAGTTCTAAAATTTGCACAATTGATGCATTTCAAGACTTGTTAAGTCCGTCCCTTTTTTACAAAAATTCTGCATTTTTATCATATTTTCAGTCTTGCATGGGCTTTGGTGCGGTGATGGAGCTTCCTGAAGCACAAAGGGAGCTGTTTCACTATTGCCGCATCGAAAAATTGAAAAACAATTAAGAACATACTAAAAATTAGAAAAAAAAGTCAGCACTAATATGAAACTAGAAATAAAAGAAGTCCTACGAGAGTTTGATAGTCAAGGGGGCGAAGGGCTACATAGGGAGCGCCACTATTGCTTCCCTTCCTGCCGATGAGGGCTAACAACCCTTGCTATGGTCACAACAAGCCCGTTAACCCGTGTAGGGCCTACGGCAGGGCAAGTGTGCTCGCTCATGCGCTGACAAGGAGCCAAGTTTGGCAACTGCTAGTGGCCTAGCGAGGGTGCTGAGTCTACCTTCTTAAATTTTTTGTCACCTTTTTTTAATGTGGCATCTCCACATTAGCACTGCATTTTACAAGTTAAAAAAGGAAAATTCAATGAAAAATGACATATATACTTTCCGTCCTCCTGAAACTAATTTTGGTAATGGAAAGACTCAAATGCTGAACCGGAACAATTTTACTTATAAACAAAAAAAAAAAGTTTTGGTTCTTAAACATGCCAAACTGGAATAAGTTTTAGGAGTCATTTTGTTACTCATTCCTAAAGTCAATTGTAAATATTGTGATGGGAAAATCATTCCACAAGTCCTAAAATGTGTTTATGAAATGCAATCGAGTCAAAAAAAATTCAGTTGGTGCAATAAACTCTTAAACTTTTATCAAAAAGTGCAATCAAATCCCAAACCTTTTTTTAGTGTAATAAAGTCATAAATTAATACAAACAATGCAATTTGAGGTTGCCACATAGGCAATCTAAGTTATTGTGTCCTAAAAGAACTTGATTACGCCTTTTCAAAAAATACTTAAAACTTAAGTAACCCAATTGAAAAGCGTAGGACTTGGCTACATTTCAAATATAAGATTTAGGACTTCCAATACATCTTTGTTTCTTGGTTATGACTAAAACTGCAAGTAGTTCACATGATAATTTTCACTTTGGGGTCAAACCTAGTCAGCTTAATCAAATGCTAATCAAAGGAGCTTTGGTGAAAAATTGGAATCATGGACTTAGCAAATCTGTATTCATGGCTCCACACGAGCCAATATTTCCTTTGCTACACACATTATACGTAAATAAATCAATTTCACTAATGGAATCTATAATTCAATGTGCTGTCATTCACTATTACAAAAAAATTGAGGAGCTTTTTACTAGGTGTACAATACATATGTTAGCAATTGATAATATAGAATGAAATTGCATAGCAAGGTTAGTTCAGAATCATAAAATCTGAAGGAAAATCAGATAGCAATAAACTAAGGAAGAGAGAGAGAGAGAGCGCCTTATCAATAAGGCCTCATCTTGACTTTGTTATAAAGAATCTGTCATTTCCCATGCACCAAAGCTTACATCAAGACACTTTGGGATGACAACAAACATTGGAAATATTCTACACTTAATAGCCCTTAGTTTCTATGTATATTAATGACTAGTGATTTTTTGGTTTGAATCTAGTCTTTTCTATTTTTTTGCTATAAAAGGTCATCAAACCTCTGTAAATAACAGACCGAATTTGATTAATGAAAATTTGCCTAATGCAATTCTCTTGAACCTAGAAAAGTTCAAGCCCTGTGAAAATCTAGAAGAGTCTTCCTCCGTCCTTAAAGCGTAGAGCTTTTTAAAATCTGCATCCTTGAAGAGCTACAGCCATCAATCTCGAAAAATCAATGTCATTTCAACTTCCTTAGAGGCCTAGAAGAGCAACCATTGAAGTTCCTATCTTTTTCTTCATTCTGTCCATTTCGGTTTTGCCCAATTCTCCTCAAATTCAAGAGTTCCACAGTACTTATCTCCAAAAACTCAAAACACAAAAGTTATAGATCGCCGAGTCCTCGTTTCTTTTGGTTTTGGAATCAGGTCATTTCAATCTGAATTGACAATGTTATGTCCGTTTTTCCAAGCTAGTGCAGAATGAAATTTCTGCTCGATTTTGTGATTAAGTTTTTTGTCACTCTCAATCCTATTATTCGAGTAGCCTACCTTTGGGCTACATCAGCTAGACAATGTAAGGGTATGTGGTGTGACTTTGGCTAACTTATTCTTTTACAAATTTTTGACTTTAAATAATTAACAAACAACTTAAAGCTACTTCTTTAAGATAAACATATTGACACTTATATCAAAACTTTTTCATAAGTTTCGAAAGCTTGATATATTTTTCTTTCGTTCTCAAATTTTAGACTAACGTAATGTTTCATTAATACTGTAACTGAAATGCAACTATTACTTAGAGGCGAAGGACTAATTTAATATATTTTAACTAATCTAGAGTTAGACTATGTTAAAGAGTCAGATCAAATTTAAATCTAATTCAGAGTAAGATCAAGGGAAATGACATTACCTGTCCTAAAATTTGTGTCTAGACACTTAAGTTGTCAAAAATCTTTACATGCATTCAAGTCGTAATAATTACACTTTTAGGACTTGTAAGGTCTTCTGTTTTTTGTAGATGAAAAATATGCGTTTTAATCATACTTGCAGTCCTACGTGCAATTAATGCAGTGATGGAGCTTCCTCAAGCACGAAGTTCTTGTTTCCCTATTGCCACATCGGAAAAATTACAAAAAAGAATAGAAAATGGACTGAAAAATAGAAGAAAATCTAACAGTAGAAAAACAGTGAATATAAAACTGGATTAAATAATTCGCGAGACAACGCAAGTCCCGGGGTTGGGGGGGGGGGTTTCGGGTGCGGGAGCTAAGAGGAGCAGGCTTCCCACCGTCGAGAGCCTAGAACCCTCACCAGGCAAAGAAGAGCGGTCACCTTGGGGCCACTAGCGAGGATCATGGGTGATCAATTGGAGAAATTACATTCCTTAATTTATTAAATTACATAAGGCTCTTCACTAAAGTCATCCAAATTAGTTAGTTCACTTTTATCCTACTCACTTCACCATTCTCATCAGCAAGAGTCCTTATTTGATTCTTCAAGGTATTGAGAGTACTTATCCATGCCCTTTTGCACATTAGAGAATTGATTTTGGACCTTTTCATGTCTTCCTTACAGTTTTTGATTGAATCTATTAAATTCTTATCAAAACTGTTGAGATCTTCTCTCAGATCCTTTTAAAAAATTTAATCCCTTCAAGATGTTATAAGATTTATGGTGATCAAAACTACGGCAATTGCTGTAATAATCTTGTCAAAACTATTAACATAACATGAGAATCATAATAATGATAATCGTCATACCACTGAACGTAATAATCTTAATAAATATTGAAACAATATTAAAAGAGAGTATTATACCAAACATGGAGTGGCTCCAAATCAGCAAGCATAACGGCTGAACTTTCAATGGGCATGAATGCTATTCATGAGCATATTGGATCAGAAATGCAAAGTGTGGCAACTGAAATAAGTACCCTAGCATTGGTCTTTGGTGTAGAATCATCGCACAATGATAAGATGCAGTCAAAGCAAAATTCTCTAATATCAATTGATGTTGAAGAGATCTAGCTCAAATACCAATTGATGATGAAGCGATCTAGACCCGCTAACAACTTACGTCAAATGGAAGCATGTAGAAAGTTGGGTTTAGATTTGTAACAACCGGAGGAAAATCAGATAATTAAAAATGAGGGAGAAATTAGAGAGATATCAAATAACTAAACTAAATAAAGAAACAAACTAGCTAGTGGTTGAAGAATCCCATCCTACCGTACTCTACCATCTTTTGATCTAATTTTCAGATTTTTTTCTTCAGTATCCGTCATGTTTTCCTGGACTATAATTTGTCGGAGAAAATTTTGAACTGCAAGATCCATGAAGTATTGGTTTGTGATATTTTTTTTTTTTTTATGTCAATACCTTACAATGTACAAGTTATGCTTTTAAGTGATTCAAAGAAATGGGAGAGTATCTTGGCTATTGTGTATGTGTGTGTTGTAACGAGAGAAACCTTAGATAGGCCAAATTGGAGGCTATGGGTTATGGTACTGCCCAAACTTAACATTTGATATATATATTGGAAAAAAATTTATCCTTTCCACTTTAAAATAATATGACAAGATCCATTTAGGAGAATGGATGTTAAGGGGTGGTATCTACTAAAAAGAAAATAACGAGCATCTAGTCTTCTTTTCTTACTATTCTACTAATAATGCTTCTCCTATTGTTTTCCTTATTCTTGAAATTAAAGTAATTTATTTTTTGAGGGGGACAAAGAGTCGACTTTAATGAATTAAATTGAAAAATAACAGGTTGAGTTTCCTAGTATGGAGTTGATGAAGATCTCGTATATGGATAACATGGAGAAGATATGGCTTGATGAGCTTGCTTCAACTGCCTTTAGCAAGCTCAAGAGGCTAATTGTGGAGCATTGTGAGAAACTTTCATCCATTTTTTCGTCAAATACTATCCCGTGGAGTGCACATCCTTGCGGGACTCTTATGTTTGAACGCTTACTGTGCTTGAAAGTTGAAAACTGTAAGAGTCTCAAAAGCTTATTTCCAGTTTCAATAGCAAAAAGTATGATACAGCTCGAAGAACTTTCGGTAAAGGATTGTAGGTTGGAGGAAATTATTAGAGAAGAAGATGAAGTAGGGACGAATGCAGGTGATCTCTTCTTTCCGCGATTAACAAGCCTGAAATTAATAGAGTTGTCGGAACTGAGGAGCTTCTACAAGAATAGTCATACTTTAACATGGCCACTCTTGAAGATATTGTTAGTGAGACATTGCAACAAGATGAAGACATTCTCAGTTGCTTGTGGATTCCAAAGCTACCAAGGTACAACTACCGGCGAGAATCAACTTGCACTCTTTTCTTTTGAAAAGGTACTATCCTTGATCCTAGCTCTCTGCCATCAATTTCATTGGTTTATATGCATAGCTATCGGTGCTTTGTTATTTTCTACAAGAAATTAAAATTCTCAAACATTTCATGCTTATGAAAACTCACCATAACACACTTGTGAATTGCTTAGAAATTTGAAGATTTGACTGCTGTTAACTATTTCCAATCATAGTCTTTGCTACATAATCTAGTGATCCCACCTTTTACTTTGAAAAAATAAAAAAATTGAGCCGCTCTTGTCTTATGGTTAGGATTTACCTATGTAATTTAATTTGACATCACCATCTAACAAAAGAGAACAAATTTTAGTATTATGTTCATTTGGAACAAAGTTATATGCTTGAACATTGTGAACCTGATTGATAACTATTAGAGTACTATGGATAATTTCCTTATATAGGCTCTAAAAGCACAAACCTTTTTTTTTTTGTCTTTTTTCAAACTACCAACGACTTTAATAATCTATTAACATTTATTCTTGAGGCTCACCAATGTTCCTAGGACATTGGTCCAATTCCTGGTTCCATTTTTATGAAACCGGTGATTTTCGATCAAATTTTCAATTTCAGGGGAAATTGGGAAATTGGACAAGACCATATCGATGGACCGAACCAACTCTTTTTTATTTAATTTTTTAATTTCTTTAAAATAGCAATAAATCCTAAAATAGTAATAATTATAGTATTTTTCTTAATTTTTTGGATTTTTAAATTTTTTGCTAAGTAACTAGTTCCAATAGACCTGACCAAATCAGTTAGTTTGGTCTGGTTCCTGGTCCCAAAATTTGGCAACCAGTCCTCTCGGTCTCGTTCCTAGTTCTTAGGTGGAATTGGATCGGATCAGAAACCGATCACCTTTCAAAATTACCAAACTTAATTTGAGTGATATATCAATGATATACCAACACAGAATTAGGTTCCATTTTTAAACATATGTAACGCTAAAAATGTTTATTTATCAATTTAGTTTGAATGCATCCTTCTCAGAGGTGTAGAACGGAGAACCCATGCACTGCTGATGAACTATAGTAAAATAGATATGAAAACAATTGCTTATAAAAGAGTGCAACATATTAATACATCATCTTACTATTGAAATACATATATTTAATATATAGATAACATGATTTGGTAAAACAAGCAAGTTTTGTTTTGAGTATTTTCTCTGAACTTGTTGAAATTCACATGTGTTTACTTTGCCATTTGAATTTAATTAGTTGACAATTGAAATAGTTGAATACCATTGACGAATAACTTTATTTCATCCAAATTCATGAAATATAGTTTGATTGAATTGAGCATATCACTAACAAAAACCGTCCCACTTATACAACCCTTGGATAACGGTCATTAATTCTTGCTCGTCTGGCTCTGGAATTTAAAAAAAAAAAAACGATAAAACCAGCTAAAAGCCTACAGGTTCTTTTTTCCTCTTTTCCCTAATAAATGGAAGGACAATTTAGTCATTGAACCGTGGTTGTGCCTCATATTTACTTATGGTAGCCTAATTAAAAGGGATTCCCACAGGTCATCCCAAACTTGGAAGTATTGTCATTGACGAGGGAGGATGTCGCGATGTTACCACAACATTATATCTTTGGCAATCTCACAGGGCTGGTTTTGGGATGCTACCATGATGAAAATATCACTTTCCCCTCCGACTTCCTTCTCCAAGGATTCCCCAATCTTGGAGGGCTTCTTGTACAATGTAGTTCCTTCGAGGAGATATTTTCAGAAGATGCTCTTGGACATGGGGGAGCGACTCCCTGTGGAGGATTAACCGACGTGGAAAAACCTCTCAAGTCACTTAGAAATCTGAAGTACCTTCGGCTGACGAAGCTGTGTAATCTGAGGGGAGTCTGGAAAGATGGCTCCTTGATGGCTAAAATCCTCAAACAAATTGAAGCTCTGACCCTTTCACAGTGCCCTAGTTTATCAATCGTATTTCCATCTCCGGCCTCATTCCAAAGATTGACGGAATTAGAAATAGAGGGGTGCACTAGTTTAGTTCATCTAGGGACTTGCTCGGCAATGACAAGTCTAGCGCTCCTTACCCAACTAACCCTAAGAGATTGTGGTGCAATGGAAGATGTGGTAACAGATGATGGAGATGGAGCAGAGGAGATCCCTTTCCCCAAGCTAAAATGGCTAATACTTGATCGTTTACCAAGCCTTGAGAGCTTCTCCCAAGCTAATTGCGCCTTCAGTTTCCCATCATTGGAGTGTATTGTCATCACATGGTGCCCCAAGATGAATATATTCTGCAAGGATGCCTTAAGGACGCCAAACCTACATAAAGTGCTCCTCTCCGTAAAGGATGACGAAGGACATTGGGAGGGCGACCTTAATACGACTGTCCGAACCTTATCAACTTGGAACAATCCACACCGAATTCAATGAGGCAAGTGAATCTATTTGCTTAATCGTGTCTACCTGAACCTAGTGACAAGGAAGAAACTTGCATTCTTCTTCGAGTTCTGTATTGGCTCATATGAAGTCAATCTTTCTTTAAAAAAATGTATATGTTTGGTTGTGTTGTAATAGAATCGTTACATATTTCAAATATTGGGGGCTTTTGTGCACTTACTTACCAATGCATTCTAGCTGTTTGATGAATTGCTTAGCATAATTTCTGCCAATGTATCTTCAAAGATTGCGAGGATTTGTTATATGGGGCCATGTGCTCACCCACTTCTCTGGTTAATTTTGTGGATTGCCTTGCTGACAATGTTTGTTTCTTTCAGGTGTCACACTCTCTACAATCAAATTGGTTGCTTTAATTTTCTAGGAAGTGTCTCCTACAATAAGATGTTGAAGCAACCATTTTGCAACCAATGCTCTGATAGTGTTCTAGTGTATGGTGTTGATGCCTCTCGACATGGAGCCTTTGTGCCGACATGGTATTCACAATGGCTAGGTGCTTCATTGTATATCTCATTTTTTTTTTCTAGTTTGGGATGTCATCTCAATGTCATTTCCTTGATAATGATACTAATATAGCATAATATTTATGCAAATAATCAATCGAATGTGGAGGTGCTCTCTTCTTTATCGAATTTTATGGAATTTTGTATGAGTGTTGGCTTTTAGGCAGCCTCAATTAGCATCAAGAGTTTCTTTGGAGTTGGATTATTCAGATGATGACAACAACAACATACATTGACCAAAAGAGGAAAAAGTCCAAGAATCCAAATAAGCACGTGACCTATCAACACACCACAACCTACATGGAGCCGTTCACGCTAGATGTTTTCATCTCCAATTGCTTTGTCTCAGCTTCACTCACTTGCAAGGTCACATGCAAGTAGGTTGCTATTATGGATACCAATAGGACGTCAGAACTATGCTCAATGTTTGGTTTTAGGCCAATTTTAGCAAACCGAGTGAGGGAAGCTGATGTGTGGACTACTTCCTATATTCCAAGAGAGTGGGACAAATTCGAAGGAAAAATCAGAGCAATAGTTCAATCTCTGATTGACGGTGGCATCATAGTAAAGTTTATCTTGATTGATTTTCCCTCCTTGAGAATGATGTTGCTTATGTGCACAACTCCTTGTAGGAGTATACAAACATCTTTGACATTGTTTTGAGATACGCAAGATGTAGTGTTGGTTCATTTGTTGGTTAAATATAGATAATAGTGATTGTTTGTTTGACAAGAGCAGAATCTAATTTTGTTTTGGCTTTGTCAAAACATTTACCATATGGTTCTAGAATGAGCATAGTGATGGTTATCATAGCTTGGTACATCTTTCTCTCATTTTACACGGTGTCTATGTTGACTCCTGCTTTTAAAGCATTATGGATGTCCATGCCGTAATGATTAGTTTCATCCAATCTTCTTTTAGTGGACACTCATTACACACTAGGTTCATAGCTCTTGAGAATTCAAAATACTATCATAACGTGGATTGATAGGTAATATCCTACTCAATTTATCTTAATTTAGTTTAGTTGTCTCTCTTGTTCAATTGTTTTAATTGAGTTCATGACAAAGAGATACATAGCTATTAGCTTGCCTTCATGACTTGATGATAAACAATCAATTAACTTGATATCACTTGAATCACATGATTTAGTATTCTTGTGGAAAATATGATGCTAAATATAGTGTCGTTAGTCATTCATTTTCTTTCGTTTCTAAGTTTGACTATCTTGGACAAGAAGGGTAGAAGACCTCACTGAAAAGTGAATATGTCTAATATATTGCTTTATGAATGTTAATTCATTCCGATTTACTTTGGTGGAAACTAAGGAAAATATTTGTTAAAATCTGATGCCATTCTAATACCCCTGTGTTTTTACTGTTAGCTGGGTTCACTCCTATGTGGAGGAAGCCCAATGAGTTGCAAGCCCAAAAGGGCTTGAGTCCATATAATAAGTTATATGGAGAAATAGGGTTTCTCACTATCGTTGAAGTTGTAGCCGCAAAAGAGATAGTAACAAGAGAAAAAGAGAAAGCAGAAAATCTGGGGTCTGGGGCAAAGTCTGATTTACATCAAGCTGGCATCGGAGGTCGATTCGAGATCCGATTGAGCTGAAATTTTGTCAGCGTGTTCGTGGTGCAATCTCCTCGAATCTGAACGGTTTGATTTTCGTTTGAAGCTCCATACATCAGGTTTTTCGTGGATTGATCAAAACTTGCGTTTTTTGTCAGATTTATCCTTGATCTCTTGTGAAGTTTATGTGTATTGCCAAGAATTATGTTCTTGAGATCTTTACTGCTATGTACCTCTAGTATTTGCTAGAGAAGAACATTGTTCACCCAATTTTGTTGATAGTGAAGATTTTCAGGTGGACTCCGGTCCCGTGGTTTTGATCTCCTCACATCGAGGGGGTTTTCCACGTAAAAAAAATCGTCACATCGAGGGGGTTTTCCACGTAAAAAAATCGTCTTGTGTTTGCGTGCTTGGTATTTATTTTGCTCTACTATATCGATTCCTATTAGGTTTACACAAGAGGAGAGATTATTTTATTCCGCTGCGTTAATTCGATATTGTTCGAATTGTTATCGTTCTCCCATCAGAGTGGTATTAGAGCTTCTAGTTGTTGCTTGATTTTTCTGCCTTGTGTTAAACAATAGAAACGAATACAAGTAGAATGGTTACACTGAATAGTTCGAATTATCATATTTGGAAAGG
Organism: Corymbia citriodora subsp. variegata; assembly: GCA_014858505.1. Classification (NCBI taxonomy): domain Eukaryota; kingdom Viridiplantae; phylum Streptophyta; class Magnoliopsida; order Myrtales; family Myrtaceae; genus Corymbia; species Corymbia citriodora. The sequence continues at coordinate 25,036,942 of CM026411.1, read as the reverse complement.
GAAAATGGAAGATCTTTTATATGTGAAAGATTTTTATTTGCCCGTATTTGCCGAGGAGAAACCAGAGAACAAAACTGATGCTGAATGGTCTATATTTCATCGTCAAGTGTGTGGTTATATTAGGCAGTGGGTGGATGATAATGTTTTGAACCATATTATTGAGGAAACACATGCACGCGGTTTATGGAATAAGCTCGAACAGTTATATGCTCGAAAGACTGGGAATAATAAACTATTTCTGATAAAACAGATGATGGCTCTGAGATATCAAGATGGTACTCGTTTGACTAATCATTTAAATTCTTTTCAATGAATTATTAATCAGTTGGCTGCGATGGGAATCAAGTTTGATGATGAGATACAAGCACTATGGTTGCTTGGTACTTTGCCGGACTCATGGGAGACATTTCGAACGTCTTTGTCTAATTCTGCCCCGGATGGTATGATTACCATGGATTTGGCCAAGAGTAGTATTTTGATTGAAGAGATGAGAAGGAAGACGCAAGGATCGTCCTCTTCACATTCTGATGCCTTGGTTGTTGAGAAAAGGGGAAGAAGTGAGTCTCGAGGTCCGAGAAACAGAGACAAGAGTAGAGATAAAAGCAGAGGTAAGTATAATAAATTTGCTAATGTTGAGTGCCATTATTGTCATCAGAAGGGACATATTCAAAGGTTTTGTCGCCAGTTAAAAAGGGAGAAACAAAAGGAGAAAGGTAAAGAGAAGAAAAATGATAGTGACAGTGATGACAATCGTGTTGCTGCACTTAAAGAAGACTTTCTCATTATTTTTGATGATGATGTGGTGAATTTTGTATCTCATGAAACCAGTTGGGTAATTGATAGTGGTGCATCTATTCATGCTACATCTCGTAGAGATTTCTTTACATCATACAGGTCAGGTGACTTTGGATCTGTGAAAATGGGAAACAATGGGCTGGCTCAAGTTGTAGGCATCAGTGATGTGTGCCTAGAAACCAGCAATGGCACGAGGTTAGTTTTGAGTAATGTTAAACATATACCTGATATCCGCTTGAATTTGATTTCTACAGGCAAGTTGGATGATGAGGGGTATTGCAGCACCTTCAGTAATGGTCAATGGAAGCTCACCAAAGGTTCTCTTGTTGTGGCTAGAGGTGAAAAATATTCATCGTTGTACTTTATGCAGGCAAAATTGTCCACAGAAAAAATTAATGCAGTAGACAACGAAGATGCAGCTGAGTTATGGCATAAGAGACTCAGTCACATCAGTAAGAAGGGTTTGTCTATATTGGCCAAGAAGAAGCTCCTTTCAGGATTGAAAAGTTCAGCGCTAAAGAAGTGTGCTCACTGTTTAGCAAGAAAACATAATAGAGTTGCATTTCAAAGCTCCCCTCCTTCAAGAAAGTCAGGTATATTGGATTTAGTGCATTCTGATGTTTGCGGTCCTATGAAAACAAAATCACTTGGTGGCTCTCTTTATTTTGTTACCTTCATAGATGATTTCTCAAGGAAAATTTGGATTTATACCGTGAAAGCTAAAAATCAAGTATTAGATGCTTTTAAGCAGTTTCAGGCTTCAGTTGAGAGACAGACTGGAAAGAAATTGAAATGCATCAGAACTAATAACGGGGGAGAGTATATTGGACCTTTTGATGAATATTGCAGACAGCAGGGTATTCGACATCAAAAGACACCTCCCAAGACGCCTCAGTTAAATGACTTAGCTGAGAGAATGAACAGAACACTGGTTGAAAGGGTAAGATGCTTACTTTCACAGTCAAAGCTACCTGGATCCTTTTGGGGTGAGGCTTTAAGTACAATTGTATATGTATTGAATCTCACTCCATGTGTTTCTTTAGAGTTTGATGTTCCTAATAGAGTTTGGACAGGCAAAGATGTTTCTTATGATTATTTGCGTGTCTTTGGGTGCAAAGCATTTGTGCATATTCCCAAAGATGAGAGGTCTAAACTTGATGTGAAAACACGACAGTGCATATTCATTGGTTATGGACAGGATATGCTTAGCTACAAATTTTATGATCCAGTTGAAAAGAAAATTGTAAGAAGCAGAGATGTTGTATTTATGGAAGATCAAACAATAGAGGATATTGACCTTACCAAAAAAAAAAAAACAATAGAGGATATTGAGAAATCAGAGATGATTTCAACACCACAGGTTAGTGATGATTTGGATCCAGTTCCTCTTTCAAATATTCCTACTTAGGTTGATGAAGAACAGCAGGAAGTCAATGTTCCAGATAACACATATGTTCCTGAACATGTTGAAACGGATAATATTATTCATGAACCAAATGCTCAATTAGATGTTCCACTGGATATTCCAATCCGGAGATCTGTTAGAGACCAACGACGTTCCACCAGGTATTCTGAAGATGAGTATGTATTATTGACTGGTGCAGGTGAACCAGAGTGCTTTGCAGAAGCAATTGAAGATGAGTCCAAAAGCAATTGGTTTGATGCTATGCGAGATGAGATGCAATCACTTTATGATAATCATACTTTTGAGCTGGTGAAGTTACCTAAAGGTAAAAGAGCTTTGAAGAACAGGTGGGTATACAGGTTGAAGCAAGATGAACATACTTCACAACCACTGTACAAAGCTAGATTGGTTGTTAAAGGATTTGGTCAGAGAAAGGGTATTGATTTTGATGATATATTTTCTCCGGTAGTGAAAATGTCTTCTATCCGTGTGGTATTAGGGCTGGCAGCTACCCTAGATTTGGAGATTGAGCAAATGGATGTCAAAATAGCCTTCCTACATGGTGACTTGGAGGAAGAGATATACATGGAACAACCTGAAGGTTTTTAAGTAAAAGGGAAAGAGGATTATGTGTGCAAACTGAAGAAAAGTCTCTATGGCCTAAAGCAAGCACCGAGACAGTGGTACAAAAAGTTTACATCAGTTATTACAGAACAGGGCTATAATAAGACTTCCTCGGATAACTGTGTGTTTGTCCAAAAATTTTCTGATGATGACTTTATTATTCTCTTGCTTTATGTTGATGATATGCTGATTGTTGGCAGGGATGCTTGACGAATTGAGTTATTGAAGAAACAATTGAGCAAGTCTTTTGCCATGAAAGACTTGGGCTCGGCGAAGCAGATTCTTAGCATTAGAATTACCCGAGACAAAGATGCTAAGAAGTTATTTTTGTCGTAAGAGAAATATATCGAAAAGATCCTTCAAAAATTTTATATGGACAAGGCTAAAGTGGTTAGTACTCCTCTTGCTGCCCACTTTAAGTTAAATATGAAGCAAAGTCCTATGACTGATAAAGAGAAGAAAGATATGGAAAGTGTTCCATATGCCTCAACTGTAGGAAGTTTAATGTATGCGATGGTATATACACGCCCAGACTTGGCACATGCAGTTGGCGTTGTTAGTCGCTATTTGTCAAATCCAAGCAGAGAGCACTGGAATGCAGTGAAGTAGATTATGAGGTATCTTCGGGGAACTTCAAATTTGAAACTCAGTTTCGGGACCGGGAAACTTGAGTTAGTTGGATACACAGATTCCGACTTGGCAAGAGATATTGATACTCGAAGATCTACTTCTGGTTATTTGATTTCTTTTGCGGGTGGAGCTGTATCATGGAAGTCAAGATTGCAAAAGTGTGTTGCACTTTCTACAACCGAAACTAAATTTATTGCAGTGACTGAAGCTAGTAAAGAGATGCTATGGATGAAGAAGTTCTTGGAAGAACTTGGGTTCAAGCAAAAGAGGTATGTGTTATTTTGTGATAATCAAAGCGCAACTCATCTTGGTAAGAATTCATCTTTTCATTCTAGATCAAAACATATTGATGTTAGATATCATTGGATAAGAGATGTTCTAGATGAAAAATTGTTGGAACTTGAGAAAATTCATACAGACCATAATGGCTCTTATATGATGACGAAGGCTCTACCAAGAGAGAAGCTTGAACATTGCCGATTGATAGCAGGTATGGAGAATCCCTCCACATTATCGTAAGGGGGAGATTTGTTAGCTGGGTTCACTCCTATGTGGAAGAAGCCCAATGAGTTGCAAGCCCAAAAGGGCTTGAGCCCATATAATAAGTTATATGGAGAAATAGGGTTTCTCACTATCGTTGAAGTTGTAGCCGCAAAAGAGATAGTAACAAGAGAAAAAGAGAAAGCAGAAAATCTGGGGTTTGGGGCAAAGTCTGATTTACATCAAGCTGGCATCGGAGGTCGATTCGAGGTCCGATTGAACTGAAATTTTGTTAGCGTGTTCGTGGTGCAATCTCCTCGAATCTGAACGGTTTGATTTTCATTTGAAGCTCCCTACATCAGGTTTTTCGTGGATTGATCAAAACTTGCATTTTTTGTCAGATTTATCATTGATCTCTTGTAAAGTTTATGTGTATTGCCAAGAATTATGTTCTTGAGATCTTTGTTGCTATGTACCTCTAGTATTTGCTAGAGAAGAACATTGTTCACCCAATTTTGTTGATAGTGAAGATTTTCGGGTGGACTCCGGTCCCGTGGTTTTTGATCTCCTCACATCGATGGGGTTTTCCAAGTAAAAAAATCTTCTTGTGTTTGCGTGCTTGGTATTTATTTTGCTCTACTATATCGGTTCCTATTAGGTTTACACAAGAGGGGAGATTATTTTATTCCGTTGCGTTAATTCGATATTGTTCGAATTGTTATCGTTCTCCCATCATTTACCACAACAGTAGTATTGCCTATGCCGATGGTGGAGTCTCTAAATTGCAATGAGTTCAAGCTAGAATATCGTTAGACCATCGAAGAGAGAGAAAAAGGCCTAGGATCCAGTTTTTTGTGGAATTCTTTCATAAACCACTCGCCCCAACTTTCCAAGATTTGCAAATCACAATAGTATTCGCATTTTTCTCGATATTCTCCCTTGGATGTTAAGCGACATATTAGGAAGAGAGATGTCCAAAATCCAATATGCTCATGGGTAGAGTCTAATATCTCCCATAGAAATAGCGGTGACACATCAAGAAAGTGAGCTAGTTGATTGAAGTTGATATTTTTGCCTTCAAGAATCACCTATTTTAGATGCATCCCCTGCAAAAGCAGATGATTTAAGGATCACTCAGCTACTAAGCCTATTGCAATTTCATATGTTCATCGGAAGATTTGTATGAAAGTCTTCCTTGCGAATTGCTATTATCAGATAATGTTTGAATTCTACTATTTTCCTCTTGTTGTAGTTTTAGTTGTACTCATAACTTTTTTGGTGCTTCATCGTCATAGCTCTTTCCATAAATGCCAGTATGGACCATGCAATTTTTTTTTAGTTCAATTAGGAAGTAATATTCTCTACTAGCTGCGAAAAAATATCACTTGAGTCCACAATCATAAGAGTTCTTAGTGATCTGACCATTCGGTTGTCTCAAATGAGTTCATAAAATACATCAAATAGTTCACAAACTTAAAGCGCCATATCCATTTCCAAGACATGTTCACACTTAAGGTACTGCATCTCTATACTAGTCAAATGTCCACAATTTAACATAATGAATACAAGATTGCATGGTAAAATGTTATTTACTCCCGAATCCCATTATGAACGTGTCATTTTCCATGCACTTGGGTTCAATGAAGTGCAAGGGGATCCATCAAGATCTTGTCCAAAGCATCTTCTCCATTCTATTTTCTGCAGACAGTTATGAAGAAAAGTCAGAGTTTGACCCTACCCCTTCTTAAACAAAATGTACAAGTAGGCTTAAGAAACCTGGTTACTCATTGATTATCCATGCTAAGGAATATGTTGCTTCTAGGACTGCTATTGAAATAATATTTTGTTGTTCCTAGTTTGGAAAACAAAAGATCTATTTTCTAAAAGTGTAAGCTGTCCAAAATCTCTCATTGAATGTCCTGTTTGACATTATTCCTTTCCACATTACTTTATGTCTGGTACTCTAGTGTTACTTTTCTCATAATCCTTTCTTAAGAATATCCAGATTAGTTGAGTCTGGGGGTTCTCTTCCTATTTCCTCGAAGGTGTCATCATATTGTCTAATTTGTTCCTGGAGGCACTAGTGATTTGACCTACTGTAAAACTTCTTGCTCGAGAATCCATTAGTCATTGAGTGCTTCGACTTCAATACTAGTGGGAACCATGCACTCGTAGGGTAAATGCCTTTCTCATGCAATTTGCAGTAGTTGGGCATTTTGTATGTTAATTTGCTTCCAGTTTATTACAGTAAACTTTGCAAAAAGCAAACTTGGTGAAATTCATAGAGAAAGAAATGGTGAAAATTTTACTTTACCGGCTTTTCATCAAGGCCATGAAAAGTTGTTTTTCATTCTTAAATATTTGAATACTCTTCATTCTGACGAGCCCTTTGATGATATTCAACTTTCATCCTACAACAGTTGCCATAAAGGAGATGATTATGTAGGTCCTAAATAATAGCCTCATTTAAAAGTCCATTTCCAAAATGAACATATTGAATCTAACATAAGTACTGATTCTTTTTCGCCAAAGACCTAAGTGTTGATGACAACTTGCCAGATAAGTTAATATCGACAATGCATTTAGAGCACATCTTTCACAGTAAGTACATGTTTTTTGATCAGGACAAGTGTCTAATCTTGTCTTGCTTTGGCTCACAGTCTCTGTAATCACTTGGCAAAAGAGAAAATATATATATATGAAAAGGAATGGCCATAGTTGCAAACCCGCTCATAGCAATTCCATGAGTGGTGCTGGTGATCACCATCAAGACCGCTTGTCAGTCTAGTCTTGACAGATCTCTCAACCCTGATTATGACCCTAGTGATGACAAAGGAAGCTCACACTTGTGCTGCTGTGATCGATCTTAGCAACACCGGTCATGTGTGAATTTCAAATGACGACCCAACTCACCATGGCCACTAGCCCCAATGCTCATTGTTACTAGCTACGTCCAAGTTGCAAAACAATAAACGAACAATTATAATCATGCATTGAAGAATAGAATTCAAACATCAATTAAAATCATATGCGGAAAATAGGACCAAAAATAAATTTGACCTCCGGCCATTATTCAAGTTTGAGTTTTGACAATGATTATGTGCGCACTCTATTAACCCAACCCCCTTGCGTACTAATGGTGTATTTTCGAATGAGAGGGTTTCCGTTAGATCTTGTAATGTCCCTTCGTAAATGAACGATCATTCTTTTTATAAACTATCTTCAATGAAAGCAATTTTCAAATGGGCAATTGTCACCAAAAAGGTACGAACGTGAAGCCATACGGTGAAATAACAGTCACTCAAAAGAGAAAAGTGGGTCAATACCTAAGGATAAGTTTAAAAACTACAGCTTTAAAAAATGTGGGTTCACATTATAGATGGTACAAGTTGCAATAGCATGGTCAATGGGAAAAAAATGGAAAAGAAAACAAAGTGCCGTCTCTTTCCGTCATGTCTAATATCTTCTTGTTGGTAGCCTAGTTCGCCACATGAAAATAATAGGGTGATCTTGGAAAATCAATATGTGATGTAGCCCAAGGTCAGCTACTCAAACGATAGGATCGAGAGAGTGATTTACACATAGGGAAGCTTAGTTGCAAAACCGAGTAGAAATTTCAGTTCTACGCCAGCTTGGGAAAAACGGGCACAACTTTGTCAATTCATATCAGAATGACCTAATTCCAAATTCGAAGATCTACAACTTTCATGTTTAGTTTTCTCAAATAAGCACTGTGGACCTGTCAAATTTAGGTGGAAGTGGACAAAACGCAATCAGACAGAATGAGAAAAATGATAGGAATTTAAATGGATGCTCCTCTAGGCCTCCAAGGAAGTTGATATGGCATCAATTCTTCAAGATTGATGGCTGCAACTCTTCAAGAATGTAGACTTGAAAAGCCATGACTCTTCAAGGATAAAGGGAAAACTCTTCTAGGTTTTCACACGGTTCAAAAATTGCACTAAGCAAATTTTCATTAATCAAATTCAGTCTCCATTTTATAGAGGCTCGATGACCTTTTATATCCAAACAAAAGAAAAGTAAAACAGCTAGACTCAAACCTAGAAACTAATAGTCATTAATATACATAGACACTAGGAGCTATTAAGTGTAGGATGTTTCCAATCCCATAGTATCGTGATGTATGGGAAATGACAAAGTCAAAGATGAGGCTTGAGAGTGCTGTCAATTTTGAATGTGCACCGATCTTCTTGATTGAACAAATTGGTCTTTATTATGGGTTGCATCAACATGTCCCTGCTCACGCCATTTAGACAATTCAGCCTACTATAAGTGATAGGAGAAAATTGATTTTTACTCATTGCAGAACTCTTAAAACTCTTTAAAGCATGTAAATATTAAATGTGAGTTCTCTCATAACAATTTCACTATCATCATTTCAACCATGTGGAAGGAGAGACAGAGAGTCCTATGTAAACAAACACTAACCAAACTTCCTTGATTTGATGGCAAAAAAATAAAAAATGAAATATACCATACTTTATGTAAAGGGCTATATTTTTATACATCCCTGATTGTAGGAAATTTTACCAAACTATGTGTTTAGTGAGTGAATTATAAATTATGGATAACCTCAAGCAAATATAGATATGGGTGATGTTGGTGTTATCCTGACTTAACACTTGTATTTTATTATGCTTAGCACATAAAATTGCCCATGACCACATTTTCTTCCAAATTAGGCCCAATTTGTTGTGGCTCCATCTACCTCTCAACCTGATGTAATAACTTATGATAGATCAGATGTTGAAAATTATAGTTACAACTTTCAACTTGATTATTTTGTTTAATACATATGGTCATCCTTTTCTAGATCAAGGCATCATCCTCTGTATATTGAATAAAGATCACTAAGTATCTGATTATAGTTAAAAACTTGGAAGAAAATAAACTTCTTACTTCTCCATGAACAAGCGAAGATAGTAACTATCATTAAGCTTTAGGGAAACTCATCAGAATCATAGCAAATTGTCGATAACCTCAATTATCTCAATAAGTAGCACCAACTCTATACTTGTCGTGCTCATAACAAAGTAAGGAATGTACATCATTGCAAGCACATCTCCTAATTTTTTTGAGTAACTAATTCTCTTAGCACATGTTCAAAATAATAAAAACATAGTTAATGATATTTATCCAAGTGAGATTAGTATAGTATTTTCCAATATTGATGGACATTTGAGAGAAAATTAAAGGAGACAATTTATTTTAACAGAAGACAACTCAAAATTTTGATCAATATTTATTAGAGCAATAAAAAGAATAGCACCAAGAGCAATCGAGATTGCTTCACAATCACATACCTCGCTCCCAAAGTGCACGAAGTGGGAATTCAACGGAATGCGAATTAATGTGGAGCTAAGTGTGGAGAAAAAACGAATGCTACCACGTGCAAGCTCATCAAGGGATCTTCCTAGTTACTTCCCCTAACTTACCTGTACATTTGCCTTATTTGTTGTTTCCACTTTCTCTGCTCTTTTGTTCCGTTCTCATGAAAATTGGATTAGCATCTAATGTACTTAACTATATTTGGGGATGATAACTAAGATTTCAAAATTGTTAAATTTTCATCACAGGTGTAGCTTCTCTCTCTCTTAGGGTTTGTGATTTTTCTTTAATTTCCTAATAATTTATCTAGATCAACAAAAGAGTTCCATCTCATTTTTAGTTTATCCGATCAACCTAAAAAATGTGGCATTAATGGTTGATATGTCAGCACTTTTGCAATTTTAACAAAAGGACTAACTCGATTTGAAAAAAGAAAATATCAATTAGAGACCATATTGAGAAAAAAGAGAGTACATGGACAATATTGAACATATAGAAAAGGAAAAGCACTAATCATTTCGTTATCCCTAAACTTTTAACACAAATTCTATGAAAAGATTTTTCCGGAGGCTTTGTTATACATTTGTGTATTGCTCCAAGTTATTTTCCTACAAGTGTGAGTGATATGAAACTTTCCAAATTAGTAATTGGAAGTCATTAGTTTGAATTCTATCAATTAAATACAAACCCCTTTAAGTTAAAGCCACTTGCATAGGCGAAATGCTTGAACTCAATAAGTTTGTGATGCCCGTAGGTTATTTCGTAGACCTCCAAATAACCAAATGTGCATGTTTGTATTTTTTACTAAATTATCAATAGAAAACTAATCGATCACAATTTTAAAGTCATCTATCACAAAATAAAATAAAATAAAACTTACCTACACATCCCAAACAATTAAATCACTTATTTCAAATCATCAAGCACGAATTAGAAATCTTCAATTATGAATGATTTCATGCTAGTAATCGATGTAAACTGTAAACCTCACGGTCCTTCCTATTGCTTAGCAACAATGACTTGGAATCAAATTAGACATTGACCTTGCGAAGCTTTTTCCCACGAAAATTTCAAACATGGCACTACGTTTATAAATTTCTTGATTAATCTGTTATCTTCAAAGCACATTACTCGACATCTCGTGAAAGGTGCTAGTAAATCATATGATTACGTGGCTTTTAAAAAGTAGCATCATGTAAAAATTAAATGCCATTACGAACACTTTGACTCCAATATAAGTTTCACAATACGATTCTTTTTTTAGCCAAAGACCCAAGTGCTGATCAAAATATAAAAGGTCTACTAGCAAATGACCCAATACCTGAGAAGGTCTACAAGCAAAAAACTAATTGGCGACCATGTCTTTCAATCGGACTCTTTGATTGCAAGTTGAGGTGTGTCGATAAAGTTGTGGTTTTTTGTCGCCTTGTTTCATTTGTCTTTGTATGATCTGCAATTATTCATCTGTGCGAGCCTCAGACAAAATCGCAGCCAGGAATTCCGTCCTCATCAAGTTGGACACCAAATGTCTTCACTTTGATTTGATTTGTGTGGCCACGTGATCCAATTAATACCTTAAAAGTCTACGAGGTGGGGCATTCTCGTACCATCTAGTGTTAAAAAGCACGGGGCAGCACTATGTGATAGCAATTTTCCATCAAGTTGGTCACTTTTCAACGAGTGCGAATGATTTTGTAAGGGACAATTATCAAAAAACCTCTCCAGCATATTATATTTATATCAATTTAATTTTAATATTTTAATTATGTTAATTTAGTTGTTAATCTCTTCATATTTTGTCAATTGAGTCAACTCGGCCAATTTTGATTAAAATCATTAATGTGAACATGGACTATCCATTGTGACATGACCAGTATTAATGTGTACATTTTTTTTAATATTTTTAAAATTTTCTATAATATTTTTTCTATACTTTACGTTTTTTTTTTTTTGAAATTAAGGGCAAGCAAGGATCACTGACCAACCCTCACTCACTAATGATACCTTACTTCAAAAATTATCTAGGGCGAGTCCTTCAAATATTAGAATCTTCTTGTTCTTTCCAATTTCTCCATTACTAACATGTTTAGTCCCCCAAATGCCACCCCCATTTCACTTCACATCAGAATATCATTAACTTCCCCGTTTCATGGACATCTGCAATATAGCACGCATTTACGGAGCTCAAGAATTGGTCACAACTCTCTAATCAGTGTTTGGTCTCCAAAAAAGATACTCCAACAGCAGCTTTCTCATCATTTTTCTCACGTGCAAGTTTTATCAAATAACAGATGGGGCTATTTGTTAAAAGTCATGGAGATCAACATTCAATCTTCAAAAGCTGTCCAACTTCAACCATGTGCCCCTGCATGTCGCTAACCAAATGCTTCTTCTCCTCGTGTTACTCCTGATTCTTTCGAAATACTTGAATTCTGATGGTGTTTTGCAATTGTCGGGAAATCGATTAGATCAAAAATTGGCTACTCCCATGCAGAGGAAGTTGCACTCAATCTCTTCCATCACTATGACACTAGCATTCTCTATTAGCATGATCCCGTTAGGGTAGATGCAGGAGGATTTCTGTACCCCGAGTTCATCATCAACCTATATCACAGACGCTTTTTCTGGCAAATATAATGGAACTTCTTCTCTGATCGATCATCTGGTTCTTTTGTCACAATAGTACTAAATCAGGTACCGATACTCTGTTGTTTTCTCCTTCTAGATATGTGCCTTGTAAGGCCAACTTTTGAGGTAGATACTAAACATGCTTTGGCAGAACTCTGCCAAGGCCAGCTTTGATATCACGTGGCAGCAAAATCATCAAGGTTGGTTTGCCTCGTATGCTTATTGCTTTCGGTATTCAAGAGACTACATTGAACCCTCCCATACTGTGTTCCCCATCACTGACATTTTTCTTGTTTGTGTTATTGTTCTTTCATGAGGAGAGTTTTGGTGACTACAAAGGAAGAATGTCCTTGATTACGTGGTCATTATCGTTTCCAGCAAACTACTAGTGTTACCTAGTACACAAATTAGTTTCTGTTAGCTTGTGCTCTTGTAAAGAGTTGAGAAACAAAATCATTCATAGAGTCATCGATCAACTCAAAATGTTTTCAACAAAAATTCATGCATCCTTAAAATCACCAACTATTACAAAATAGGACCAAACTAAATCAAATCCAAATCAGACCATGAAATGATGTATCATAACTATTTTATTCAAATCGTTTTGCAAATGTTTGTTGGATCTTTCAAGTTAAACATTCTTCTCGCTATGGAAAATGCAAATGCTAGAAAAACTCCATGCTCCATACATAGAGATCTAGTGACTGATCCTCTTATGATCTTGGGGACTCACATCCAATATGGAAATGTAATAAGAATTCATTTATAACGATGGAGAGAGAGAGAGAGCATGATGAAGTGTTAGGAGCAATTCATGTGCTTGGCTTGACTCTGGCGTTGACTTAGGCATGTGTTTGTGTTTTAGATCGAATCCGAAGGAAAGGAATCGAGTCTTGGGGGCAAGTTCTTGGAATTTACTGTGGAGAAAGGACAGACGTGGGAAGGAATGGATAAGGATAATTATTATTATATATTGATTGGGGGAATTTGGGAATATCGATCCCATTGTAATTATGAGTTGGAAGAAAATTGAAAAATCTTTTTAGATTTGAATAATTTCAGCCCATCATCTATGTTTTTTTTTTGCGAAAAGTGTATATAATAAAAAAAGGGTTATTTTAAATATAATTAATTTCAGAAACGGCAGATTTCTTCGGGGATTGCGAAAAGTGTATTTGCATATTTAATGTTTTGGAATTTTGGTTTTTCATTTAATGTAATGGAACCTTTGAATCAAAGAGGATATATACCTACAATAAAGTTAAAAATTGGAAAAAGTCAACCCATTGGTGAAAGGATAGCGCCTTTTAGCACGATTGTGATCTTGGGGGGAGGGAAGTAGCTTGCCTTTTGCCAAGCGCGCCTTGACAGGTGAAAGGGAAAAATGGCAATGATCTTGTAAAGTCCCCACAAACATGGGCCCTTCAATTGGGATGAGAAGGATCTCAGCCGTCGAAATAGAACCAGTTTCCATCCAATTATCTACTTTGATAGGATCTTGATAAATATGCTAGAAGTTATTCGTGTACTGGGAATTATTTGAATATGAATTTCAAGACAATGCACTTGCCACATCTTAAATATGCAAATCATAATCACCAAGGGTTGCCAGTGGCCACTCTTTCCACATGTGAAGGGGGAGATGGGGAGTTCGATTTCTCATTTTCTCGGACGAGGCTAGTAATGGAGACGTTTAGTTTCAAATGTAGAGTTTAACTCACATATCATATCTCTTTGTAAAGCAAAAGCCTAAGAGTAAATTGAGAGTTAAAGTAATACAGACAAAAAAAGAAAAATGCAAACCATGACTCTGGCGATTTTCCTCAGCAATATCGCTATGACTATTACCCCGCGAAAAGCTCTAAGGAAAAGGAATATGCTTAGATCCACTAGCACTAGAGAGCAAGCAAATTATCACGAATGCTGTGGACCACAGAGCCATGCAGAAACTCTAGCGAAAAGTTCATGATTGAATTGGAAGCAATCTGCCAACTAAAACATCCTTATCCTAGAGTTTAAGATTCTAGCAAATTCACCATGATTTTCTTTTAAAGGCCTTTGATTGGACAATATTAAAGTGAGTAAGGCATTGATCACCAACATATCATATGTGCAATCTCATGGTTTGGATTTAGGTTCAACCTAACGAAGGAATACTCGAATATAGGATTAAAAATGCATGAAATATGATAAGATTTTTTGATAGGCAAAAGACATAAGGATGAAAGAGGATTTATTATCACATTCATACATATTAACTCGAGATTATCTTTCCAATCGAGTGATTTCAATTATTGTAATATCTAAACATGTCTTTCCATGGGGACAATTGCTAGATGTGTGATGTCGCGTATAACTCTTATAATTATTAAGATTCTTTAATCTGTTGATTTTATAAGTCATCTCACTTGTGAAAGCATGAAAATTAATATATATCATTGGAGAGCACCAAGCTCAAGATAGGGTTGAGTGATCCAATCATATTCGTGCACTCGTTGAGAGTGTAATTCAAACTGTCATGCCTATGACAAAACAATTCATTAATACAACAAAACATAATTAAAGACTTCTCTAGTCACGCATTATTGAGGGACACAATTTTTTGAATATATATAATCTCCTTTTAGCCTTTAGGAGAACAGAGTGTTAAGGTATCAAGCGGATGCTCTTATTGTCTTGACCAGGTAGATATCTATTTATGTATTTACATACTGACTAACGACTTTGCCAATGTCCAACTTTATTAGTACTGGCTATGGGGTTAAGAATCTGTACAAAACCAGCATTTGAGACACCGACATTAATCTTTCGTGGTCTAATGCTCTCGGGGATTGACAAGTTTAATTGCACACATTGGATGGGGAAAGGAACTAAGGGATCAATAGCACAAACGTGATCTTTGAACTATTGATAAATATTCATTTTAACTCCTAAACTATATCAAAATATTCAAAAGTTCAAATGACCGTATTAAATATTATACCAAAGTCCAGAGATTATACTGAATACATTAAAATGTTATTCCCCCGATTGGATCAAATTACTTTAATCATATTGACCAAGTTAAAAACTCAATGACGATATAGCGCGTTAGACCAAAATTGAGGGGTCATTTACGTCAATTTTTCTTTTAGCTAACCCTCCTCTCTATGTAGTGATGGAGAGTCAAATCCAGACATCGACCTCATCCGTCAAATTAAAATGCTATTCCCTTGTTGAATCAAAATTCATAAATTACATTGAACAAAATAAAAATCCAGTGATAATATTGTACGTTAGACCAAAATTGATAAGTCATCCGTGTCAGTTTTTGTTTTTGCTAACCGTTCCCTCTATGCAATGATGGAGAGTCAAATCCAAACATTGACCTCATCCATCAAATTAAAATGTTATTCCCTGTTAAAAAAAATCCACGAATCACATTATATAAGTTAAAAATTTAATAATGATTGTACATGATAAACCAAAACTGAGGAGTCATTCGTTTCTATTTTTCTTTTGTTGACCCTTTCCTCTGCACAGCAATGGATAGTCAAACCCATTGATCTTATCCGTTGAACTATTCAAAGACTCATCCATGGTCAAGGGTCAAGGTCGTCCAAGCTTTTTCCCTGAGATTTCCCCAAAGACTGCAAACCCAGCACGACCTAAATACATTTCCGGGTCAATCCGTCAGTTTCTCTCCCATTCCCCTCGTCTAACTTTCTTCTCCTCTCCTCTCCCTCTCCCCAACGAAGGGGATACCAGCAAGCATCCTGGTCCTGGTCATCATAAACGGATAAACAAAAGATGGGAACGTGCAACGTGCGTCGTTTACCTAATACCGCGACGAATAGCGCTGGTATCTCTCTATATATAGCAACAAACTACACCAAGAACCCCAGGACACGCGCAAAGCTTCGGTCTTGATTCAGTTGCGATACGGTTCTTGGCCTTCCAAAAAGGAAACAGCTTTTTACGTCCCTTCGCTAGGCGCGCGGTCGGTCCGACGTGGGTTCGGACAAGGACAGTCATCGAGACGTTACAACCGACCCCACGCGCTTTGTCGTTTCTGTCGGCTATATGAAGGGCAGAGAGAGGGTGGTTGCAACAATTTTCACCAGAAGCAGCGTCTGTGGGAAACAGGGGTTTTCAGAGAGAGACGGGAAGAAACAGGGATTGTGGGTGTGAATCGAATCCGCGAAGGAGGTGAAATTGGAAGTGTCCGACAGGGAAAGAGGGAGAGAGAGAATGGGGGGTTGCTTTTCGGATGTGAAAGGAGGCCAACAAGCAGTAGGGGGGACCCGACGGGGGCCCATGGGAGGCGTAGGAGGAGGAGGAGGAGGAGGAGGCAACAATGGCGGGCACAACGACGCAGTTGACCACTTCTTTCGAGTTCGCGGTCAACCCGCTCTCTTTTCTCAAATTGAGGTTTGTGCCATGTGATCATGCCCGCTTTTCCACTGCAGAATCATTTTTTTGTCAGACCTGCGTCAATGTTGTCCCTTTTCAGTACTTTATTCTTGCTGTTTCGAACGAACCGATGATGTGGCCAGAAAAAACCGTGTCTTTCGGAGGATAGTTCGCAGAAAAACTGAGAAGCATTCTTCACAATGTGGATTCTTGCTCCAACCTCGCTTTTTGAACGAATTGATGTTAAGTGCGCGTAACTTGAAGAACGCCTGATTATGTGGTCCCAACACGGTCGTCTAATTGGAGTTTTCTTCTTGTTTTCCTCGTTAGACTTGACTTCAGTAAATTTCTTTTCTTTTCTTCGAACCAAATTTTTAGTCTACCTCTTGAGATGTGGCTTTTTGGAACTCATGCCAATGACAAGAATTACATGCTGCAACAACTTTAGTTGGAATTTTTCATCAGTATTTTTAAAAAGGGCTGCTAAATTAAGACAAAAGTCTAACTAAGCCTTGGACTTACACATAATTCGATTGTTCATTCTGCAGAAACAGTTTTTAACCATCCGAATTGTGTGTCACCTTATAAAATTTAAATTTGGTGTTGCTGATTAAGCATAGCAGGGAGGGAGCCCGTAGAAATTAAGCATATGAACTTTCCAACAACAAATTCCTTGCATTGCATATGGCGTTCTACATGAGTATCAATCTTGAAATATAGTACCCACAATTTGTATGATGTGCTTTATTGTCTTTGCTGCAGTTATCCTTATCTGCTTCAAAATTACGTGATCGAGATGTCATGTCAAAGGTGAGAAACTCATTAGCATTTTCAGCTGACTTGTTGTATATCTTGCTACTAGTTAGTAGTTTTTCAATTTTGTCTGTATCTTTCTTTCACGTGCACCTGGGATCTTCTTGGTTCTTTTTTATTTGGTTGTCACAAAAGGGAGTAACTTCATGCTTATAAATTTAGGACATCACAGCATATGATGTATGCATTAATGGTTGATCTCTGTCATTTGTGTCTTCATACCGATGTGTTGCTGGAATTACCTTATGACTGGAAGATTAATCTGTGATGCAGAAAACACTTCTAGGACAGTCTTTTCCTTGTTGATATTATGTTAATTTCTTTTTCACTCGGGTGCTTCATATACAGGAAATGTCTTGTGCCAATCTTTCTGTCATGTTACTTGAGTTCATGTCGAAACTTGCATATATACTCTTGATCAAGTTTCAGGCTATGTGAGAAATTGTACTGATATTGTTTAGTAGCTCATAATTACAATAAATGACTTGTTCCAGGAGATTTCTGCATGTTTGTGTTTCCTCCTTTCTTTCTTTGTCCCCCAAATTCGAGCTTGCTTAAAAGTTTCTGAACTTTGATCAATTTCTTCTTGCAGAGCGACCCAATGGCAGTTGTGTACTTGAGGAAAAGAGATGGGATGCTTGGGGAACTTGGGAGGACAGAAGTTATATTAAATAGCTTGGATCCCTCATGGATTGAAAAGATTTCTTTAGCTTATCACTTTGAGACTGTTCAGCATTTGGTGTGAGTTTTCCATGTATAGTAAAGTATGATTTATCAATCTGTGTTTTGCCTTGACTATATTATGTAAACCCATTTGTTTGTTTGTTTTCATCTCTTTTCAGCTTTCATGTATATGATGTCGACACAAAATATCACAACGTACCTGTTAAGGTGTGTTAGTCATTTTAATTATTCCATATTTTTTTCTATCTCTGGTTCTTTCTCCCCTCTAAATCTTTTGATTGAAGGTGTGCTTTTTTCTGGTTATGCATTGACAACTTTGAATGTGGGTCAGCCATTTTGATCATTTCATATCTTCTGATATTCCTTTTTTGGATTTTCACTAATGCTGTTTCTTTTTTTTATATATATATTCGGTTCTTTTTCCCCTCTAAATCTTATGTGTGAAGCCATGTGCTATGCATGGCCTTTCCTGGTTATATATTAACAATGTCTCCGACTGCATTTCTATGTCGCATTTTAGTTAAAAAAAAATTCTTCCTAGGGGCATTAACTAAAAATTATATGAAAATGCAGAGACTGTTTGCAGTAATATGGGGAGTAGTCTCAGATCGATTGCCAAGTTTCTCCAACTTATATACTAGCTACTTTTACTATGGTTATGAATCAGCTGAATTTTTGGTTTTGTTATGAAGTTGGAATGTATAAAGACAAATGATCATCTTTTCTTACCTTTGTTGTTCAAATGTTGTTGGACAACACTTTTCCTGGGGTGAATTGGCTTTTAGCTGTTCTGTAGTCTTCAGATTGTTGCGTCCATAGAGTTCTGGAAAAACCAAATGAATGCATTGGACAATCTTATGTTTGCATAGAAATTCAAGTGTTAAATGGCAATTAAGTAATCATGACTTTCAATTACCCTTGCAATCATGCTTATTTGGGAAATATTTACTAGTCCATTCAGATTACTTGGGTTTCTATTTGCCTTTTGTCTTTCCATGTGAACTCAATAGTATCTTTAATTGGGATTCCATTGCAGACGCTAAAGCTGAATGACCAAGATTTTCTAGGAGAAGCTAGCTGTGTGTTGTCGGAGGTACTTACTCCCAGATCACATTATGAACGTATAGTGCAGGTGTAATCCATCTGGATCTTGTCCGATGCATCTTCTTCTTTCTATTTCCTGCAGATTGTCACAAAGCAAAGTCGGAGTTTGACCCTGTCACTTCATAATAAAAATACACAATTAGGCTTAAGAAATCTGGGTACACTGACTATCCATGCTGAGGAATCTGTCGCTTCCAGGACTGCTGCTGAAATAACATTTCGCTGTTCCCAGTTGGAAAACAAAGAGATGTTCTCTAAGAGTGTAAGCTCTCCAAAATCTCTCTTCAAAGGTCCTGTTTGATATCGTTCCTTGCCATATCTTTTTATCGCTTTTTATCTTGCTCTCCGGTGTCACCTTTTCTTAGGATCCTTTCCTGAGAATATCCAGAGTAGTTGAGTCTGGGGGTGCTCTTCCTATTTGCAAAACCGAAGTTATCAACAACAACTTGAACCCTACTTGGCGGCCCTTATGTCTAAGCATGCAGCAATTTGGGAGCAAGGCAAGTTTTACACAGAGCCTGTCACCCTATTGTCTAATATGTTACTGGAGGCACTAGTGATTTGACATTGTAAGACATGTTGCAGGAGAATCCATTAGTCATTGAGTGCTTTGACTTCAATACTAGTGGGAACCATGCACTTATAGGGTAAATGCCTATTCTCAAGCAATTTGTAGTACCTTGCCTTCTTGTATGTTAATTTGCTTCTTGTTTGTTACAGTAAACTTCAGAAGTCCATGGCAGACTTGGAGAAACTTCACAAAGAAAGAAATGGTGCAAATCTTACTTTCCCAGCTTCTCATCATGGCCATGAAAAGGTGTCTGTCATTCTTAAAAACTTTTATACTCTTCATTCTGATGAGCCCATTGATCAGGTCCAGGACTTCTATGTTTAGGTTCTGAAAAGCCAGCTTTTTGTGGATCAATTCCGTGAGAAGCAACAATACAGCTTTCTTGATTACATATCAAGTGGTTTTGAGCTTAATTTTATGGTTGCTGTTGACTTTACAGGTAATTAATCCTTTGAATATTTGTTTATCCTAAAGCTTGATCTCATTTGGTTCTGATGCTTCTGGATTTTTCAGCTTCAGGATTTTTCAGCTTCAAATGGAAATCCCAGAAATCCAGATTCCTTGCATTACATTGATCCTTCAGGAAGATATAATTCCTACCAGCAGGTATGTCTAATTTGCCTCCTCAACATGGTCGGTTGTCAGTTGACATGCTCTTACTATCCTTATTATCAATTGATGTGATAAGTGTTCCCATTGAGTAATTCATGTTGCTGACATTTAGGCCATAATGGAAGTTGGAGAAGTCATTCAATTTTACGACTCGGATAGAAAATTTTCTGCATGGGGGTTTGGAGGAAGGACATATGGTGGCACTGTATCCCACTGTTTTAACTTGAATGGAAGTCCAGATGGCTATGAGGTAAGTGAACTGAATTTGCGTAAACTTTGGTTTTTTGCTTTTGGAGTAGGGACTATGATAAAAGAACCTGTGGGACACCATTCCAATTCAGTAATTCACAGTTAGGACTCTTTGTTGACAGGTTGAAGGAGTTGAAGGCATCATGGCTGCTTATGCTGGTGCTTTGCATAACGTTGCCCTGGCAGGACCCACTATATTTGGTCCAGTGATTAATAGGGCAGCTCAAATTGCAGGCCAGTCAATTTCCTATAACCACAGCAAATACTACGTTCTACTTATAATAACGGTAAAGTGGAAAGAAACATTTAATTGTTTTTAGCTTTTATACATCTTTCTGTGCAGCTGATAGAATTTTTTCTTTCTTGTTTAGGATGGAGTTCTCACAGATCAACAAGAAACCATGGATGCATTGGTGAGGGCATCAGATCTTCCACTCTCAGTTCTGATAGTTGGAGTTGGGGGTGCAGACTTTACACAAATGGAGGTAGGCCTGTTTTCTGCCGATTAAGTTAGAATTCCTATTGTGTGACATTGAAATATCTCTTATAGAGGACATAGAGAACTTGACATTCTAATTTCTTTCCACCTATCAGAAACTTGATGCTGACAATGGAATTAGATTAGAAAGCACTACTGGTCGTGTAGCCACGAGGGACATTGTACAGTTTGTTCCAATGCGAGAAGTCCATCGTAAGTTGATTTTCTCAAGGCTTTTTTTCTTTGTTTGTCTTCTCTCAACAGTAACTTATGCGAAATTATAACGTCCTTGGCAGGTGGGAATATATCAGTGGTTCAGGCTCTTCTGGAGGAGCTTCCTGGACAATTCCTGGCCTACATGCGGGCTAGAGATATAAAACCACGCACCCAAATACCTCTTTGAGTAGTTCCCAGCAAGTGTGGTTCAGTACTGAAGTTGCTTGAACACCAGAGAGATGAATGAATAAAGGGTTAATGTCCATGCTTTATTTTTGTACAGCTACTGCTGAAGGGCTGAGCTTCTGTAAAGGTGTCAATACAGCTTTTTTAGAAAGGGTAAAACTGGGAAGGGCAGAAGGGGTCTGAGTGCCTGAGTGTGGTTTCTTGTAAATTGCTAATCATGCTGCAAGTATGTGAATATGATTGACAATTTCATGAGTACAAGTGTAGCTTAGTTTTGCAGTTGTTCCTGGAGTACCTGTGTGATGAACTTGAGAATAAAAATACAGAACTTATGTTGGTCAGCCTCATCCCGAAAGAGTACATATATGCATTCCACATTACCCTAGAGTTAAGATTGGATCATTTACCTATCTATGTACACATAAAAGTGGATGTTACTTGTGTGAGGGTGACTCCGCGGCCCATTTCTGTGCCAAATTTATGCACTCACATGCAAGCTTCATCAAATGATTATTTTCATTGAACACCCAAAAGATTAACAAATAAAGGATTAATGTCCATGCTTTATTTCTGTACAGCAGCTACTAAAGGGCGGAGATTCTGTAAAGATGTTTGTCAATACAGCTTTGAAAAAGGTAAAACTGGGAAGGGCAGAAGCGGTCTGAGTGTACAGCAGCTACTAAAGGGTAAATTGCTAATCATGCTGCAAGTGTGTTCATATTAACAATCTCCTGAATACAAGTGTAGTTTAGTTTTGCATTTGTTCCTGAAGTACCTGTGCGATGAACTTGAGAATAAAAGTATGGAACTTATGCTGGTTGGCCTGGTCCGGAAAGAGTACATATATGCATTCAACATTACCCTAGAGTTAAGATTGGGTCATTTTCCTATCTATGTACACATAAAAGTGGATGTTACTTATGTGAGGGTGACTCACGTGACCCATTTCCGTGCCAAATTTATGTTATCAAATGAATTATTTTCATTGAACACCCAAAAGATGAACAAATAAAGGATTAATGTCCATGCTTGATTTTTGTACAGCAGCTACAGAAGGCCTGAGATTCTGTAAAGATGTCTTTTTTCCTTGTCAATACAGCTTCTTTAGAAAAGGTAAAACTGGGAAGGGCAGAAGCGATCTGAGTGCCTGAGTGTGGTTTCCTGTAAATTGCTAATCATGCTGCGAGTATGTGCATATGATTGACAATCTCTTGAGAACAAGTGTTGCTTAGTTATGCAGTTTTTCCTGACGTACCTGTTTGATGAACTTGAGAAGTAAAGTATGCAACTTATGCTGGTCAGCCTCGTCCGGAAAGAGTACATATATGCATTCGACATTACCTTAGAGTTAAGATTGGATCATTCACCTATCTATGTACCCATATAAAAGTGGATGTTACTTATGTGAGGATGACTCATGCGACACATTTCTATGCCAAATTTATGCACTAACGTGCAAGTTTTATCAAATTATTTATTTTCATGGTAATTTTAACATATTTTTGTACTATGAATTGAGGATTAGGAGGCATTCTCAAAAAAGTAACAATATGTGGAATACCTATTAAACTATGATATCCCTCTCACTCTAAAGTGGGGACTATGATTTTTTTAAAAGATTTTGACAATATTGGAAACCCAATACGACATGAGAGCCTATTTTTCATGAATTGGTGGTAGAGAATCAATAAAGATGAATATCCATTGTTGCCAATCACAATTAATTGCACACATTTTATAAATAATTGATAATATTAGAAAATGATAAAAACACTATAGCAAATGACTAGAAAGAGTTACCCGTTATTAGAAAGTTTAAATGAAACGATTGCACCAAAATTAAGGCAAGTTCTAACACTCAACTGCTGGAGAATTTAGCTATGACAAAATCAATGACCAACCCTACATCTATTTTAATTTCAAATACTTTAGAGTAAATGAAAACAAAGCCTTACACCCATTTCAATTTCAAGATTTTTCGCACCTCAGCATTCTTATAACGTATTCTTCACATAAGAACGATGTGCGTCAAATAGGTTTCATGCTGCTTATTCTCATGGCCTACGAGTTTTAGCCTGAGATGTAAACTATTTGCTGTTGAAAACGCTATAGGTTGGAAAAGACGATTCAAGAACCAAAGTAGAATTTCCATATTATAGAATGCAATCAACTACGAAATGATTAGGTAGCTGATCAGTCTTCATATGTTTATTTTCGATGAGAAAGTGCACGGGATTGACATACTGCTCCATTTCTAATTATTTCGTTCATTAATCGACTTCCATTCAGTTTTTGTCTATCGATTTAGAAAGAAACTCGACCAATTATGGTTGTTAATCGAATTGATGACAAGGCAGCACACCGAAATCGAAACCTTATTACAGAACACCCAGCCTAAGTATCTTTCATACGAACAAAATGAATATATCATAAACCAATGCTATGCTTTTGAGTGTATTACGATTAAATGAAAAGATTTATGATGGGTTACAACACAGCTGATATGATGCTATCATGTTACTTGTGATTTCATCTAAAAGCTAGCACGTGCAACGAGGCAAGATCATCAAATATTAATTTCATATCAGTTCTGTTGATACCTGGGAGTATCAGACAATCAGAATGAAAAGCCTAAACAAAAGAGGGCTGATGAGGGATTAGATGACAGTTGCAACAACAGGAAAACTAGAGGCAATTCCACTGCAAATTAGTTTACAGAGTTCATCTATGGTTTCTTGGTTGATACTGGCAACTAGTAATTTTCTTCTTCAATTGATAACTTTCTAATTTGCATGATCATTCTCCTACATCATTTATACTGTTCACTGACAAAAAGAATATACTTCGACGGGAAATGAGGATTACTCTACAAATCAGTGAAATTAAAATTACCAATGGAAAGGAAATTTGGTATCCATGAAAAGATTGCCGTGGGTAAAAATAACAAAAAGCAAAATCCAAAATATCTGAATAATCCTAAAAAGCTGATGTTCAGTGCCAAAAAGTGAAGCCCTGTACATCTAACTAAATCTCTTCCGGTGCATAAGATGCAAAAAGGTGGTGGTTAACCCCACCAAATATTTCAAGTCTTCGATGTATTATCCTCTCTACGCCTAAATACAGCATCAACCAATTACTTTGAGGGACTTCAGACAATGGAGGTGAAGAAGACGAGCAGCAGTAACAAAAGTCGCAGTGCCCAACATCATTCTCAACGGACTTTAGATTTCTTCTGTGAAAACAACGATCGCGATGATAAAGGAACAATGATCTCATAGATATTTTTAATGAGTCCTTTGTCATACTTGTTCTCCTTAATAACGGGCTCAGCTTCTTCCAAGGGTGATCTTCTGAAGAAAGCTCTCCATTTGCTTTCACGAGGTGAAACCTCACTGCTCATCCCATTAATACTGGCTCGGAGTGCCGCAGAACTCGCTCTTGCTTCATTCAGCTTCCTCTGCCAACTTATGTACTCTTGCCACTTGAAAGTCTGAACCACATGTAGCAAGCAGACCTTATTCCATTATCACATCACATCTTATGTCTTCGAGAGTAAAACTCTGAAGATTAGTATGTTTTTTAACAGGGGATGGAACCAGGCATATCTAACATCTTGAGCTAGGGATGGATGAGTTACTTAAACTGGAAAGGTAGAGTCTTCATTCTTCGATTAAGTCTTGGTGAGTTTACCATTAATCTATTCACTCAGTAACTGACAATACTATTTTCCAGTTTCTCTCCCTTTAAATAAAGCAGTTTTCCATGATCTCCAGGTAGGGGCAAAATAATAGAAAAATTCAAATGTAGCTGACTAGCAGACCAAAGTACATTGCTTCTCTCTTTTTCACACTTCTTAGTTCAAGATTCTGAACCAGCAAATTTCATTTGAACTAAGGATAGGAAATCATCCAATAGACTTCGATGACATCACATTCTAGTCAGTACAACATAAGCGATTGCATATAGGAAATCAGCAGACTATTAGCAACACCAACCTCATTAGTGGTAGTGTTTGTGAAGCAGAGGCTGGCGTGGTAGCCAAAGAAACCCGCCAGTAGCAGTGCAACTATGGCAAGGAACACCATGAGCAATATTTGAGTATCATAGGATCCAACAAACCACTGTTTCAAACCAAAGATTAAAACATTAAAAAAAGAAAAAAAAATTAACTGAGGAGAACACAAATGAAAATTATGAAACCACTAGCACTAAAACATTACATACGGATTGAAAAAGGTGATAACGACATAATAATTCTCAAAAGAACATGAAGGTGAAATCAGATACCAGTAGAAAATGGTATGACAAAGAAAAAGATGCAGATAATGAAAGAAAATGCCATCTCAAACCCCCAACATCGTCAAATAAAATTATTAGGAAAAAAAAAAAATCAAAGCCCATCAACTACCATAATCCAACAGAGTGACAAAAATTTGCATTGACCATAGTCTTATACAATTTCAAGCAACCATAATCAGCACCAATTCCATACATAAGTACCAAAAATTGTGCAAAGGGACCTGTTACAACCCCTATTTATGCAACCAATAACATCCCAGAAGAAAAGGCATTAAACAAAGGATCAAAAAATCAGAAAGTTCAGAGCATAGCAGTCATTCTCAAAATTAATACTGAATAACTCATTTCTGGCACATGTGATGAACTGTTATTTCAGATCCCTTCAAGTAACAAACAGGTGATTATTCTTTCATCCAAACATAACTACTATACTATTAAGGAATTGAATATCTGAATTGATGCAAAGGCAATATCATTCACTTGTACTATTAAAACGCCAGAACACATCACTAAAGTCAAATCCGACAGCAAAAGTGGAATCTCTCTTCAGATGTAGGTAAGTAACTATGATTATTCCATCCATGAAAAAGTATCTTAGAGCCATTTCAACTTCAAGGATATATGTCATATTTCTCTGTAATATGAAAAGTAACTCAGACACATTGAAGAGCAAGAGATTTTCTAAATGAAGGCCTATTGACATGATCAGAAATGACCAAATAAAATACTGACCTGAAGCACCTGTGGAGCTAAACTACGAAAAGAATTTTCTATGCCATAATACACTGCAAGAAAGAAAAGAAATAAATCTAAAACCCAAGATTGATCAAGAAAAAAGACATAGGCCAAAGCATATGTACCACTTAGTATATAGATCACTCTCGATTCCTTCAGCTGTCCAGCAAGGACCAATCCAATGGCAACAGCCCCATATATACACAGTAGAAAATGCCTGGAAACAAGTAGCCAAATGAATACACACGAAGTTTGTTCATGTATAGCTGTTTAAGCAGAAAAGCTCTAATCCATTTCTAACATGACAACTTATGAGTAATCAGCATCTGTATTTTAAGGCTTAGAGGAATATTCCCTCATTCTTTGAAGGAAGCTGTCAGTGACCAGTGATTTTATATCAATGGAGTGCAATAGTTGTTGCAACTCATCAGATAAAGCATATTGCGCCACAATGACCATTTACCAACTGCATTGGCTTCTAATTTAAGCTTAGTTTAGACCTTTACCTATCTGGGAATAAAAATAAGCTTAATCTAGAAAGTCATTACAATTTAAGGTTGCTAAGGTATTTAATTCAAGATTAACAATGCCATGGCTTCTACAATGAAAAAAAGACAATCATGACACATCCCCAGCGCCACCACTCTTGTAGATTTTCTTTGACCAGAATTATGCACAAGCTAAATCATTAGAAGATTAAGTTCTTCAACGTCAAAAGAAGCCTGCGTCAGTCCTTTTCTTTTAGCGGATAGCATCAGTCCTTTTCTTTTAGCAGATAAGGCCTCTTTGTTTAGTAATCATGTTCAGAAAAGGACTCAAGCTGAAACTGTTAAGTCTATTTGCTTTATCTGTTCTAAGGATAGGAGGAGGGAATATTTGGACCTTCACTAAACAATGCACGCATATTGCCACCATTTATGTGGAACTCACCATAAAAGAAATGCCATGAAGTATCGAGTATTTCTCTCCCCTATACAATTATTCTGCATGAAAATACCAGCACATTGATAGTGATACCATATTATATCCTTCTCAAGAAATAAATGAAAAAGCAAGGCATACCATCCACCCACAATGATGGTCAAATCTTGCAACACAGCGATCACAAATGCTGCAATGCTTAGACCTGGCAGGTCTGGAGAACCAAAAATTAGTGAATAGCTTCACAAAGCAAAAGGTTTATCTTGACAGGTATATGGAAAAAAAAACTCACTTTGGAATTTTGCAAGTTGGACATTCTCTCTCAGAGTAAATAATATTATCATAGGGATAAGCAGCAAGATATTGAGAGAGATTATCATCCTTTACAGTCCCTGGATCAGAAAAGCTAGTCAATACAAAGAGAAGGAGACCAATGCCAACTGCCAACAAGCTCATGTGCCTGCATTAACAAGGAACTGCTAATCAATGTCAGGCCATGTCATTAGCCTCAAACAAGAAACTGTAATACTTGTAGAAACACAAGCCTTTAGATCACCTAGTCCAATACTAGTGAGCTTCACTGAAAATAATACCCACTGATAGAACTAAGGATGAAACTGCAGACACCTAGTAGACTCGTCATCCTAACTAGAGACAAATCCAATCTAGAGGAGCAAGCAGACTGATAGATAACCTCATGCAACCAAAGGAAGGAATAAATCCTGATTCTGTGAAAGTCTGAAACATGATCTAGATAAACTTCAATACAAAGAAAGAAATTAAATAAGAGACAAGGAATAGCCAAGGTAATCAAGAAGAAAACCCAAAAAGAGATCCAACACCTATACTAAGAAGCTGAAACCCAGGAATGCCAGAAGCTAAATGGATGATATGTGTATAAAGGAAGCAAGAAGTCTTGGCTGATAATTGACCTCATGCAACAAATGAAAGAAGAATCCTGATTTCGTGGAAGAACGAAAATCCAGAGAATTACGTAAGCAAGCACAAAATATTCATCAAGTAAGAGGACAATCAATCTTCCTGCTTACAAAAAAGCAAACAAAAGGATCTGAAAAACATGTCATGAGGAGCTAGAACCCAGATATGGCAGGAGCAAATAAATGAAAAATGAATGCAAAAATGCTTTTTCACATGCCACAACATTTGTCTTAAACGTAAGGAGCCAAAAAATCTTTTTTATTCCAAAGAATAGATTCCTTCTCTCTTCCAGGGAGTTATTTGCACTCACTCATATCTCTTCCAAAAGCTTTTTTTTTTTTTTAACCATCCACAGGGCACCTGACCTTCAAGAGTTTCCATTCAAAGATGGTGGATTCCACATAAAATTACTCTAACATTGAAGTGCACAGAGACCAAGAGACTCATGCGCATGCATATTCAGATAAAGGCAGGCATACAACTGACAGGAAAATTGGTTCTTCATAAGTTCTAGATCAATTTCAATGCCAATTTCCTCAAGCTCCAAATGAAAAAATTTCCGTCTCAAAGACAGTCAGGAGAATGCAAGAAAGATAGCCCAAACAACAATTACATGGATGACAAATAAAGCCAAAAATAATCCCACAACAAGATGATTGGGCTATCAAACCAAGTGTTTGTCCTTGGCTATTGACTCGTAACAGAAATTGTATATATCCTTTGGAACAGTACCTGTGAATTCCACTTAAATAATACCCAGGAATATAGCTGAAGCACGATTTTGCCACAATGAAATAGGTTCCTCCAACTATTGCCAAGTATATTATCTGCAAATATGCATATCAAAAACACAAAGTCTATTGCTATTAGAGGTACACTCTGGAAAAGCAAAAGCTACCAGTTGCAAATTGCTGCTGTTAGAGACAAAATAACACAGAAATACAGAAAGCAGAGTGTTGTTGCAATTTGATGGCAAGAACACTCTAAAATGAACAATACAGTCAATGGCACATGACTCACAACCCGACACTAACTACTAAAAGAATTTCATCTCAAACAGAAAAGAAACATTCTATATAGTCCATCCAACTTCACTGACATATACCAAAAAGGTAATCCCAGTTCCTTCGCTTAAATGCAAATCGCCATCAGCTAGGAGTTTGAATTCACTATAACAATACAAAAACCGTACTCCAATTCAAGTAAACATCAAAGAAGAATGCATGCGAAAATACATAAAAATCAACTTTGCGAGCAGAAGCTGGACTTCAACCACTAGAAAACATTCCATCTCCCACTCTCAAATTCAAAGACACACATGACCACAGGCATAGAGCTCCAAAATCAAGCATTTTAGAAACAAGCGTTTCCCCGCCTACGATTCCAACAAGAATCAAGAATTGCACATCAGAGTTCGACACATGGGTGGGGAGAAAAAAAAAGAACTCTCGCAGCAAGCAAGAACCTGCAAAATAGGGTTGGGGCGATCGCAGCAGAACCGCTCCAGCTCCAGAATCGCATTCGTGCCTCTCACTCCAAACAGCACCCCGACGCACCTCCTTCCAAAAAAGACAGAACAAAGGGAAAAAAACCCATATGAGAATTCGATCCAAGACGCACAATAGGACCAAGAAAATTAGGCTCCGCGAGAGAGAAAGAGAGTACAGGAAGTAGTCGTAGGCACCGACGGTGAGGAAGTGGTGGATGGAGGCGATGGGGGTGCGTCGAAAGATGGGCCACTGGCCGCACAAGAACGAGACGACCACCACGAGCGTCGCCAGCCCGTGCAGCACCAGAACCCACTGCACGGCCATCTCTCTCTCCCTCTCTCTCTCTCTTCTCAGCGAGTGAACCGTCAAAAATTCATTCGAAGGAAAATCTCCATCCGACGAAGACGACAGGATTTCTTTCCCGTGGAAATCGAAGTCACGATGTGTTTCGATCGATGGTGATTGGCGAATGGGAAAGGGGAGGAAATCGGCCAGAGACAAGGTAAGGCCCGACCGTTTTGCAAAATGCCAAGAGAGCGTCTCGGCGTCATCAAACGCCAACTACGCCTCACGTGCTTTGCACGGGCATCTATCAATAAAGAACGCATTTTTACCGGTACTTATTTTATTTTACTGTACTTTTCCTTTATTTTTGCGATTTTAACATATATTTTATTTGGTTTGTCGATTATTGAGCGCAGAAAATGCCAAGTTAAAGACTTGTTGAATTTTCTTTTTTTGTCGTAACTTACATATGGGTTTGATGAGCAATTAAATTGCAATGCTTATTTTTGCAATTCTTACGTATAGTCTATTTGATTTCTCAACGACTGAGTGTAAAAAAATGAACTTTTTTTTTGTTTCATTTATTTCAAAAGCTTAGTGAATTGAAAAATACAACTCGACAGCCTAAAAAGTTGAACGTACTATATAATAAAATTCGCATATGGATTTTTTTTTTATTCAGTGTCCTATTTTCCAAAAAACATTTTCATCCAATCTTTACGATGGCCACCACTTAAAATTTAAATAACATATTAAAGCCTATGGCCTTCCCAAAATAATTCAAATTGAGCAGGTTTTAAATAATAAAAAGAGGTCGCTTTTTTTTAACAGAAATTTCTTTCTCAATCTCTCCTCCTTGTTTCTCCCGGGATGAAGCCAATAAATTGCAAATATTTATATTAATTCTACAATGAGTGAATATCAATATCGCTGACAGCCCAATATTACAAACGTGCCAAAGCAAAAGGTTCGATGGTTAGAGGAAGAATCATCCATAGGCAGGATCGAGAGAAAACACCACCTCAGGCGAGAAATTAAAAATCGCTCCTTTTTACTACTTTTTTGATTGAACAGAACAAACCCCAAAAAAATAAAAAGACAAAAAAAAAAATTGCAGATGTATATTGCAAAGATCAAGCTTTAAAGTCCTACAGCAAGATTAAAGAAGAACCCACCCCAAAAAAAAATAATAAAATAAAAATAAAAAAGAAAGGAAGGGGAAGAGGCGGCGGAGCCCTAGAATTCCTGGGAAGCGGACCCGATGTCGCCCTTGCCCTTCCCGCCTGTCTTCTTGGGCAGCAGCGTCTGGTGGATGTTGGGCAGGACGCCGCCGTTGGCGATGGTCACGGAGCCCAGGAGCTTGCTCAGCTCCTCGTCGTTCCGCACCGCCAGCTGGATGTGCCGCGGCACGATC
This sequence comes from Corymbia citriodora subsp. variegata, assembly GCA_014858505.1. Classification (NCBI taxonomy): domain Eukaryota; kingdom Viridiplantae; phylum Streptophyta; class Magnoliopsida; order Myrtales; family Myrtaceae; genus Corymbia; species Corymbia citriodora. The sequence goes on along the minus strand of CM026411.1, from coordinate 25,005,643 downwards.
CTGTTCTTCTTGTTGTCCCTCGCCGCGTTCCCAGCCAGCTCCAGCACCTGCAACGACGCACGGAAGGTTAAAATCGAGAAGAGAAAGTCGGCGGATTTTCACGAGAAGCAAAGGCATTTCGGAAAACTTGTTGATTGATCCGAATCGAAGTAGAATTGAAGATAGGTTTAACCGGAAACCCCAAGGAAAAGGCAGGAATCAGACAAATGCAAAGAATTTCGATCGAATCCGCCATCGGAGGAGGCCGAAACAGTCAATAGAACGTCAAAATTAAGCGCGTAGATCGCGAGAAGACTAGACAAAAGTCATCCAAAGCACTTTCCCCAGCGTAAAGAAAGAGGAAATCGCACAGTAGTCAAGAAGCAAATCCAGAAAGCAACAGCCGATCGGCAAAAACTAATCGAAAGCCAAAGCGAGAGACAGATCGGGGAGAGTACCTCAGCGGCGAGGTACTCGAGGACGGCGGAGAGGTAAACCGGGGCCCCGGCGCCGACGCGCTCGGCGTACTTGCCGGCCTTGAGGAACCGGGCGATCCTGCCGACGGGGAACTGGAGGCCGGCCTTCTGCGACCTCGAGACGGACTTGGAGGCCTTGGGCTTGCCCCTGCCTCCCTTGCCTCCTTCCTTCGAACTCATGCTCGCGTCCCGCAACAGAAAAACGAGAAGATCAGAAACCCTAGCTCCGCCGGAAGCCGGAGAATTTCGCCGATGGAGAAGCCGGTCGGTCGGACGGACGGGCGGCGGCTAGAGAGAGGGAGAGAGAAAGAAGAGCGCGCTTTGCCTCGGTGAAGAGAGGAACGATGGAGGGTCGAGATTTTATAGGTGGCGAGGGCGCGATCTGATTGGTGGAGACCGGGGTGCCGCGGATCGCCAGCGTGGCACGGAGGCCTCGCCTGTTTCGTATTTTCCCGCTCTCGCGGGAAAAATTGGGCGAGATGGGGAAGTACGTTTCCATTTTTCTCTTTTTCGAACCCTTTTCCCCCTTGTCCGGAGCTGGAGCCAAGCCTTTTGAATTTAAAGTACTGGCTTGGAATAATAGAAAATTACATGATTTTTATCCTTAAAATAAGTGTTTTGTAAAAGATTTTACATTTTTCCTCTGATTTCCAACTATAAAAACTGAATTTGCTCGGAATTATTTCTACCCTAGCATCGCGTCTTCCCTCCCACACTTCTCTTTGCAATAGAAGGTAAAGTCAACTTCAATTCGTTTTTTACCGTTACTTCTTTTGTGATATTGATAACGGTCGTATCGCGCGTCTTAGATTATTAAATACGCATTTCAATAAAGAAAGAATTGCTAATGCGATGTTGAAATGGCAAAAGTACTTTTTGACTGTGAATAATTGATGGATCATCGAATGTCAAATTTGTCCATAATGACTTAATATGGAAGTGCCACCTAATATGCGTATATTGTCCATCGTCTAGCAATCTATCTTCTTAAAGTGAATGGATGGGGAATACTATTTGGGAAATATGGATTGCTTAATCCACAAATTTTCATGTATTTCTCTTTTTTTTCATTTTTCAATTGACGGCGATTGAATTTTTTTTGCATATTTTCTTTGCTTTTATTTGATATTATATATTTTTTTATCCGTTCAATTCTAACTCTTAACTTATTCTTAGATTTTTGTTCAATCTCTTTACGGAACGTAAAAATCGAAATCCATACTTAAAACTAAACGTTCCATCTCTAGCTCTCCCAAAATGTGAGGATTTGAACCCTTCATCTCATCTTTTCATGTGACAAGGGTGGCCATTAGAGTTGCCCCCAATGATTTTGATATTAGAGTTGTTAGAGTTGGTGAGTGATTTTCTAGACATTTATAATCCTATTTTATTTTCTGACCAAAAAATAATAATAATAATCCTATTTTATTGTGTGTTGAGAATCGTCTTTAATAGTTAGATCGATATGGGTTCACAAAATGCCCATTATTTAGCAACCATTACATTCTCATGATTTAATAATCATTATTCAATTGATTAGCTAATTAATCGCATATCTAATTCTTCCAAAAGTAAAATTACATGGGCGAAATTAGACATGTTCATGTGATCCGAGCAACATTCTCGATTGCTTTGATTCACCTGATTTTGAATTGATGCAATATTGAATAAATTACCTAATCTCGACCCCAATGGGATAAACAGTGTCCACCTTAATTGTTTATCCTTTTTTTATATTTAAAACCCATTCTAGAGATATTATAACTTATTATTTTAAGTGCGTACGCGAAAAATGAATGATTTTGCATACATTTTTTCTGAAAAATAATCATTAGTGTCGTTTAGGAAAATTAGTTGACAAAAAATTTATGCTTATCTATTTTTGTCAGTCATAAACAAATTTTCCATTCATTTATTTTTCTAAGCAATATAAATAATTATTTTTTAAAAATATTTTTCAAATCATTGATTTATCATCTCTTATGAACTCTTGTTTGTACTTAAGGTGGAAAAGTGTGACCCTATAGACAACAGTGAAAAAACATATTCATTCTATTTTCCATATATCTTATACTCCACTAGTTTCATTGAAAATAAATGATTTGAAAAATATTTTTCTAAAAATAATCGCTTATATTGATTAAAATAATTTGTTGATGGAAAATGTTTTAATCGCCGATAATAATTTATTTCTCAACATTTTCATGGATGATGGAAAATACTTTTCGTTTGTTTATTTTCATAAGCAATACAGGTGATGATTAATAGAAAAATATTTTTCATTTCATTTATTTTTCGCTAAAACAAATGAAGCCATAAAGGAATATATATCCAATGAAAACCTCATCAAGGATGCACACGATAATCATTTTATTTCTATTTCAGAACTATTTTTCTATTCCAAACTTGTTTTTGAATAGAAATCCGTCTAATTAAACAATTTCGTTTTTCTATTTTTGAAACAAATTTCTATCCAGAAGTAAAAAAAAATTTACTTTTCTATTTTTAGAATAGAAATCAAAAATTGTTTATCTCTTTTATACTTCTCGCCTGAGTCTCTCTAGAACTCCTAGTTGTCCACCCATCACTCTTGATCGTTGGCCGCTGCAACCCCATCCCCCCACCATCACAGCTTTGGAAAGAGAAATTTTATGTCATTATTAAACGAATTTCTATTATGATAATAGAAATTTTATGTAATTATCAAATGAGTAATTTTACTTAGAAATTCATCAAAGAATAGAAATAGAGAAATCAATTTATATTCCATAAATCAATTTTTGGTCAGAAATTTTATTATTGGTGCCGTAGAAGTACAATGCCCAATTGTTTAAATTAAGCAAAAAATTACCTCTCGTAATACAAGGCCCATTCAATTTTTTTTGGGCTAAAGCAATGTGCCAGCACCGGCCCAATCAAAAGTAATTATTAATCAGCTCATTCCAGGATTGCACCGGCCTCTGTCTTCAATTCCTCACCTTTCGTATCATTTTAGTCCCGAGGACGTATTGAATCATCCAAGGATGGTTTTGATCGTCTGGAAATCTCCCAACTTGTTTAAAATCTTGTCATTTGCATGGTAAATTATCAGATATAATGTAGGATGTGGAAATAATTCTTGAAACAGAGAACACAGAAAACTAAGCCGTTAGAATTGGAAAAGAATTGAACCCGAGATTAAGACTTACAGGGAAACCTTCACCAGATCTATGCGGAGCGGAAGTTGCCAATCCATGGCAACACCCCGATGGTGGTACTATCCACCGTTGATGGCGGCACCGGCGATGCTGGATTTATTTCACCCCGAGGCCAGGTAAGTTATCCGTCTTTTAATATAGATTTATCATACCCTAAGCATGTCATCGTACATCGCATGGGATAACTATTTTCCTTTGTTTTTTTGACAAAGGAGGACCTCCAACTTGGCTTTGATAAATTCATTTTCGCGCAAGAACGGGAAAATAGAATGGCATTTCCTTAAAATTTCAAGAAGAAATAGGTTCGAACTCGTTTTCTTTAATATTTTGAAATCTTGAGGAATTCATGTTTGTTTCACTAGGAAAAACTTTTAAATGATTTGGACATTATGAACAGTTATGCATTATTCTTCTGTTAAATCTCTTTGAGAGTTCTTATGAGGTCATTTAGAGTATGCATGAAATCATTTTTACTTATCTGTTTCTCTATTTTTCTATTCTGGGGAATAGGTTTGGAATAAAAATCCATTTGGTAACGCAATTTCATTTTTTATTTTTGGAATAAATTTCTACTCCAAAAATAGATTTAAAATAGAAATTATAAATTAATTTCTTTTACTTCTCTATTTCTGGAATAAAAGTGAAAAACAAAAACTTATCTTATTACTCACTCTCTTTATTGTTTGCCGGTCACTCACTCGTCACTGGGCTGTCGCCAACCACTATCGATCGCCGCCACTCAAGAAAGAGAAATTTTATAATATTGTCAAATGAATTTTTATTTCGAAAAAAAGAAATTTTACATTGTTATCAAAGGCTTATTTTGTCTTAGAAATTCATCCGAAGAATAGAGATAGAAAAATTAATTTATGGAATAGAAATTTTACCATGTACACCCTTATCTAATTATTATATTTTTTTCACATTTCTGGGGTTGAAAAGAAAGTTGAAAGAAAGATACCTCGGCAGCTGCTCTAACAATATTACAAGGATTTGTTATTTCGAAAATACAAATTGAAAATGAGCATATATGTACAAAATTATACACATAATTAATATTAATAATTGGGATATTATATATTTATAATTACAGAATATTTCTTTAGATATTAAACCTCTCTTTATTTTGTTTCTTTTTCTTTTTCTTTTCTTCTTTCAGTAATATTAAAAACTACAGTGATTTGTTTTGAATTTGCTATCATCATCTCAAGGCACTGATTTGCCAAGGCAGTACACCCATCAATACGTGTCGCCCATATTCTTTAATGTTGGTAAATCAATCAAAAGTTTGCAAATTTATTTGAAAAAAAATTACCATCATTTATGTTCATTTCCTAAAGTAATTTGAGCACGTTTAACACATGTAGATTATGTATTTTATCTTTTACTAAATCATTATTGAGTTTTAGACATAAGTAGGTTTTTAAAAGGCTTTCCTAGGAGCAGGCCACTCAGCCAACTCCTGGACAGGTAGAGGAAATTCTGTCACCTTTTGTATTCCCTAATGATGGGGAAGAAAACACTATGTCACCAATTATGGGGACAAGTTACCTAACATATTTGGCTTCGCCAGTTTAAAATAGCGACTGGCTTACCTAGTGGAGGAAGGTTTTGTTACTCAAAAAGGGCAGGGTGGCTTCGCAACGTGAAATTCTCTAGATGGCCTGAATTACATGTTATAAATATAGATCTGAAGTGTTGTTCTCTTGATTACATGATGGTAAAATAATTAAAAGTTTGCAAAATAAAAATTGCCATCCTTTATGTTCATTTCCTAGAGTAATTTGAGCATGTTTAACACATGCAAATTATTTAGTTTATCTTTTACTAAATCATTATTGCATTTAACCTTTTTCTATTCCCATCTTTTTAAATTATGCAAGAATTCGATGTTCTCAATTTAGTCCTTTCTTTTTCTATTCCTGTTTTTTGCCTTATGCCATTTGGTGCTAGGACAAATATCCATTGAGATTGCCAAATGTCATCATACAGTGAAAATTGTTAAAAGTTCGAATTACAACATCTAAGATGGTTTGGATATGTATAAGTAAATGTTTATGGGAAGAGATATGATAAGTTTACATTGAAAATCATTTGCTAAAAGAATATTATCACTTGAACAACTCCATAAACATTATAAAAATGCTTTGCTATTTTTTAACCCTAAGTTACCACAGCTGTGTATAGCCGTAGGGAATTTCCAACTCAGAAATTAAAGATTACTCATTCGAATCTCACTATATGCATGCAAACTACTATGAGTCAGAGACGCCTACAGATACCAAATATTTGGATTTAACCATTTCATAGGGTTCGTAGTGTATTAGATCTCTAGGTAGTCCAGTACCAGAACTCGTACTCCTAGATTATGAGATAAAAAAATGTCTTATTTCTTTCTTCAAAAAGAGAGGGTGAGGACGATGCTATGTGGACTGACGGAAGGGGCCAATACACAAGAATCCAAGAACCGTGCCCTTGGTATTGAACCAGTCCCAAATGCATCCAAGCACCTCTTGCAGCTTCAACAATAATGGCAAAAGCCATCCAAAGCAGAGCTCTCATCGGTGAAAGTGATGTTTATGGAGAGCGACCCAAGAGAAAGATAAAGCTTCCAATTCGTTTATGGCTCAGAACTAGCCAGCCACGCCAATGCTCAAGCGCATCTTCCAACCAGATCGTGAAAAATATGCCTTCAAATGAAGTCGGCATCAAAATTTTTTTTTCTTTTTCTTCATGGGTTATGTGATGAGCTTGTGGAGCATTCATGAACATCTTGAAAGCGTACTTGTCACAGTGGAATCCGTGCACACAGATTTGATTCTTCATATCCTCGAGTACAAATAATTTTATCTTTATTTCATTTGTCTAAGTTTTAACTTCTGTCTGAATAACTCCAACGAGATTTATAAGGCACTTCATAATCTTTAAGAAAAGTGTTAAAAAAGTCCTAAATCTGTTGTATTGGTGTAAATTTTGTCATAAACCATTTAATGGTACCAATAGAATTCTAAAACTTTTGACTTGATACCAATTCAATCCTAAACCTTTTAATGGTGCTAATTTAGTCATAAACTTTCTAAATTAGTGCCAATTTAGTCTTAAAACTTTTGACTTTGTGTCAATATTCAATCATTCCAGCTAATTTTGGCTAATTACTGAATTGGTACCAAATCAAAAGTTTTATAACTGAATTGGCATTAAGTCAAAATATTTAGGACTAAATTTGCATCATTAAAGTAACACGTTTAGGACTTTTTTGACATTTTTCCCATAATCTTCAGATTCGTCGATATATGATGGGGGCTCACTTTCAAAGCAATAATTTGTTGATTGCCAAGACTTTTAATAATAAGTGATCAGTTCAATTACAATAACAAAAAGAGCTAATTATTTCTTGGACAAAGACATTGGGGATTCATGAAGTATTGTAAATTGTTTAATCATGCGCATTGTACTTTTGATTCGAATCGATCCTTCCATTAAAAGGACACAAAAATGCTGGCATGGAGGGACACATCAATGCCGCGTGAATAGTGACATGTATTTTTCTCATGATGATAATATTAAAAAGTTTTGTCTCTTCTAAAAAAGACCAAACCCTTACAGAGAGTGAGGGAGGGTGTACGTGTACTTTCTTTCTTTCTCTTAAGGTAGAATCCCTCGGATTCGTGGTAGTTTGTTAATCACTTTAATAAATCAGTTTTAACATCTTTGCCTGAACAATGGTCTCGGCAAAGATGTTAAAATGAATTTATTGAGGCGATCAACATCTTCTATTAGTTCAATATTACAAATGTCTTCACATCAAGGAGCTATCTATAGAGAGTGAATAAATATTGAAGATTTCATCAAACCAATAGAAAACTGGGAAATTCCAAAAGTTCAACATAATCAGATTTATCAGTATCGAAAGACAATTTTTTTAGATTATGAAATCCGAACGGAAGAAAAAGATGTTCCTCTTCAAATTCTTATGAAAGGATTCAACTTCTAAACAAGAATCAATCAAAACATAAGCAAAGATTTATTTAAGATTACATAGGACTTGTCCAAGTAGGTGTTAAGCCACTTATTAAAGAATGACTAGACACTTCAATCCTCTTGATTTTAGGAAATTCATGCCTATTAATTTATAAAGAATCAATCATTTGAATTGTCGAAACAAGTCTTTGTAATGGACTAATTCATTTTGATTGTTATCCCAAATTTTCAATTTAAAGATGAGAGCATTCTCATAGCGTCAGCTCTTTAGATAAAAATACATAATCACAAAATAGCTGATGAATCTATTACTTTGGTGCTTATTTATATTATACATCACAAAATCATTCTCTCTGCTTTTGGAAGCAAAGCTTTAAACATAATCCAAAAGGAGAAACACTTCTCCTTCAAGAAGATATTTCAAGAGCCAACGTAGTTATTCCTAAATCCATCAATTGGAGCCAAGTGATCTCCTAAATCAATCAATGGGAATAGAAACTGCTCTTCCCTAACAAATTGTAGTAGTAGCTCTTCCAATCCATGAATTACTTCTAATAGTCAAACCAATTTTACTAACAACTCAGAAGTCGTTGCTAGTATTTGTGGTCATGATAATAGATGTGGAGTTTTCTACACCTGTTTATCTGCAAAAACAAATAAATCAGAATCCAGAAACATTAGATTCTCCAAATTATTCACCCACATATTCATCCATGGTCGAAAATCAGATTCATCCATGGTCGAAAATCAGAATACCAATTCTGAGCTTCTTATTCGTGCTTTCTTAAACCCAGAATTCAATTCAGAAAAAAATACAGAAATTGGACAATGGTTTTTTTAACACTTTCTTGAATCAAATCCAATAAATCAAATTAAACTACTACAGTTACATGTTTAAACATGAAATCCAGATAATTTTCTTTGATTGGCTTGAAGAACATTTTCATGAGCAAAGGAAAACCCAGGTCCTTGATAAACTTTTCAAACGGAAATAAAATGACAGCCAATTATTGAATTCAATCACCCTTCCCTTAGAAAAAATTTAAAAAAAACTAATATATTCAAAATGAAATAGCTTCTGAACTGATAGCTTATATACTAGAAAAATAATTGAACAAGACAATTATTCAGAACAACATCTCCCTACCATTGGAAAGCAATTAAAAAGTAAAGAATCCTTTGTCCAAAATTTTTCTAGCCAAATACTCCCTAAAACTGAAATTCTTAAATTACCAATTTCCAAAACATATGAATTTCCTAAAGAATATAGTTTAAAATCGGGATAAGTACAACGAAAGTCCTAAAACTTGTTATGAAAGTACAATTAAATCCTAAAACTTTTAAAAAGTGCAATAAGTCCTCAAACTTGTCGCACGAGTGCAATTGAGTTCTAAAACTTCTAAAATTGCAATTAAATCATAAAACTTACCAATGCAATTCAATCAAGTCATTCCATTAGTTGCATTTTTTGAAAGTTTTAGAACTTGATTTCACTTATGTAACAAGTTTTAGGAATTAATCGTGCTTTTTGAAAATTTTAGAATTCAATTGTACTTTCATAATAATTTTTAAGACTTTTATTGCACTTATCCCTTAAGAATTTATTAAAATTATAGTAAGGAAGAAAAATGCCTTGTCATCATAATTAATAAAAAAGCTACTTCTAAATCAAAGAAATTTATCATAGGAAAAATACCCCAAGTCAAATAAACACCCTTGAAAAGGAAAGATCAATTTCTAATCGGAGAATGCATCTATTCCTGAAATAAATAAAATTAATGTGGAAACATCCACAAAAAGACTTTATTATTCCAGGGCCACAGCTCCGTAATCTTTTGATCAATTTCATTTTGTAAACTTTGATTATTTTAATGTCAAATCTACCACCTATATGATTGGGTTTATGCTTATTTGCTTTTATTACTTTAAATATTATTTACGATTTTACCCTTAATAGTAAGTACTGACTTTGGATTTACTTTCACTTTCTTTATTTCTTTCAAGATAGAACCCCTCAAATCTGCGGCATTGCCACCACTCAGTCTGATGATGTTGGGGCCATGTGACCCTAGGCATGATCTTGCTAGGGTCACAATACCTCGACCCAATTTGGTTGAGGTCGCACCACCTCGTTGACGCGCCACCTTTGCCCACAAAAACACCATTTGAACTTTTCTCTTCCATCAATCATGCTTGCAATCTATCCGTAAGGTCTTCATTAATTTTCCCCTCTTTTTATAGAGAGTCTGATCTAGTGCAACATTAATCTATGAATAAGGTCTTCGCTAAGCTCTTGCCAAAGTTTTGAATCGTAATACAATCTCAAGTAGAGGTGAGCAGTTTTAGATTCTTTATATGTTCCGCATGGAATTTAAAACCTAACATCGGATGTAGGTTTCTCATTTTTTAAATACACGAATTGCTCTTGTATTATATAGAAATATTATTTTGAAAAAAGCAATTACTTGAATATAACTGTATTAAAGAAGTAATTAGAGTTTCCATGGGTCTCGTGGTCAATGAAAATAAAATTCCTAGTCATAGAATAGAAGTTAAGACTAGTGATTCTAAATTATATACCCATCATCAAATGTTACGAAATACCTTGTAATTAAAAAAAAAACAAAAGATCATTTTAGATTCTAGATTCTAAGTTTCGGTTCTATCAACTTAGAATCTAAAACTTATTCGTCGAGATAAATTCACCAAATTTTGGAATCTAAAACCCATTCTACGTACCTTAGAATCTAAAACCTACAAATTCTTATCGGTGCAGTTCTTATATTTTAAGTTTTACTTTGAAACCATGCTCACTCTTAATTTCAAAAGCTTTTAGTGTAAAGTTAAGTTTTGAAAATGCTCAAAACTCAATACAAATGGATTTAGGTTTGGTTTTAGCATTCCAAAGATTCTACTTTAGGGGTTTAATGAGTTTTATCCTTCCAATCTTTGCCTTCACTACTTTGGGATTTTTATTTTACCCTTGCTATGGATAGAGACAACGATTTTGGTCGGGAACCCATGGAGGATCTCGAAGGACGTCAGCATCGCCTCGCTTGGTGTCGTGGGCCACCAAGAGGGTCGAGGGATGGCGGTCGTAGTGGTGGTGGATGAGGGGAGGTTGGGACCATGGGACCTATGGAGTGTTCGAAATTGGAGGCGTCTCATGCAATTACAGAGCCAGAGGACGAGCTCAATTGCCCGACTCCTAATCCTTCGGGCCCCTATCGATGCGGCGATAGGGACGTCACATAAGGAGACGGCATCCTTATCGGCATTCTCCAAGCCATGGGGGCACGGATATTATTTGCATTTCGAAAAAGTTACTCGAAAAAGAACAAGTCCTTTTCACCTAGGAGATACATAGCACTGCTCCCAAAATTCTCCCAGAAGCTCTCCCGGAGACATCGAAAGCGCTTACGCTTGGAAATCTTTTCATTAGTCTCACGCTTGGAAATCTTTTCATTAGTCTCTTATTCTCATCATTATATCACATCAACTCTTGAATATTATTATTAAACGTACATTAATTGTACCATGTCGGTCTTTCTTCTACAATCCAACCAAAATCCTTCCAAGCTCTTTCCTCCAAAGTTCCTTTGATTTGAAAAGTATATAATTAATATATACATATAGTAATATTCCATCTGTAGAAGTTAAAGTCAAAACAGAAAAGGTAAAAAATAAAAAAAAATTGAATGAAGAGAAATTGGCTTTGACGGCGATAGTTTCTCTAATAATGACATTAACTCTGATTACGTTCTTTATTATAATATGTTGATATCTGTACATCTTGTTTTCTTTATTTTAAATTATATTTTTTTCTTTAATAAGATGAGAATACTTCGAGTTTTATATCTCAAGGTTCATATGAAAGAGTTTAAGGGTTTATTCAAATTCAAAAATATATAAATATATATTATAATATTCTGAAATATTTGTAGAAATTAAAGTCAAATTCAATATATTAAAACAGAAAAAAGCGAAAAAACTAAAAAATAAAATAAAAGAAGAATAAAATTTGAATGATGGGAGATTGGCCTTGACGTGTGGGCCCCACGGGAACAGTCCACTTTCAGCCACACTCTCCGTGTCGCGCTCTATCCCCTCAGCGCCCCCCCTGGCAAACCAGGCCAGCTCACTTTAGCATTCGTCCCGCAGAAGGAGCTATAATGCGCTCCCCACCTCCTTATCCTTCACCTCTTTCGGTACTCTTCCTTTCTCTTTTAATTGCGACAGGGAGGTTTTTATCATTTTACCTTTGTCTTGTCTCCTCCACTGGACATCTCTCGTGTGTTTTTCCACTTTCCACCCCCGCCCCCTTCCTTCTTTTGATCTTCCCATTTCTCTGTAGAGACAGATTCATGATGACGCCCGGTGGCTTTTCACGGGACAAAGTAACAAAAAGGACCGATTTTTTTCCGCTCTCGAACGCACATTGAGTGAGTTCGGAGCTGGGGGGGCTGAGGCGAGGTCGTGCTGTCTTTGGGTCCATATGGGTTCTGTTTTCTCGTTCCAGGTTTGTGGTATGTGACGAGTTGAGAACTGGGTTGTGCCTGAAGATACGATCTGACCGGCCTGGGGGTTGTGGTGGTGCGAGGATATTGGTGTTTTGCTATCCGGGTGTTTCTACATCCATGGCTGGGAGCAATGGAGTCAATCCCAGTGAATCGAAGGTGATTTGTTTCTGGTCTTTTCCTTGTGGTGCTTGCTCGTTACCCTTTTTCTCTTTCCGTGTTCTAGTGTGTTTCCTGGGGATGGAAGAGATGGTAAGCATGGGATTGCTTTGTCGTCCTGTCATCTTGTTGTAGTTAGGTGTATTTTGATCCTGGAATCATGATACTGTTCATGAAGTCTTTGCCCTTTTTGTGACTTCGGTCGGGGCTTGGAGGATGGTTGTCTTTGGTATCAGCTGAGGGGTATCCTCTATAACTCTGAATTTGTCATTTTGCTTGTGAAAGGTTTGATTTTTCTGGTGTTCTGGTTTTGGACAGTTTCTATGATTCTGTTGGGACTGGATGATCATTTAGGGGTATATTTCTCCTTTCGTTAATCTGCGGTTTCACCGACTTATCCGTGATGTTTGTACCGGTTTGGGTGTTTCGTTTTCACTATTTCGTGAGGATTTGACATCTTTTTCTGCTTACGTTTCTGTCACCGGTCTGTGTTGATGAATTCCTACTGTATGATCATACTGCTTTTTCATGCTCATTTTTCGACATGTTCTTTTGAGCAATCGATACAGACATTATCTTTTGTTAGTCTAGATCGATTTGCAACTACTGTTATCCATCCTGTACTTGAACAGTATTTACTTCCATATATGAGGAATCCAACATTGTTTGCCGTTTTCGTCTGCCCAGATGGTTGTTCCCCTGAATATGTGGGTCCTAATTTCCAATTTCAAGTTGAAGTACAATCTTCTCCGTCGCCCTGATGGAACCTTTGACCGCCATCTAGCAGAGTTCCTTGATCGTAAGGTTCCGGCAAATGCGAACCCCGTCGATGGCATCTTCTCCTTTGATGTTATAATTGATCGTGCGACAAACCTCCTTTGCCGGATTTACCGCCCAGCCTTTACTGAGGAACCTCAGCCAAGTTTAATCGATCTTGAGAAGCCTGTGGATGCTGAATTTGTTCCAGTCATTGTTTTTTTCCATGGGGGAAGTTTCGCACATTCATCTGCGAACAGTGCCATATATGATACTTTATGCCGAAGATTAGTAGGCATTTGCAAGGCCATTGTAGTTTCTGTGAACTATCGCCGTGCACCTGAAGATCGATATCCTTGTGCCTATGATGATGGGTGGTTGGCTCTCAAATGGGTGAGCTCCAGATCTTGGCTCCAAAGTAAAATTGATTCAAAAGTGCACATATTTTTGGCTGGCGACAGCTCTGGTGGAAACATAGTTCACAGTGTTGCTCTAAGAGCTGCTGAAGCTGAAATAGAACTATCGGGAAACATATTGCTCAATCCAATGTTTGGTGGAGAGGAGAGAACTGAGTCTGAGAAAAGATTAGATGGGAAATATTTTGTTGGTATACGAGAACGAGATTGGTACTGGAGAGCCTTCTTGCCTGAAGGTGAGAATCGGGATCATCCTGCATGCAACCCATTTGGTCCCCGAGGGCAAAGTCTGGAAGGGATTAAGTTTCCCAAGAGTCTCGTTGTTGTGGCTGGTTTGGACTTAATTCAAGATTGGCAGTTAGCTTATGCTAAAGGGCTAGAGAAGGCAGGCCAGGAGGTGAAGCTACTGTTTTTGGAGCAGGCAACTATTGGATTCTACTTGCTGCCAAACAACGACCATTTCTACACAGTGATGGATGAAATTAGGAGCTTTGTGAATCCCAGCGACAAGTAATGTCACTCCTGAATGAGGATTGGCTATGGAATTTGAAGCTTGAAATTCTGGCTCGGTATGGTGGTGATGCTTAAGTATTATATAATGCGCAGTGTTTATTTACTACTCGTGGCTCTTATCATCCTGTTACTTTGAAGTTGCTCCATTTTGGCCTTGTTCTTCTTGGTTAAGATAGCTAGGCTGGCTCTTTGGGTACGTGCAATATTCAGCATCTAGCTGGATCTCTTTTTGTTTTGTTCTTGCGATATTCAAGTGATTCCGCAGCTATTTATTTTGGTCCTCTACACCCACCAAATTCAAATTGCCACTTCTCTGGTGAAACGGAAAGGAAGGAGTTTGGCAATAGCATTTGGCGGGCTAACCAACTGGGATCGCTGTTCCCGCCTAACATCATATGGCTAATTTGAACGCATGGATTTGGAATCATCCATGGTGTTTCCCTAGCAAATATAGTTATGTGTCCCCATATATGTAAAATTGTTTGGCTTTTTCTGTAGTCATCATATATCTTTGTAATTTACTCCCTGTGGCAAGTGTAAATAGAATGTATAATCTACGTTTATGGAAGCTCTCAATGGGCTGGTCTTAACTATAGTACTCTTCTGGGTAATGTATTTTGTTAGTTCAATTTTGACTCTCCCTTGAAATGCTTGCTCATTCCAGTTATAAGGTATGGGAGATCTCGATCCACTAGAACAAGCAGATAAATGTACAGATTACGCTCGTTTATGTTGCTGTGTCTTGGAAACCAGGTCCATGGCTTCGTTTATCAGCGAAGTCCCATTTTTCCTGTTCTGTCTTTTCCAGGATCTTTTATTCAGTTGTCTTACTCAAATGACCATGAGAACTAAGTGATCACTTACGTTCTTATATCATGTTAAGCTGGCGTCAACGTTGTCATTCTGGATTAATGCGCCTAGCGCAATGTAAACTTCTCTGATGCTTATGCACGACCTGAGCACTGGGTCGGCTCTGTCGGTTCACTACCAGCTTTCAAAGTGCATCCTAGTGGGAAGAAACCAGGAGACAGAGGCCATCTCTGTCCATATGAAGTTGCGTCCTTGTTGAGCCCCGAAATGTGGCCACAAGACACAAAAAGGGCAGTGGTTCAATTATTGAGAAGACGTTTCTAAAGACCAATTGGCATTTATATGGGATTTGATTTGATATTTCATACTTTTTCTGTCAGATCTTGGATGCCCTGTTCTTTGGATGGGTTGAAGGGACCACATGAGCATTGAGAACTTCCACCAGGGTCTTTAAAGGTGCTGGAGTTGATCTTTTCACCCCATTAAGAACAGTACTAGCTGGAAAACAATAACTACAAACCGGTATATATGCAAATTTTCCTACTCATCGATTGGAGTAGGTGTTCACTGATCAGCCTTACTTCCAGCAAAGAGACTTTTTTCATCTACCGTGATGAAAGAAAGCAATGAAATCTTCTCGAGTGCAAATTATCCCGCTTTACTAATGACGAACAAAGCTAGCCCAAAATGCGAGAATCATGAACCATAATATGAATGATTTTTGATTTCTACATAGATGTCCGGATGTCTGATCGGTTCCGGCCATGGAACTCGTTCATTTAAATTTGCATCCTTGCGATAAATTGTCATTTTCCTTTCAAAGAGACAACCCACAAATCCGAACACACGTTTCTCTCTGTCCTCCATCCTAGCTCTCTTATCTGTCACCTGGTTGGCCACAAGCTTGAAGCTGGCGATGGTCGTTGCCGCAGAACTGGCCCACAGATCGAGCTCGGATGACCCACCGGGGCCTGCTCTACTATGGAGCTCGCTGGGCTCACGCGAGCCCTGCGTGGCTGAGCCTCATGACGGTGGCAGTAGCGGTGAGGGGTGGGAGGGGGAGAGGAGAGGAATGAGTGCAGGGTTTCATAGTTAATGTGGTTTTTCAGTTTGGAGGAAATGCAGAGTAGAAATTTTTAAGGCGATGGTAGTTTCTTTATACAAAAATATAAACTTTTAGGATGCTTCTTGATCGCAAAGTTCACGGCCCCGGCTGTCAGTAAATCATCCATTTGATGGTTAAAGACAAATTCAGCTAATCATGGACACATTCCTCAACCATTACCAACAGAATTGTGCAAGAGCACTACAGAGATCAGTAGAGACAAAAAGGTAACGGCCAGAACATGAGAAACTGTAGAAACTACTACCATCATGGAATTACAACTGGAGGATTCAGATTCAGACATCTCTGAGAATCCAAGTAAGCAATTCCAGAGTGTTTTGAGTACATTATTGTACTACATATCATGTTTAAAGGGACAGCAAAAAGGGCCTCTTAACGTAACTTCATTGTGATTTATCGGGCAAGTGAAAGTACTCACTAGCCCTAAAGACAGCTACGGCTAGTGTAGAAACTACTAAGGATCATCGTCCCCTGGCAAAGTATGCAACCGATGCTGCAGCGAACAATGTGGTTGCTGAGGAAAGCAATGTCCAAAAGCCCTTCTGCTTATGTGCCTGGGCTGCAGATTCTTGCAGCAACTCGATCTGCCGCTTCAGATCTTCCACCAGGGACTCTTTGATCTGGAAAGCACTCTTGATGGCTTCTAATTCTCTCGCAAATGGTTGAAAATCTTCCTCGAGCTTCTGTTCTTCAATTGCCTCTTCTTTACCATATGTCCCGTCCTTAACATGACTCACTAGAGCTGCAGTTCTTTTCAAGATGGCCAAAGTTTGCTCCAACTTGATACCAGCAGATTTGATTTTCGCCTCCAATTCTTCAATAGTTTGCTGTCCATCTAAGACCTTCTTCTCAAGCAATTCCTTCTCTTTCTCAGTCAACTCGATTTTGCTTTGAATATTCTTGTTCTCGGAAATCAATTTATCTCTCTCACTCCTGATGTGCCCCAACTCCTCCACGGTTTCATTGACTCTGTTCTTCATCCCAGAAACCTCCGACCTCAAATTCGAGGCATTCTGTTTCTCCTCGTCCAGAGCCTTCTTGACATCGTCCCTCTCGAGAGTGACCTGATTGCAAGCTTCTCTACTAGAGCCAAGTTCAGACAGCAGATCCTTGTTCTTGTCTGCTTGGTCTCGAAGCGAAAATTCTAATCCAGTAATCTCCTTCTTCATTTCACCAACCTCTCTAAGCAACCCAGCAATCTCATTCTGCTTACAATAATTCGCCTCTTCGATCTCAAGTTTCTTCCGAACTATCCCCTCCATAAGCCGCTCCTTCTCCTCCAATTCTTTCTCCGCCACCTTCAACAGTCTCTCTGCCGAATTTTTCTTTTCTTTCAGCTCCTTGATTGTCTCTTCCTTCTCCCGTTTCTCCTCAATCAAACCATTAATCTGCCCGCCCATCTCCTTTTCCTTTTCAACTGCCGCATCACATTTGTTCTCCAATTCAGAGACCTTTGTTCTCAGCTTTCCCTCCTCTCTTCTCAAACTCACCTCAATCTCATTCAACACAGCCATTTCCTTCTCCAATTCATTTATCTTCACTTGCTGCCCATCTTTCTCCATCTCCAAATCCTTATTAACCCTTCCGAGTTCCTCGACTCTTCCCTTCAGCTCACCTGACTCCACCCCGGCCCGTGCCAAACTATTCTCGGCAGAATCTCTCTCCCTCATCACCGCCTCGATCGCTCTCTCCCCTTCCTCCTTCTCCTTGACCAACTTCTCATTCTGCAACTTCAGCCTCTCGAAACTCCCTTCCAGATTCCTCCTCACTCTCTCCATCTCACTCAGGCTCTCCTTCAGCAGGTTCGCCTTCTCCACCAAGCCCGCGCACTCCACCTTCAACGAATCCCTCTCGCCGCGCACGTCGCTCAGAACCACCCTCTCCCCCTCGAGGCCATCGACGAGCTCGCCCACCTTCGCCCTCAATCCCTCCACCTCCGCATCCCTCTGCTTCACCAACCCCTCCACCCGAGCGCCGATTTCGGCCATCTGGGTCCCCAGGAAAGCGCAAATGACGCCCTTCTCGAGCGCCAGCTCGACGCCCTCCCGGCCTGCCCGGCCCAACTCGGCTTCCAGTTCCTCCTTTACGCCACCGAACCGAGCCAGCTCGCTCTCCAGGGCCTTCTTGGCGTGCTCCAGGGACTCGACCTGGTGCCGCCGGTCGGAGGTCTCCCGGAGGAGCATGGCGTTGAGGGACTTGAGTCTCTGGAAGCTCTCCGACGAAGGGTTGTCGTCTTCTTGGTCCATGGATTTGGTGGGTCGGTGGGGGTGGGGGTGGGTGTCCTCGCTCGGCGGAGGGTGGTCTGCTTCCTCGTGGGAGTCATTCGGGTGGGGGTGGGGGTGGTGGTGCACCTTCTTCTTGGCCATTCTTGGCGAGCCGGGGTTGATGGCGGCGGCGGGCGGCGGAGGGCTAGGGTTTTTGCTAGGGCGTCTGTGACGGAGAAATGAGGGTTGGGGCGTGTTCTTGAGAAGAAGATAGAGAGAGAGAGAGAGAGAGAGTGAGAGTTAGAGATAGATGAGGAGGATGAAAGGGAGGGGGGGAGAGTTTTTAAACGGGAGAGAGAGGGACTCTAGAGAGAGAAAGAGAAAGGGGAGAAAGAGAGAGAGAGAGAGAGAAGAGGGGGTTAGGTCATGGAATTCAAATTTTTGGGGCCCACAGATTGATGGATTCTAGGGTTTTTTGGGAGGAAATATTTTGGAAATGTGGGTCTGATTGAATGGGGTTGGAATTGGAGATTGGTAATAAATGATTGTACATGAATTTAGTATTAAGCTAGTCACCACTAAAAAGAGAAAAATGTCCAAAAGGGAATGCATCCGGTGTCCGATATATGTCTAAATTGTGTGATCTGTTTTATTTGGTATAAATGTGAATATAATATGAGGCCCACGGAGTAAGTAATAAAGAGATTTGAATAGAACACGATTTGGTTGCCTAGATTGAAAATTAGTGTCATTTTGAAAAACTGGGAATCAACTAGACCACTGATTGATTTGGTGGAATCAGTCATTGTTTCTTTTCCCATTTCTATTCAGATATCTTATTGTCTAAAGTATGCTCAAGAGTGATCGAGACAAATTCTATGTTTCTATCTGGATATCTTATTGTCTAATTACATGCTCCTATTTCTTTTGAAATAATAAAGTAAGCACATTACTTCTTTTGAAAAATAAAAATAATAAAAAATATATATAGTTTGTTCGGTTTGGTTTTCCTTTGGAACTAAGAACCAGACGAAACTAGAAATCGAGCTACTCAAACATCAAATCCACTTTCAGGAACTAGAAATTAGACTGATGCTCTCAATAATCGAACCAAACCAGCCATTGTTGTTCAATTTGGGCAATTCCCAATTTGAGTGATTCATTTTGTAAATGTCTAGGGTCATAAACTAAATCAACAAGGTTTAATATCAATGCGGAAATGGATTATTAATTGTGACGTGGATTTTTAGTTGTTTGACTATTGTGTTCCAATCACATGTTGCAAATAAAGTACCTTTACTTGATGAATTTAGGAGCAACCACAAAAAATCTTACCTTCAAACCAAAACCAAAGAAAAAAGAAAAAAAAAGAACAACGTTCCTCGTGATTGCCACTCAAATATAGATTATTTTCTTTCCCCTAATTGTAATACTGATGAAAATATTCCTTCTCTCAACTTAAAAAAATAAAAGAAAAAGGAAAAGAATCTCTCTGGGGTAGAACAGAAGATGGATCTTTCAAATTGTTGAAGCGATTAGATGTTATAATTTCACAAAAAACAATGGCTCATGCATTCGTAGCATACTAATCGCCTGCTCATCAGAAACCGTATCGAACCGACTTCCCATCGTCTCCAACAACGTACCCACCCAACATCTTCCTAGACAGATTCATGAGCACTCGTCTAACGTGGTCCTGTGCCATATTACATGGACAGCAACCAACGAAGACATCTTCCAAATTCTAGGAAATTACTAGTATTTTTTCTTTTTGGTGAATTTCCATCCACTGAATTAAACGGCAAAAGAAACAAAGAAGAAGAAGAAGAAGAGGAAAAAGAGGGGAAAGAGATAGGGTACGAAATTCGTTGGTCCACCTTCCTCCAATCCACAGCCGATTGAAGGGCGGGCCAATCTGGAGCCGCTAAAAATCAGTCGGAGGAGAAAGAGGCCAATGGCCATTCACTGGGATATTTTTTTGCATCTCCTCGTCAACACCCCCCCATTAGCCCATGAAAAATCTAATCCCATGACATGACCAGACACTTGTCTGAGCAATTGGTGATGGGTACTGTTATCATCAGATGAAAGGATCTGGAGCTGGATTATTAAGTATAAATCCAACATAAAAAAATAATAATTTGAGAGAGGATCTACATATTGTGGTCATCCATTCTCTCCTCTTTCTTTCTTTGTTTATTTTATTTTATTTTATGTTGTGGTGAAATGTTGATGTGGTCTGTTGTGGTGCTGGATTTCGAACCTTCTCATCAACAGAGCACTAACCTCCAAAACTGTAGGAATCCGTTTCTCCCCTTGGGAAAAGACATGCAGTTCCTTCCATGATGAAATGGTGCGACCACTATCACTCATAGAAAATTGAAATGGATCATCATAATGTAATTTAAAATCAATAAAATTTGTTTAATTGACTATCATGCTCATATGAAAGGGAGAGGTTCAAATCCTCTTGATGATGATGATTAACTTTAGATTTGAATTTCTATTTTCACACCTTATAATGAGGCGAGAGAAAAATTTGAAAGTGAGTTGAAATTTAGAGTAAAACAAACAAAAAAAATTATAATTCAAAATCCATTTGTTTGAGGACAATCTCTTCCCAAAAAAAATTATTTTTCGATAATCTGATATTTGGACAATGACAAATTAAACCATCTTACAAAAATGTTTTGTAGCAGGAAGGAAATCAATTTCTCTACATCACTAAATAAGTGTTAAACCTTTTGTTTTCTTGAAAATGATTTCTTTAAAAATTATCTTAAAATTTTCAATTAAACATAACGCACCAACCCTCTAAAGTTTCATATCTCTCTCTCTCTCTCTCTCTCTCTCTCACCAGTGAGAGAGGATTCGGAATTGCATGACAAAAAAGATAATAATCAGGAAGAAAAAAAAGGCCATCCCTTTCCCTGGTCATCACCCTCCTAAGAAAATCAAACCAAACACGTATAGGTCGGTGTACCTGCCCGATTCATCGCAGTTGCTAGAGACTTTGCACATTCAAATAAAGCCAAAGAGAAATTTCAAAGCATATTTACCCTTCCCTTTTTCCTTTTCCTCTTATTCCTTTCCCCTTTTTTTCCTTCTTTTCAAGAATGAATAATGTTACAAAAGCGTTCGAAACAACTTGTTCACACCAATTGATTTTTTTTTTTTGGTCGATATCCTTCCCGACTTTACAGTATGTACACGATGAGAATTAGAAGAATCAAATCTTGGGCTCATATTCAGCAGCACCAATGCCATATTGGATTCAAGTCACTTCGCTTGGTATCCCGTCAGTCATAGTAAATTGAGTCTGTCCGCCCCACATATAGTCCAATCGGCGCATCCGGATCTTGGAGCTTATTATGAGGTCGGACACGAGATGGACGACATCAACCTGCAACAATGACCGAGGGATTGCAACGGAATCAACAACACAAGTACAGTTTCCGTATGTGTGGCCGCAAGCAATTCATGACGCGTTTGTCCATGTGGACTTTGCGCATGCTACAATAAAAAGGCCAAACTGAACAGGATCCTTAACAGGACAGCATAATTACCCAAGAGCAAGCAGCAAGATGAAACGTATGGATCTAAGCTAAATATGTGGCTATCCATATCTATCACTCTTAAGAACATAACCACTTCAGAATGAAACATCTCTCTTCCTCAGGATATCAAAATATAAAGAACTCCCACAGATGCACAGCAAATAAGGCATTGGAGAGAGAGAGAGAGAGAGAGAGAGAGAGAGAGCTGAAAGATAACACATTGAATTTAGCAGAAGCTGGCTGATTTTGTTAAATTCAATAGAAATTGCATAATGAGTAACATCATATAGCACATAATAAGACAGTCTCCTACCTTCTTCAGAAAAGGCGAAAACTCCTCCAAGCATGTCATCATTATCACCATCTTCTTCAGATTTCTCTCTTTCACAGGGATTGCTGTTACTATCGACATCAGCAGCTGCTTCAGCTGAATCACAGCATTCATTTACAGCTGGTGCTTGGTAGTATCCCTCTTGGAAATATGGCTCAAATTCCAAAGAACCATGTGTCAGTCCCTCATCAATAATATTCATACTGGAATCAGAACGGTTGGAACTCGTGTTCGAAACTTCACTAGCCCCACCACTATCTGATGGCTTAAAACCATCTGCAGTGCTTCTTTGAGCAGGAAGCGAGCCACTTGGCAAAGATGACACAATTTTAGGGTATTTACAGTCTGCAGGGGGTGAACCCAACAT
Organism: Corymbia citriodora subsp. variegata; assembly: GCA_014858505.1. Classification (NCBI taxonomy): domain Eukaryota; kingdom Viridiplantae; phylum Streptophyta; class Magnoliopsida; order Myrtales; family Myrtaceae; genus Corymbia; species Corymbia citriodora. The sequence goes on along the minus strand of CM026411.1, from coordinate 24,983,254 downwards.
ATAATGCTCAGAAGAAACCAAAACACTATCTTTATTAAGGGAACTTTGCTTCAGCAAGGCCGAGGCTAGACCACAATGTCCGTTCATTAGGTCATGATTCTTAAGCCCCGATGGTACAGTGGCCGGATAAGGGTGCTGTGGACATCCTGATAAACAGTGTAACGGAGATAAGTTCAATGCATCAGGAAATCACTCGATACATTCAAAAAAATATAACCCCAGAAGTCTCTCTCACCAGCATCTGAGTTTTCCACTGAGCTATCCAACTTCGGGTAGGATATAACTCCATTCTCGAAGGATTTCTCCTTGTCCATGTTAAAATAGGAAGGAGAACATGTGCCCCCATTAAAGCCCCTGAATGAAAGCAACTCTGCTATCAGCAGTGGTAATAGAAAGTTGCCAGCAGGTTTCAATGACTGCTACATACGCATATTATGTCAAATAATGCATGCCCAGAAACTCTAAGGACCTATGGAGCATGCTATGAAGGTCTCATCTCTAGTTCGGCTAACGACCAACACAAAACTTAAGAGACAACAGACCATATGTTCCATTGGCCTCTTTCTGCAATGCCAGAACAGTTTCAGCATGGCATTGTTCTAGGAATCACTTTCATGCCCTTAAGCCAATATTTAACAATGCAAGACCTTACCTTTACACAAACAGTTGCAAATATGCAAAACCCCATAATGAATTTCTTTCCTACTATCTTGGCTCTCCACTAAAATTCCTTTCAAAGTGAAAAGCAGCAACTAAATTACTTAAAGGACTAAGCAGCAACTAAAATTTTTCAAAAGACTACCAAGGCTTAAAAAACTATCTTCCAAAAGGAGAGAGATGAGCATCATCTAATAGAACATGATATTTCCATGCATGCAATGCCTCATTTACAGTGTACAGCACCATCCATTAAATAAGAGAGAATGCAAAATAACTGTTTAAAGTCCAAACAAAGGGCAGCAAAATATAATAAAGGTGCTGACCCTAAAAAATCAACCAAATAATAAGAGCATGGTATGACTTGGATTCATTTCATGAAAATATATAATCTACCAGAGCCATTAATTAACTAGTGGAGATGCTACCATGAAGTGGGGCTGGCTGACAACAAGAGTGTTAATAGTTAATAAAATTACAGCACACCATTGACTGGCCCTTACCTTTCACTCCAAGCAGAATGATTACGCTGAAAATGATCAAAAACAGGCAATAAATCCTTTCGCCGTATTTCAATCTCGTGAACAGGAACCTTTTCTATTTCTACTTCACCAGCAAAATCATCTTCAATGAGGATTTGCTGTTCAGCTCTCTCATGACCTATGGCGTGGAAATGTATCTGCAAATAATAGGTATATGAGTAAAGCCAATGACATCAACAATGCAAACTTTACCTTATCACAGATACCTTAGATTGTTGCCATATTGGTATCCTTCCAAAGCTCATTTGCACCTCAGCATTGGCTATATACAAGTGAGAATGTTCATACGATTTTTCTGATTCTTTGTCCCCAGCACTAGTGTCCTCAGAATCAGACATATCCATTACCATCTCAGAAGCTTGTCGGTCAGGAGCAATCCCAGAAACACATTCTTCTCTTTCCGGCCAATCTGATCTTCGGCAAACATCCCACCACTGAAGAGTTTCAACTTTGACCCGCAACTCTTCATCTTGAATCTGCATTGGAGAACTTGGTGCAATTTGAGAAACAGCCTCACTTGATTCCCCTCCCACTGGTGGAAGCAGTTCATACTGAACTAGATGTCCTGAAGGAGAGTAAACCAACAAATGCTCCAGAGCTTGAACCTTTGACTGGGAGGCCTGCAGATTCCGTGTGGTAGAACTGTAAAATACGGTAGCAAGTGCACCGGATGGGACAGAAACCTTTCCAGTCGCAGATGATGCAGCATTACTGACAGTGTGGAGCCACCCAGAGTTGCTATTTTTAATTCTGCTAACTACATAAAGGGTAATGGGAGGTGGCGGTGGAGTTGGAGTAGAAGACTGATGATTAATCACGAATGATGGAGTAGACCACCAAGGTAAAGATAAAGCTGGTGAAAGGGTGGGTTGGCCAACATGAGAATTTTGCATCTGTAGAACAGTCTCACCACCAAAAGGGGATAGAAGAAAAATATGACAAGTTCCCTTGGAAGAGACAATAGCTATCCATTGACTGTAATGGCTAAAACAAATGTCCTGTATAACCTGTAGCAAGAAAGAAAACATGAAAAACTGAGGAATATGTCTATCTTCAAGCATGATTGCCGGGAGAACTTACAGCTGAAGTCATGCCACGATGCAGCTTGTAAAGATGCACATGTGAAGAGCTCCATTCATAAGTTTGAGTGCCTGATCCAGCTTTGGAGCGACAAGGCATAATGCGGAAGATATTGATATGAGTACCGTGAATTGAAGCTGTCACCAGCATTGTCCCACTTGGATCAAAAGACAAAGCAGAAATAGGACTAGAATGAGCTCTGAATTGTGATACAATAGCTTTGGAAACAACATCCTTGACAATCACCTGCAATCAGCAGTCATATGTTACAAATAATCAAACCACCAAAAAGCAATTAGAGCAGTATCTAAAAGAATAACCTCTTCATAAAAGTTTTCCCCGACAAAACTTTTAGTATATTGTTGCTAACCTTACCATGAAGCTGCTGATACACCATGAAACTTACCTCCTCAAAGGCAAATAAAAATCACATCCAACAACTCAAAAGTCTAAAGCACAACATGCGGGTTAATAAACAGTGTTTCCCTGTAATACACCTACGATACAATAAATGGATTAAGTTTAGAGAAGGAATATCACTAGTTTCTCGAATCATATCTCAAAAGACTAACCATTCCAGCAACATCTGTTTCACTTGGATGAGATTGAGCTCGGACAGCTTTCCAGCTTGAATTCGAAGGTACGGGAGAACTCGATCCATCAGGAGTGAGCTCTTGATAGTACCTAGACAAGGTCTTGTAGCCCATGTCACTGAGGTTGATCAGGCCAGCAGCCAACTGCTTACTGGATTCCATGGCATACCGTGCCATCAGACTTCCACTGCTGGGTGAAGTAGATGGGCTAACACCTGGAGAAGTAGTAAGATTTTTTGGACTAAGGCGGCCTGTGTTTGAAGTCACAGGGCTGTTAGAAGCATAAGCTAGCCACCGTGAACCAACATCCATGGGGCCATAACCAACATTGATTCCCATACTTCCTTGCACTCCCAACTGAGGCACTGGATATGTAAGGACACTAAATTTATTCTCAAGAGTGAGTGCATCGAAGCAGTATATCTGTCATCCAAATATGCAAAAAAATTAGCAAGTTAAACTTGTTATATAGTAGGTGCAGGAATAAATAACTATGCCTATGGGAAGATCTTTTCCTTTCAATTTCCTATTGCCCCACCCAAAAGCACTCCAAGTAAGAAAGTTGTTTATAGAAAACGATGCAAATACCACCAAATTATCTTAAGAAAGAATGTCATTAACTACATGGTGCGTATGACAGCTATGCTTACTTGTGCAGCAAGACCCACAGCAACAACTCGAGAACTGCATCTGACCATATACACTGTTGACCGGAATCTGAGAACATGAACATAACTGTGAGACCTGAGTGAGTAAAATCGAACTGCAGTGGGAGCCAGAATTACGTTCCCACTTTGATCCTCGGTATGGCCATTGTGAAAACCTTCCCTCCCATTTTGCATCACAACAGAGCTCTTTGATTCATCACATGCCACCACCAAAAGTAGAGGGTGCGATGCCCTGAATCCTTCACAGCCCTCAGACTTTGCAGGAAGGGGCTGCATCTGTAAAAATGTAACTGGATCATCTCGCTTTGAGACAATTTCACTGACATTAGAGGCATCTTCAACATCAAGGACTTGAAACCCATTTGAATAGCCAAGCAATAGAACGTGTTTGAAGCAAGATGAGCCAAGTTCTATCCAGTCAAAGCCAGCCCAAAGCACCTGGTTGGCAGAATGAGAAATTTAGACCATGTGTATACGGAGCCAATGATAAGTAATTTACCTAAAACAAAAGAATTATATCCTATCCTACTTGTGATCAGGTAAAAGGGAAGGACAAAATATTGCAAACACATACATCAGTGCAGTTCACAGATTCATTATTTAGAGAGTACACGCATTTGATTATCAGTCAGAAACTGAAAAAAGGGATCATATCCTGTTCAATGCACATAAAGAGAGAATTCAGGAAAAATCACAAAGTAATGAACATGACAGATTCTTACATGAATGCTATCCAACTGTAAGATATTTTTTCGTAAGGTCTCACCCAATCACTCTTGTCTCCATGGTAATTCTGAGCTAAATTTACTATTACATCTACTGAGTGGCTCTAGACTCAGGTTTCTTGGTACAGAAACGAGCTTCATAAATCATAAATCCCGAAAGGAAGGCAAAATCTCCACAATGCTTGCAATTTTTTCCTTTTTTCTCCCACGTGATATGAGAATCTAAAGCATCAAATATATTCCTAGTATTTCAATATCATTAAATTAGCCATAGAGGGGGTTTTCCACATCTAGACACTGCCAGATATAGCAAGTTGATAAAGAACGCTAACCAGAATAGATTAAAGTAATCATGTGGTAAACAAGAGAAGAGTTGTTCATTAAAACTTCTATTTCTTCTTTGTGAAAGTAAAAATCATCTCCGTTTCGTACATATAAGCACCTCTCTCTCTCTCTCTCTCTCCCCCTCATGCACATGGACACACACAGAGAGCTGCATGCAAACCGACCACACAAAAATCTCATTGTCCTCCTCATTACTTTTCTAGTAAATAGATAGGGCCTCGGATGCGAGTCATTTGGCAAATTACAAATCTTAGCCTTGATTGAGCTAGCAAAATACCACACCCCGTTCAAACACAACTTCGTTGCAGAATGAGTATCAGAAAGAAGACTCCCTTTTAATGGACTTCATCCAAGACTCCCTAGATAACCATTGACCGGAAAGGTGCAATACCGAAGCCTAAAATACATCTATTGCAGATTCCCGCATGCCCACGAGATGGACCTGAACTTCCTTTTACTCTTAAATCATCTAGAACAGATTGAAAGACAATCAAGCTTCATCACAGCATGGTAGAACGATCTCCCAGGATGTTCCCAAGTCAAATGATCAAACTTTCAAGTGTACGGTACAAAACATGTTCGGGATCACTAATCATCAGCTCCCATATAATCATCTACATTTTCCTTCAACCGAGAAATTGAACATGAAAAGCTATATAATTTCAACTCAAGACCTAACCTAATCGTCAGCCAAAACTTCTAAAATTCAGAACTGCACAACTGTCGAACGATTTACAAGACCTCTAATTAAGCCTCAGCATCGAATAGCATAACTCTCAAAACTCATGTGGCATCGGTCCGAGCAGCTGAATCAGTTCTATATCGATTCATCGGGAAGTCACAAGCAAACAACAGCAACCGATTACCATCACAAACCATTTGCTCCACAAACCTAAAAACGCCGATACGATACGATACTCAAGCAAAATCCCCAAACTAATCGCGCGCATCATCGACTACCACATCCCTTTCGCGACACAGGTTTACAAACCGGAGAGAGGAACCTGATCTTTGTGGTCGTGAGCCTCGCCGGAGATCGAAGCGGCGGCCGACCTGACGCCGGACGACGCGGTCTTGATGCACGAGGAAATGAATTTCAAAGAATTAGGCAAGAATCCGTTAGTGTTGCTCTTGTGGTTGGCGAAACTACCGTTGGCCTTGGCGCCGTAGCTCTTCATAATCAGATTGAACGGGCCTCGGTGGTGGTGGTCGTCGTCGTCGCCGATGACCGGGGAGCTACCGGGAGCGCGATCGCCCAGAGCATAAAGGTGGAGCGACGGAGGTAAGGGGAGGGATAGCGGCGGTCAGGAAGTCGTCCGATCGCCGGAGGATCGAATCGGCGGCGGCGGTCGGCGGTGGCGTGTCGGCCCTGTCGCGGCGGCGGTGGGTGGTTGGCGTTTTGACCTTTAACCGAGACGGTTCCTTTTTGGCTTGGCTTCGTTTCTCTCTCTATAAGAACGTCGTCTGCCCCCCTTTCCTCTCTCTCTCTCTTCGTCCTCGCCTGCTTGGTGTTAATTGCAGTACAAGCAAGTCCTGTAGAAGAAGTTTTTGCAGAAATACCCCTGGAGTTTCCTTTATTCTCACTCTTGCCACGGTGCCATGTCAAGTACTTTTCTGGGGGGTTCATGATACATGTGTTGTGATGAAAAAGTTTGAGTGATCTAGAGGAAGTGAGTGATCATTTCTCGAATGGGCCGGGAATCCGCTGATGGGATCGGTATGTGAAATGAACGGCTTTGGAGCGAGCGATCACTGCCTTCCTTTAAGCACCCAACGAGCTTGAGAAATGAATGTTTTCGATGTCTAAGTTGATGATGGATTCTAAAGGCAAGAGCAAATTACATATCCGACCTAGGAAGCTCGTCCACGGGGTTTGAGGTATAATTGGCCTTTTTTTTTTCCCTGTAACATGTCGCTTTTGATAGGAAAGCATCCGCTTTATATTTGCAAACATGCATGCATTTATCTAATGCAGACATTCAATTTACTTCATGATAATCTAATTTACAGTTGCTCTTTTTAGAATGGGTCAACTTCGTCATTGTGCTTTTTTTTTAACATGACGTCGTGAATCCATCGTGGCAAAAGAAGAATCGAGCTAGCAGAGACCCTAATTCCGGCAAATTGCTCAACCCAAAAAAAAAAAGAAGAAGCTCGGACTAATCGAAGGGAAGATTCGAGTGTGTACGTATGAGACTGCACGATCATGGAGGGAGGGGTATGATTGAAAATACCTGGGGTGATGAGGGGGTCAATGCGAGATTATCCGAAAGTGTGGGGGGCACAAATGGAAGACGGCGAACAGGTTACGTCACGACAAAGGACTAGAATATCTGGAAGGGAGATGCCGAAACCAGAAATTTGATTTTCAAGGGGGGGGATATCGTCCAACGCCCTCCTCCTCTATCGCCCTAAATTTAACTGTCCGTCCGCCCCCTTTCCCCGGTCTAGATGTTTTCTCATCACTCTCTCTCTCTCTCTCTCTCTCTTTTCTTTTTATCCCCCCTATTTATTTATATCCTCACCCCCAAAAAAAGAATTTTTTTTTTAAAAAAGTACATGAATATCTTGTAAGTTAAATCCAATTATTGAAAAAGAAATCCATTTATCGAATTAACTATCCAAATCGACTGTAATGAATGTTATGCGATTTGGGTATGCCCTTAAATATTGTTAGAAAAAAGTATGTTGCAATATTTAAGTGCGCAATTTATGGTATTGATTGTAGATGCACGTGTTAAATTTTCTCTCTTTTATTTATTGATTGTCGATACGCGTATGTAATTTCGTATTTTCATAATTCAGTCAATGGATCGGGTCCTAAAACCCGATTGAAGGATCGTATACATTGAATCCGGTCTTCATATTTTCTCCCGCTTATTATTCCTGTTATTTTGCCTAAATTGAGAGACAGTGACCGAGTACACATACTACTAGTTCAGTATTTATATCCGTTAGATTTATAAAAGCATTAATCATCCCAGTTATAATTCTTTTTTATTGTACCAATGCTCGTTCTTTTTAATTTTTTTTCAATTTATCGAATGTCTCCAAAAAAAGACATTTAAATCACTCACATCGATTTCATTTGTCGTGGTTTTTCCTTTTTTGATATTGGGTACTATTAAGTCGAAATTTACAATAAGTAATTTTCTGCGCGGAAAATACTACCATAATAAAATTCCTTAGAGAAAAGAAGAATAAGACATAATACTTGGTACTGTGTTTTTTGGTCAAAAAGATGACACTTAGTACTTGCTACGGAGACAGTAGGCTGATTACACGGCACGTGGTATCATGGTACTTACTAGCTGCACCTAATGATAGCCCTCCCATCACATGAAAAGATACCTTTGTGTACCTAAATGAATTTGTATGGTATGGTAAGTGGGGGTTTTTGTCAATGGAGAGAGAATTAGGGCTAGCAAAATTTAAAACAAAAGAAAGTGGGGGAGGGAAAGGAGGAAAACAATATCATAATCAAGTTATATTCAACACCCTTAACAAATTGGACATGTTGGGTTATAGGCTGAAGGTATAATTATTGACACGTGTCGAAATAAATAACATTTGGCGATTAGGAAAGTAGAATATCCCATGATCGAACCGGAGCGTCTTCGACTTAAAGATAATCTTGTACTTTAGTTTGTAACTCCTTATATGGAGTTGTTTCTGATATGTGTAGACCGAGCAATCTTCTTGTGCTCACAAAGATCAACTGGAATTGATGATTCAAGTTGCTCACGTGCAAAAAAGAAAAGGGAAAAAAGAAAAAGAAGAAAGGGATAAAAGGAAATGGACAACTCATAAACGATGGGAAGTGATAGAAATTGAGAAGTTGATGTTGCCAAATGCCCTCTTTTTTGAGCTACATTGCCCAAATTCACATGGCTTCTCCCCAAGGACATCTAATTCTATCCATGCCCAACCCCATTTTGCAACATCTATGTGCCCATGCGCATTTTCTGATGGGGGGTACATGTCCATTTCCGTTTCTATTTCAATGTCAAATTCACCACCACCATCAGTGTGAAAAGATGGTTAATTTAAGTGATAATGGTCTTTTTTTTTTAAATGTCTTTTAATGAAATTGGCACCTTAGGGAGACTATAGACCATTGTATCTTTAGAGTCTATGTAGTGTTTACTAAGTTTCCTAACCAAAAACCCTAATAAATTTTGCAAAAAACTCCCGTGACTCAAAGTTTGGGAAGAGTCTTGGCTTAGGTTTGGTTTAATGAGTTTGGCTAGTTCCATAAAATTGACCTAGCGGGAAACTTGTTTCTTGGCTTTTTCATTAATAGGGCGTCGAAACATGATTCTATGAAAGCCGACTTGATTGGGTAGGTTTTTAAGGTTATTATAGAAAGTATATCATAGGTTTCCGGTTTCAAAGTTATGGAGATTTATCATGTACATATGCTCCGCACTTTGCATTATTTTGGCGCAAAAGATGTTTCCGGTATAAAAAAAAAGTAAGAAAAGAACAAATTAGGTTTTTAACTTTTCATGGTAGAAGAAAAACGTGTTTAAAATTTAAATGGCGTTCGTCTTTTTACCGAAATAGAAATTGGGTCTTTAAAATCAATTATAACAAATTAGAGAATACCCATAACACGGATTAAGCACTCAATTAAGTAAACTTAATGCCATTCAATCACGACTTTTAATGCATTCTATTTTGTTTCACCGGAAAAGTGAAGTCTTTTAAAGAGGAATGGATCGGATTGAATCGATTATTCAAACGTGAAAGTAAATGGCTGGAAATCAAGATGCGGGGAAAGGTAATTTTGAAGGAAATTGAAGATAAATATAAATTCGTAAAGAGAACGAGTTATGTGATTGAGCGAATCATTATAGAAAGTACAATACCGGTATTGATAACCCACCATCCAAGGTTACCTCTACTTTTGAATCTATCAATAACTTGTTAACCCATCAATACATATCGATAAGAGGTTAGAACTTATACACACAATTTTCCGTTATTTAGCAATGATTATCCACAAGTTACAAATGTTGAAAGTATGGGCTCAACAACTCCACATTTATACTCTTGTCTCGATCCACCATCTATATATTCAACTGGCGCATCAGCACACTTCCACTCTGTTCGTTAGTAGCATTGCGTCAAGACTTAACCAAAATTCGAGGTCACTTAATGTCAACAACTCCATCGGTCAACTTTTCTAAAAAAAAAAAAAATCTTGATGAAGCATCTTGTTGACAGCTTTCCATACCATGTCATGATTTTATCATAACGCCGATAAGCTTGTCATTCCCCAATTATCTTGTTCACCCATGACTTCTGTCATGACCCAACTTTTCTCCGGTCGACCAACCTTATTGCCGATCGACAATTAACAATCGGTCATTTTTCGGCGTTCAACACATATAATCAAGCCTATCAAGACCAATTCATTTCATATTAATTGTACCCAAGAAAAAAATTTCAAGATTCATTTAATTAAATCCGGGACATCAATATCTTCAACATGGTCCAACGTGAGGCCAAAAGACTGGTCCTCTGATTGGAGGTTTGCTTCTTGTTGTGTAGGAGGGCAAAGGCCGTGGGAATTGGTCTTACGGCTCCAATGATTGCCAGCTCAAGGAACGCAAGTGGATTGCGTACAAGGCATTAATGGAGGCTTCTACAAGACTACACCTGCACGGCTGCTGACCCAACGCACCGTTTTCAACACCCAAGGCGTAGCAATATTTGCTTGTGCAATTCTTTGCACTAGGGCAAGCAATTGAATCTAATTAGGCCCCGTCTGTCTAGCCTTTGCTTGGATTAGAGCATTAATTAGTAACCAACATCGGTCAATCTCGACATTAGAGATGAACGACCGGGCTGGTTTAATTCGAGAACCGAATTGCATTGGTCTTGTCCGATTAGAGCAATTGGATCTAATTAGGCTTGTGTATCTAGCCTGCTTGTATTAAAGCATTAATTATTAACATACATCAGTCAATCTTTGCATCATGGGTGAATAATAGGGCCGGTTTAATTCGAGAACCGAGCTGAATTGTCTTATATGATTAGTTTACATGGGGATTGAGTAGATTCCTAGATAAAAAGTGGGGTAATCCGCCATAATTGGTTTGGTTTCTGGATTTGTATCGTGAAACTTCAGTTCTATCCTTTATAATAGTCATATTATTTGATGGCTATGCTATAAATTGTTTGCACGATATGTTGTCCTGAATAATAGACATATTAGTTTAAAGTTAGGCCTTGTTTCCAAGTCAAAAATAGAACCAATTCGATTCCTGATCCCAAAATCAGGAATCGGCCCCTACCTAGTTTTGAATGAATTGCCCCTTGATGTCGACACTTGGCACCTGCATTTGAGAGTTGCGCTATTTTGTTTTGTCCACCTAATCGATGACGGTCGAAGCCTTGGAGATGGTCACTTAATTCTTTTGGATAATATCATTAAAAAAGAAAAATTATAATAGCTTTGAGATTTTGGTGTGCCACCCCAGGGCGGATTTTGACATTCAACTTATGACCCGACCGGCCAAGAAGGAAGCGACTTGCTGATTTTTGACCAATTGCCCCAAGTTGAAATTAGATATAAGACCAATAGAGATGAGAAAGCCACAATCTTTGATGAAATTGAACACTCTTGATTGGGTTATTGCGGCCCTATCCTACTCGACTTGACAGGGTCCCGAAACCCTATTAAAGCCAGCTTACATAATGGGTCAGCCTGTGATCATGGTTGAGTACGACAACAACTGTCATCTGAATATTGGTGTACTCGACGGGTCATTAGATAGGTATCATTTGAGCACGTACTCCAATCACATAAGATGCTTCCCCATCGTTTTTTAAATTCCCGCCTCATGCTTTCTTTCTTCTTCTATGATTTCAATTAACACTTTGATTTCAATTTAAGTTCTAATGGATCTTATGAGCATATGACATGGCGATGTAAATCAAATATATAGCACATCCTCTATATTTTGGCTCGCATCTATTTGATTATTCATCAATTCTAGTGTACTTATAGTAGGCTTCTTAGACATATAAAAGAGATTAATAACATCTTTACATAAAATTAGTCGAGCTTATGTTTATAAAATAAGCCCCTTGTCCTCTAGCCCACGCATCTCTTAAAAGGTTTTGATTGGGCCCGATCCGGCCCGAATTGATGGGTCTAGCAAATTGTTCAAGCCCGCCCAAAATGTTAGCAGGCCCGTGATTGGGTATGGCAACGGAAGTCACGTGAAAAGGATGGTCAAGAAGAGCATCATGGACATGTGATATAGCTTTAGTAGAAGGTCAAGTTAGCCATAATGATTCTAATCTTGCTCACTAATTGCCAAAGCTTATCATCACTTTGCATTGTTTAGGCATACGGTGTAAGATACTCATCAGATTAGATGATTGCTTGTAGTTCATTTATAATGTGATCTTCATTCGATGGATGGATTCTTTAAACCCGGAGACTTGGGCTTTTTTATTAAGATGGAAACATCATTTATCATTCTTTTTCTGGTAATTAGAGGCACGAGAGCAGAGCCTTTGCTACCTAGAGACTCATGGAACAATTGGCAAGTCTCATGAATCGCCTAATGACTTCTGGTTCTTGAATAGAAAATCCCTCTAACGCAATCCAAGGTATTAATGTTGTGTTTAGTTTATCTTTCTCAGGGGACTTTAGATCCCTAAAGCCCCTTTTGGACAATTGAGGGAGTTTGGTAGATTCTTTTGCATCCGTCCCACCAAGTTGAAAGCCCAATACAAGTCCCAACCCTAATTTGAGCTTTCAGCATTTTCCATAAACAGCTTTTCTTGATTGATGAAATCTCATCAGTTTACTGAAAGGCCAATCTTGCTCATTTCAAAAAATCCAAGCTTCGATCTACTGCATCTATGCTCGGTTCGTCACATCCCTCTTCGCTTAGTTCCTCGCTCGACTCGGCATGAAAACCCTTACGGTAAAACCCTCCGCATTTCTCCTAAACTTTAGATGGGAACTTTCAAGAACTGAGATATACCCTGATGAGCAGGCCATGCCGGGTCGCTGTTCCTGTGATGCTGTTTTCCTCACCGTGGACCCAAGAAGATTTGCAGCCTGGAGGGTCCCCCCTCTTCTCCAGAACGACTCCCCATTCGTTGTTCCACACCTTAATCTTGTCTTCCCTCCATACAGGCAGAGAGAGAGAGAGAGAGAGAGAGAGAGAGAGAGAGAGAATATTATATTGCATGATGCTAACCTGTATCGTTTGCCCTCTCGTTGTATGATTCCGCACGATTTTCACGTTCAAAGTCTCCGCTTCGCCAACACCCAGTTCGGATACGAACCTCATCCGACAGTCAACTCCATCTCCCACCCCCACACTTTTGTCATTTGCCTAGGCCCAGGTCACACCCGTTTCCTTAATGATTCCATTGATGGCTCATGATCCTAGTGGCCCTTGTAGTCAGACCGTCTTTTGCCAGTCGAAAAGCGAGTAAAACGACAATTCCATGCACCGTCCTTGCTGCTGTAACGACATTTCAAGATCCGTCTGTTTTCTGGTGTTGTGGTCCGTGTCCTCCCTATCAGTATTCCGTCTCTCCTTCTTCTTCTCACCCGTTGCTTTCATCCCTCTTCGCTGGCTAGGTTAGAATTCAGACAAACCTGACGCTGAAACCGCATCGCTACCCTCACATGATAAGGCGAAAATCATACTTTAAGGTTCTTCCGTCTTAGACCCTCGGTGTCGTGAAAACAGGCATGCCTAAATCTTTCTTCTTCATTTGGGGGGGTTACCTAATTCAATCACCTAAATTTACATGTCTCCATACTATATCACTGTGGTTGACTCGGACGAATGGTGAAGCCGCCAAGGCTAGACTCAAGCCCAATCCTTGAATCTTTACTCGGCCTTGGATTTTGGGTTGATCCAGGGTGGATGGCCCGGATTGGCATCGGTCGAGGGGATCTAAACTATGTTCCTCATTCCGGAATGACTGGATACTTGAGTCAGGTCTGTAAAGAAAGAATAGACGAGGGGTGAAGCGAGCCACATGCTCAAGCAAAGAATAAAGACAAGAAATGAAAAAGAAGTACAGAACTGAATGAGCATATGCGGCTATTGGCTGGTGAATTTCCCATGCAGCCGTTTCCGTGACACTTTTGCCTACCCGAAAGTCTATCTCTTTGAATTCCATATCTACCTCTCTCTCTCTCTCTCTCTCTCTCTCTCTCTCACACACACACACACACACACACACACACACACACACACACCAACACTCTATTCTTTATATGGCCGCGCAGCTGATTCTTGCCACCTTCATTTTTGGCAAAAATCTTGCTCTCCACGAGAGCTTTATCAGGTAAACGAGGAAGCATGGGGAGAGGGAGCCCGGAAGAAGATGGGTTGCCAACAAGCTCTCTGCTTCTCATAGAAGTCCCTGGCTATGTCGACCATGGCAACTCCGTGCCTTCGAGTGATCCCTCAGTCACGCCTCTCGTCGTTTTCAGCACGCTCGTTGCCGTTTGCGGGTCTTTTGTCACCGGGTGCGCTGTAAGTACTATTGCATCGAGCTTTTCCTGAATTGCTTGCTTGTAGTTCGATCACTAAGAACCCGGCTCTGTTTTCTGTGGAGCAGTCTTGCTTTCCCCTGATATACTGCCTCCACTCTTTTCTTGCATTTCTGTCACTGGTTCTTTCAATTCCGATGGAAATGTTTCGTTAGAGAAAGAAAGAGGAAGGAACAAATTGCTTGATCAATGTTTGTCTATTTGCTTGTGTGATTGGTCAAACTTTCATTTTCATTCAAGATGGTGGTTTTTGCTTTGGCATTCGTATGATGTTGCATGCAAGCAAGATCTACACCTGCAATTCTTGTTGAATGCCCGATGGCTTGTTCTTTGTTTGTTTGTTTGTTTTTTTTTTATTTTGGAAGGGGGGGTGGGGGGTTGAAAATAAAATAAATTAATAATGTTGCAGAAGCTCCTGCTGGCATGTTGTGGATCACGTGGCTTAATAGACCCAAGATACAAGGTTGACCTGGATTGTTTAAGAATAAAAATGTCATAACTGAAGCTGCTCCTTTATGATCAATTTCGTTAGTTATGGAAACTCAATTTGGCAAAGAGACATGAAATTATCACATATCACTTGGATTGCATTTCTGAGAAAAGATACTTTTGAAAAACCAATTTTCAGGTAATGTAATCTTTTATTTCTTTTGGTTTTGCCTCTGTAATGTGATCTTCCAGGCGACTGTTCTGTTCAGGCTGTTGTTTCCATGAGATTACTCTCCACCAAGTAGAGGTTTTGATAACTTTTGGCGTATTTCTATAATGCAGTCTGGTTATTCATCACCCGCTGAGTCAGGCATAATGGAGGACTTGGGGCTTTCTACGGCAGCGGTGAGTCCTATCAAGCATACATGCTACCTGGCTATCATCTTATAAGCTCTCAGCCCTGTATAGTTCTGTTATTCAAGGGAAAATACTGGGAATTGTGCATCTTACAATAAAATTTACTGTCAGGAGCTGAGATATAAGATGCCCTCAGTGCATTGCTAGAAAGTATGATGAGACATGGCCAGTCAATTCCTTGTCCAGTAGATTCTGTGCAGAACCTCTGATATTATCATTGCGAATTTCATTTGATCTTTTCCCTAAAAGCATGGTTGATGCCAAAAATCTTACGACCTAAAGTTTTAGCTAATAATGACTTCTTTATCTGTGACGCTGCTGGAATTAGGGAATTTTTCAGTCACTTTCCGGATTCTCTAATATTAATATTCCTGCTTGCTCATGTTACAGTATTCGCTTTTTGGTTCTATATTAACAATAGGAGGGTTAATAGCAGCTTTGGTTAATGGGCGGATGACAGATATGATGGGTCGCAGACGTGTAAGTCATTCTCTAGCCCTTGCAGCTATTCATGAATATGAAAATCATACATGTTCAACAAAGAACCTGATAAAAAACTTACAGAATTCTTAATTGATGCGAGGCGATGCAGACAATGGGGATTTCACAAATATTTGCCACTGCAGGATGGCTTTGTATAGCATTTGCCAAGGTTTGTGCTCTGTCTATTTGCTTCTTCAGAATTTTGCTTCATAGATGGTCAATGGCTTGTCCACAAAACATCAATCATATTCTACTTTTCTGAGTTGTCTATTCTCTGAAAAGGCTGAGAATCAGTTAATGGTTTATTTCATCTTACCTTGCAGAATGCTTGGTGGCTTGATATTGGAAGACTGTTAAATGGAATTGGCATTGGGATTGTATGTTACGTGGTAAAGGCAGAAACATTCAGATTTCTTACCCTAATTAATATCTAGAAGACATTGATCATAATATTGTTGCCAAACAGGTACCTGTGTACATCGCTGAAATAACCCCCAAAAGTATCCGGGGAGCATTCACAGCTTTAAATCAGGTGAAACTTTTGGGCCACTGTAAAATGTGAATGGTGTCAACTCAATGAATTGTCTATCAACCTTTGCTGAATCTGGTTGCAGTTTTTGTTATGCTGTGGCTTTTCATTGATTTACTTTCTCGGAACAATCGTTTCCTGGCGCGTCTTGGCTTTTATAGGTACTGTCTCAGTTCTTGTTGCTTGTTTTATTGAATTTATCTTGGGAAACATCAAAAGGTCACTCTCTGTGATTTTATTTTCAGGTTGTATCCCCTGCATACTTCAAATTTTTGGTTTATTCTTTATCCCGGAGTCACCTAGATGGCTGGTAAGTTGTTATGGAATGTATTTGGTGCACTTGAGGAGCCTCTTAAGATCGTGATTTGTGTCATTCTTATTTGAAACTTCGATTACTTGTGGCCATCACTGTTCTCTAAGTAGCTTCATTTGACATGACGATTTCATCGGTGTTATGTCCAAATTTGTCATTTGATGGTGACTATTTCATGGTTGAGTAATTATGACATAATGGAACTTGGATAATCAGACGATGGGGCAATCTAAATAGCACAAGTAGCATGCTGAATGCCATGTGGAGTATTTTGTAGCCCGCATCAATATATCACAAGGCATAGAAGTCATTTTGAATTGTTCTCATGTGCTAACAGATTACTCTGTTAAAATCTTACACCAAAAATGGGAAGAGTGGTAGTGAAGTCAATAGTTTTACTGATGACTGAAGTTGAAGTCTGGTGGTGATACAAGAATGACCAGGGGGATGGGCATTACAATTTCCATGTCAACACAATTCGCGTGGATCATAATCATAAGAGTTCACTAAATAAATCTAAAATCATAAAATGGAATGAAGTTAATGTTGTAGGTATAATGGTGTGAGGACTCTGCATTTTCGATTGCAAGGAAGATGATTAGTGTAGTTTTTGATTGACAGGTAAAAGTCGGTCAAGAAAAGGAGTTTGAAGCCACATTGCAGAGACTTCGCGGCAGAAGTGTTGACATTTCCCAGGAAGCAACAGATATTAGAGTAATTTCTCCATTTCATATATCAATTGGAGAAAGTTTTCACTTTTCCCTCTACTTTTTAATGTTTCAATTCATATTGTCTTACAGGACTATACAGAAACCTTTGAACGGAACACCCAGTCTAGAATTCTCGATTTGTTTCAACGAAGATATGCTCATTCCCTCATAGTAAGGCTTTCCTTCAAAATATTCAAATTGCTTGCCATTTTTTGCTCCGTTCTTTTTTTCTCTCCCTATTTCCTAATGTTTTCAAAGCTTAGATAGGAGTCGGATTGATGGTGCTTCAACAATTTGGAGGGGCAAATGCATTTGCTTACTATGCCAGCTCTATATTTGAATCAGCTGGTAAAAATCACGCAATAAATTCGTTAGTTAATCATCAAGAATGAAGACTTGGTAATCTCAACTTATTATCCTGACAGACTTTTCTAGCAGCTTTGGTACCCGAAGCATGGCTATCATCCAGGTAATAATTATCGAGAATTTGGCTGGATGGTGAATTTTATTTTTCACATTTTTAAGATTCCTCCCCTGTTTTGCAGATCCCGGCAACAGCTCTCAGCGTAATCTTGACAGATAAAACTGGAAGAAGGCCTCTTTTGATGGTGATGAAAACAATACATATCGATGTAATCTCCTAAGTTAAGTTGCTCGTAGGCATTACCAAATCTGATCTTCATTTGCAGGTTTCTTCAGCTGGAATGAGCTTGAGTTGCTTTGTTCTAGCATTATCATTCTTCATGCAGGTATTCGAACACTAACCAATCCTACTCATTCTTCTTGATCTCATAAGTTGGCCTGATTTTTTTTCTTTTTCCTTTTTGTTAAATACTTTCATGTGAAACCAGGATCGGCAGTCATGGACGGAAGTCACTCCCACTTTGGTGTATGTATGCATTATGGTAAGTCTGTGTCGCAAATATTTTCTACTTTCTTGTTTTTCAACTCTTATATGGCTATCACAATGGTTGAGGGCATATCGAGTTGTGGCTTAATCCTACTTTACCAGGCAATAATACAATGGAGAGCACACTTCGACTAAAGAAACCTTCATTATAATATTGCTGCTTCTAAGTCCTCAGCTGTCCTTCCAGGACTAGTTGTATTGAAGTTGCTGACAGATGATTATTGCAATCAGGTGTATTCCGTAGCTTACTCACTTGGCATGGCAGGGTTACCGTGGGTCATAATGTCCGAGGTAATTAGATACCTTCTGTCTGACATTGCACTCTATTGTCTCTACTTCAAGACCATATATAGGATTAGAAGCCTATTTATACGTGTGGACATATTCTCAATAGGTATTCCCAGTAAATGTTAAAGGATCGGCCGGAAGCATGGTGACCTTCTCCAATTGGTCCTGTTCTTGGATCGTCAGCTACAGTTTTAACTTCATGCTCGAATGGAGCGCACCCGGTAATTAATCCTCCTCTTTCCTTTTCATTCTTGCTCTGTTGTTTTCACTGGCTACTCATCTCTGGACATGAACTGCATGAGTTCTTGTGTCAGGCGTATGTACTGACGAATCTATGTCATGGCTATGCTGCTTTCAGGAACCTTTTTGATCTTCGCGTGCATTTGCGGATTATCTATCTTATTCACTGCGAAGCTAGTGCCGGAGACCAAGGGGCGAGCATTGGAAGAATTGCAAGCATCACTTGCCCATTTTCTGCAATGATCTGTACTTTGTTGTTGCCAACCACAAAAGGCATTGAATCAGGCAGCCCAGAGCCATTTTTTTTGTGCCGGATTGCGGCAGACATTTGCAATATCAAAAGGAGGGAAAAGAAAAGAGAGATTTCCTTGCAGTTTGTTTAACCTTTTACACTGATTGATTTCACCGTGCTCAGGTCATCTTTGTTGGATACTGGGGATGATTGATGCGCAAACAATTGAGGCTTTAAAACTCTTGTAAACTTTGCTGGTTACTCGACTCTAATTACACATGTTATATACGAGTTATACTTCCATTTCATCAAATTTCAAATTACGACATATGAGGTGGGAAATAATAGTTCTAGTGGAGCGTGATTGAGTTCTAAACTTGCAATTAAATCCGAGTTTTGACACCGGTATCGAATGATCGAGTCCCTCTTATACTGCCAACTCGGGTCTACTCGATCTGTGTAGTAGTAGGACCAAGTTAAACGTGACATCTAGAAAGAAAATCCTTTTTTATGGTACCCCGATTTGCATAAGCTTTAGTGACGGGGACGGGTCCATGCCATGTGATGTGAAGGCAATTGCCCCCGCTTATCGTTTGATGCCCTATTACCGTATCCTAAGACTTTAATTATTTCGTAAAAAATAATGATTTAAAATATATTTTCTAAAAGAATGATCGTTTGTATTACTTGAAATAATTAGTCAATGAAAAATATTTTCATTAGCGATAATAATTTGTCTAAATATTTTGTAGATGATGGAAAATATTTATCGTTTATTAATGTAAGTAATATCAATGATATTTTTTGGAAAATATTTTTTAATTTATTCGTTTTTCATGAAAGAAATGAAGACTAAGTTTTGCAATATTTTTCAAATTTGCCCCCTCAAGGGTTTCAAAACCAAAGCTACAAGAGAAGCTATTTATTCCCACATTTCCTTAATTTTTGCCACATTAATTGCAAACTGTTTTTAGACAATTGTGCACGTCTTGTAATTTAGGGCACTAGGCCAGCAAATCGGTTACAAGACATCGTGCGAAATAGTAGGAACCTTTGTAAGTTCCACCATCTTACCCTAAGTGCAAGAGGCTACTGTACCTGTCTATCTGACGGTAGCTACTTTCGAAGAAATGATAGGGAGTCTACCTTCCCTTCATGGCCCCCCAAGTTGTCAAGTGTAATTTTATCTTCCTCACCCAGTAGGGAATATCTTTACGTTTTACGTCCCGGATTTCACACAAAATAGTTTCAGAACTTGCTCAAGTCCCATTTATTAAGAAATAATTAGTTCATAAATAAATTTTGTTATCATACATACATAAACCATTATTTTAAATATCACGGGTTCAACAATATTCTTAGACTTTGCTCGTTTCATGGAAAAAATGATTTGAAAAATATTTTTTAAAGAATGATGGTTTGTATTGCTTCAAATAATTAGTGAATTACAAATTACTTTTGTCATCGATAACAATTTATATCTAAGCATTTTCGAGGATAATGAAATATTTTTTTGTTCATTCATTTTTATAATCAATTCGAGTGATTGTTCTTAAGAAAATATTATTCAAATTATCCATTTTTCATAAAAATAAATGGAGATTTAGATAATTAATATCTATGAAGACATATCATAATTTTTAAGTTTGGCTCACTATAAAAGAGTTCCACATCCGTCCTGGGATTCGGTAGGTTTTCTATTGTCAATTCCACGTACTACCAGGCTAGTTTGCACGTTACAGGAGGCATTACAGTACTCTCCACAACGTTATCTTTTGAAATTTTTGGTATCGATTTTTAAAAAATTATTCCTCCGTTCCATCTGTCATCTCCTTCATATGCCTGATGGTTGGTGGAGGTGGCACGATTTGTCCAACGGTACCAAAAATAACTTCGAGCAGGAACATACAGGCGTAGGATTAATAGGATTTGGCTGAATCTGAATTGAATGGCTCCATGCTCCCAGCCTGTGGATGACTTCATGGAAGGTATTGACGATCATTGATTTGACCACATCGATGAGGTATTTCATAAAATCATTAGTCGTTTCATTATGGTGTTTGTCAAGAATCCTTCTTGTTATATATATTTAGATTATTTATGATATTCTGGAAATTTATAATATTTCGGATATTTTTGTGGTTGATTGTAATTGATCTTGTGATATTTTGTTTTATATACAGTAATTTTGTAAAACTTATAAAAGGGTTCATATACTCTTTATTATTATATTTTTTTGAAATACAAAGAAAATTCTCTAAATTCCACTATTTCCCGTCATTCTTTATAACTCTCCTCGTAGTAGCCAACATCACCGGATTAGGCTCCAACTCTCTCCTATGCTCATGAGTGAGTAGTCTTGTCTTCTCACCAAATATGTAAGCACAAATCACGTCGGAATTTAATTGACAACAACGATTGGAAAGTACAATCACTATAATCGAACCAAATGTAAACAAATTATATAGAAATTTGATTGATGTTATGTTGGAATTTAATTGACAACGTAACACTTAAATTAGAGATACACGTTGGAATTTAATCGATAACACTAATTTGAACCTGAAACTCAAAGCACTGTGTGGGAAAGTAAATATAATTGAAAGATTGCATTTTTGTTTGATTTGCACAGGGTTCTTCAATAGGTGAGCAATGATATTTATAGTGGTCATGCCATAACCATCTTTGAGTAGTTCTCATATGATTATAGCCATGTTTCTTTATTTCTTGTAGTTTTTGTGCCCTAATCCTCATGATGACACGATCTTGCACCTTCCGATCGTTGTTCCTCTAGAAACGCATACCTGCCGTTCCATAACCTCAATTGCTTTGTTCTCTAGTGACTTCAAACTTGTAACCGCATCTCGACGCCCCTCATGCGTTCAACTTTCTTCTGACACCTTAGGCCTTGTTTAGTAACTATTCTAGTCATTTATTTTTCTATTCTTTTGTTCTCTGAAACAGAAAAATAACAGAAATTTGTTTTGGTAACTTCAACTAATTTTTTATATTTTATTTTGGAGAATAAATCAATGCCCAAGAAATATATTTGGAACATAAATGAGAAGCAGAAAACCTACTTCTTTGTCTTCGAAAATAATTTCTGAAACAAGGCCATTTTTTTCTTTTCTTTGTCTTTCTCCTCTAGCTGATTGCTGAGCCTCAAGGAGCCTCGCTAACCTCCCCCAGCCATCGTGAGGTCAGCTTCGCCTAGCCATGGCGAGGCTAACCTTGCCTAGCCACGGTGAAGTCTAGCCTCGTTGGGGGCTAGTGATGCTCCCTTGAGGCCAACGTGGTTGTGGGCTCTTGTCTTTGGTCGGTCGCCAGTCATAATCGAGGCCTGGTGATCTGTTAGAGGAGAAAAAAGATGGGTGGAAAAAAAATAAAAATTCAAAAAAAAAGAAAAATCTTTGAAAATCATTGAAAAACTAAAAAAATTATACATCACAAAATAATTTGAAAGTTGTATCAAACGCATTTTTGTTATTTTTTTAATTCTAAGTAAAATTTTTTCATGCATTTATCAAATGCAATATTCTACTTAAAAACTCATTTAGGGAATAGAAATTAAACAAATATTTCTTAAAAGGAATTGTTGTATAAGTAATGTTACTAAACGTTCCCATAGTAGCCTACCTTAATACCACTAATCGATAGCCTTGCCGATCATCATTAATCATACTTCACCGTATTTCAACAACCGATTATTAATAATCATCGATGTGCGCCAAGATCGATGCTGATCCTTGTGTCATTGACGATGGGTCACATACTTGACAATATTTGGTGCTTTAGTCACGTGTCTACTCATATCGACGGCATGGTCGATGTTTTGGTGCAAACAATAGTAAATTCTTATCGAGAAGCACCGGTATATGCTGTCCTTGATCATTTGGCTGATCCCAAGGCATTAGGTTGACCAGGATTATTTAAGGGTGTAATAATTTGTTCCGACAATTACTCTGTAACATTGTCCCCCTCACGACTCGGGACAAAGGAGGAGAGGATATGTTGGAGCTTCCGATACTTGTTGCCATGTTTCCATATTATAATGTCAGCTCGAACCACGATAAACCACGCGGCCGATTCAGGATCACTCAAGTGCACGGCACTAAACTCGCACATGCAAATAAAGTGGGCAAATAATCTTCATTAAGTACTTCAGTCACATTTGTAGAAAGATGCCATTTGAAAACTTGACCGTTTGCCTACCAATAAATTTATTAGGGTCAGGCACACAAATGTAATGAAATAAAGAGTAAAGGCAACAAACACAACGAAATAGAGAGTAAAAACGAGAAAAAAATATCGAAACACAATATTTAGCCCGATTCACCATTAAATTAGGGTTACATCTAATAAAGTATTCCGTTATAATTAGCACCTCATATCTCTTTATTATAACTCTCAATATAAAAGAAAGATATTATATATACTCAGTACTTACATAATATACTGACCTAAATTATAAAAGCTCTCTTGTCTTGTGGGGGTGCTGCCTCCTGCGACCCTTGCCAAGGCACCTCGGACCCCTGCTTGGTGCCTTCCTATTCAGAGGAGAATGGACCACACCCCAATAAAATTTACATATTTACGAACTATATCATTGTTTCTAATGAGGACGAGTGGCGAAGCTGCCGAGACTTGACTTGAACCTGAGCCTCGAATCTCCCTCTCGGCCTCGGATATGGGCTGATATGAGGTCGACGGACCGGATCGAGATCCGTCGAGGGAACTTGAATCTACATTCGTTTATTCCCAAACGACCGGGTACTTAATTCGAGTCTAGAAAAAAGAATAGACCGAGAGCGAAGCGAATCACGGGCTCAAGCAAAGAATTAGGACAAAAATAATACAAAGTTAGATGATCGCATGCCGCTGTTGGCCGATAAATTTCCCATGCAGCCATCCGAAAGTCCATTTCTTCGAAATACGTATCTACCTGTCTGTCTGTCTGTCTGCCTGTCTCTCACCAACCCACCGCCATTTATTGGCATGCGCAGATGAGTCCTGCCCGTCTTAGCAAATCTTGTTCCCCACAAGAGCTTTGTAGTAAAAAAAGGAGACATGGGGAGAGAGAGCCCGGAAGAAGATGGGTTGCCAACAAGCTCTCCGCTTCTCAACGAAGTCCCTGGCTATGTCAACCATGACAACTCCACGTCTTCAAGCGATCCCTCGGTCACGCCTCTCGTCGTTTTTAGCACGCTCGTTGCCCTTTGCGGGTCTTTTGTCAGTGGGTGTGCTGTGAGTAACATTGCATCTAACTTTCCTCGTGAATTGCTTGCATGTGGTTCGATCACTAAGAACCCGGCTCTGTTTTCTGTCGAGCAGTGTTGCTTACTTTTTCCTTCCTTTTTTCCATTTCTGTCACGGGTTCTTTCAAATTCTGAGTAAATGTTTCGTTGGAGAGAGAAACAGATTGCTGGATCAATGTTTGTCCTCTTGCTTGTTTGATTGGTCAATCTTTCGTTTGAATTCGAGATGGCGGTTTTTGTTTTGGCATTCGTATGATGTTGCGACGAGCTACATCTATACCTGCAAGGGTGTTGAGCGGAAGTAAGTTAATAATGTTGGAGAAACACCTGCTGGCATGTTGTGGATCACATGGCTTAAAAGACCCAAGATACTAGGTTGACCTGGATTGTTTAAGAATAAAAAATGTCATAACTAAAGTTGCTCCTTATGATCAATTACTTTTGTTATGGAACTCAATTTGGCAAAGAGACATGAAGTTATCACAAAGTTGGATTGCATTTTTTTAGAAAAGATGCTTCTGAAAAACCATTTTTCAGCTAATGTAACCTTTTATTGTTATTTTTTGGTTTCGCCTCTGTAACTTGATCTCCCCAGCGACTGCTCTGTTCAGTCTGTATTTTCTCATGAGATTACTCTCCACCAGGTAGAGGTTACCATAACTAGCGACGTATTTCTATAATGCAGTCTGGTTATTCATCACCTGCCGAGTCGGGCATAATGGAGGACTTGGGGCTCTCTACAGCAGCGGTGAGTCTTACCAAGCATACATGCTACATGGCTACCATGTTATAATATCTCAGCCCTGTATAGTTCTGTTATTCAAGAGGAAATACTGGGAATTGTGCATCTTAAAACTAACTTTACTGTCAGGAACTGAGATATAAGTTGTACTCAGTACATTGCTAGAAAGTATGATGAATTCTGGCCAGTTTCAGCCAATTTGTGTTCAGTAGATTCTGTGCAGAACCTCTGATATTATCATTGCGAATTTCATTTGAACTTTTCCCTAATTGCATGGCTGATGCCAAATCAATCACGGCCTAAGCTAGCTAATAATGACTTCTTTATCTGTGAGAGTGTTGGAATTAGGGAATTTTTCAGTGACGATCCGGGTTCTCTAATATTAATATTCCCAATGTCTCATGTTACAGTATTCGCTTTTTGGTTCTATATTAACAATAGGAGCGTTAATAGCAGCTTTGGTTAATGGGCGGATGACAGATATGATGGGTCGCAGACGTGTAAGTCATTCTCTAGCCTTTCCAGCTATTCATGAATTTGAAAATCATGTGTTCAACGAAGAACCGAAAAAAATCTTACAGAATTCTTAATTGATGTGAGGCGATGCAGACAATGGGGATTTCGCAAATATTTTCCACTGCAGGGTGTGTGTATGGCATTTGCCAAGGTTTGTGTTCTGTCTATTTTCCGTTTCAGAATTTTGCTTCATAGATTGTCAATGACTTGATGCACAAAACTTCTACTTTTCTGAGTTGTCTATTCTCCGAAAAGGCTGAGAAGCAGTTAATTGTGTATTTCATCTTACCTTGCAGAATGCTTGGTGGCTTGATGTTGGAAGACTGTTAAATGGACTTGGCATGGGGATTGTATGTTACGTGGTAAAGGCAGAAACATTCAGATTTCTTATCCTAATAAATTTCTAGAAGATGTTGGTCATAATATTGTTGCCATACAGGTGCCTGTGTACATTGCCGAAATAACACCCAAAAGTATCCGGGGAGCATTCACAGCTTTAAATCAGGTGAAAATTTTGGGCCACTGTAAGACGTTAATTGTGTCAACTCAACACATTGCCTATTGACCTTTGCTGGATCTGGTTGCAGTTTCTGATATGCTGTGGCATTTCGTTGATTTACTTTCTTGGAACTGTCGTTTCCTGGCGTATCCTGGCTTTGATAGGTACTGTCTCAGTTCTTTTCTGCTTTGTTTTGTTAGATTTGTCTTGGGAAACATGATAAGGTCCCTATCCATGATTTTATTTTCAGGTTGTATCCCCTGCGTACTTCAAATTTTTGGTTTATTCTTTATTCTTTATCTCGGAGTCTCCTAGATGGCTGGTAAGTTGTTTATGGAGTGTACCAGGTACTCATGAGGAGCCAAGTAATTTATGTCGTTCTTATTTGAAACTTTAATTTCGATTGTGGCCATCACTTTGTTCTATGTAGCTTCATTCGACGGTGATGATTTCATTGGTGTTATGTCCAAATTTGTCATTCAATGGGGACAATTTCATGGTTGGGTAAAATGACATAATGGAACTTGGATAATTAGATGATGGGGCAATCTAAATAGCACAAGTAGCATGCTGCATGCCATGTGGACTATTTTGTAGCCCACCTTGATGTACCTCAAGGCATGGAAATCATTTTGAATTGTTCTCATGCGATAACACATTACTCTATTAAAATTTTAGACCGAAAGTGTAAAGAGTGGTAACGAATTCAATATTTTACCAGAATATTTTCCATGTCAACACAATTCACGTCATCAGTTTCTGTAAAAGTTCACTAGTTATCAAAAAATCTGAAATCACAAAATCAAATGAAGTTAATGTTGTAGGAGTGTTGGAGTGAGGTCTGCAATTTCCATTGCAAGGAAGATGATTAGTGTAGTTATTGACTGACAGGTAAAAGTAGGTCAAGAAAAGGAGTTTGAAGCCACATTGCAGAGGCTCCGCGGCAAAAGTGTCGACATTTCCCTGGAAGCAACGGATATCAGAGTAATTTCTCCATTTCAATTATCAATCAGAGAGTTTTCCCTTTAACTTTTTTAATGGTCTGATTCATATTGTCTTGCAGGACTATACAGAAACCTTTGAACGGCATTCTCAGTCTAGAATTCTTGATTTGTTTCAACGAAGATACGCTCATTCCCTCATAGTAAGCCTTGCCTCCAAAATATTCAAATTGCTTGCCATTTTTTGCACCATTTTTTCTTCCTATTTCCTAATATTTTCAAAACTTAGATAGGAGTCGGATTGATGATCCTTCAACAGTTTGGAGGGGCGAGTACATTTGTCTACTATGCAAGCTCTATATTTGAATCAGCTGGTAAAAGTCACGCCATAAATTCGTTAGTTAATCATAAAGAACAAAGGCTTGGTAATCTCTACTAATTATCCTTACAGGCTTTTCAAGCAGCTTTGGTAGCCGAAGCATGGCTATTGTCCAGGTAATAGACTCTGGTGAATTAAGCTGGAAGAGGAATTTTGTATATCACATTTCAAGATTTTCTCACCTTTTTTGCAGATCCCGGCAACAGCTCTTAGTGTAATTTTGACAGATAAGGCTGGAAGAAGACCTCTTCTAATGGTGATGAAAACAATACATTTCGATGTAATCTCCTAAATTAAGTTGTTCATAGGCATTAACAAATCTGATCTTCATTTTTCAGGTTTCTTCAGCTGGAATGAGCTTGAGTTGCTCTGTTCTAGCATTATCATTTTTCATGCAGGTATTCGAACGCTAAACAAGCCTACTCATTCTTCTTAATCTCATAAAATGGCCTGATTTTTTCCCCTTTTTTGTTAAATACCTTCATGTGAAACCAGGACCTGCAGTACTGGACAGAAGTCACTCCCATTTTGGTGTATGTGGGCATCATGGTAAGTCCATGTAACAAATATTCTCTACTTTCTTGTTTTTCAACTTTTGTATAGCTGTCTCTTGTGGTTAGGGCATATTGAGTTGCGGCTCAATCCTACTTTACCAGGCCACAACACATTGGAGACCACACTTCGACTAAAGAAACCTTCATTATAATATTGCTGCTTCTAAGTCCTCAACCGTCTTTCCAGGACTAGTTTTATGAATTTGCTGACAGATGATTATTGCAATCAGGCGTATTCCGTAGCTTACTCACTTGGCATGGCGGGGTTACCGTGGGTCATAATGTCTGAGGTAAATAGATACCTTCTGTCTCACATTGCACTCTATTGTCTCTACTTCAAGACAATATATAGGATTAGAAACCTGTTTATTCGGGTGGACATGTTCTCAATAGGTATTCCCAGTAAGTGTTAAAGGGTCAGCCGGAAGCCTGGTGACATTCTCCAATTGGTCCTGTTCTTGGATCGTCAGCTACAGTTTTAACTTCATGTTCGAATGGAGTGCACCCGGTAATTAATCCTCCTCTTTTTTTTTTTTTCCCATTCTTGCTCTGTTGTTTTCACCAGCTACACTTCTACAGACATGAACTGCATGAGTTCTTGTGTCGGGCGTATGTACTGACGAATATATGCCTTGGCTATGCTGCTTTCAGGAACCTTTTTGATCTTCGCGTGCATTTGCGGATTAACTATCTTGTTCACTGCGAAGCTAGTGCCGGAGACCAAGGGGCGAGCGTTGGAAGAACTGCAAGCATCACTTGCCCATTTTCTGCAATGATTTGTACTTTGCTGAGGTCTGAGTTGGTAGGATCATTGTGTCGCCAACCATAAAAGGCATTGAGTCAGGCTGCTGAGAGCCATTTTGTAGGATTGACCTTTTGCGCCTGATTGCAATATCGAAAGAGGTGAAAAGAAAAGAGAGATTTCCTCGCAATTTGCTCGACAGTTTGCACTGATTGATTTAACCATCCTCAGGTCGTCTTTACTGGATACTCTGGCAAATTACCTTTTACCAATGATGATTGATGCGCAAACAATTAAGGCTTTAAAACTTTAGTCAACTTTGCGGATTACTTGTCTCTAATTACGCATGTAATATACTAGCTATACTTCCATTTCATAAATTCCAAATCACGACTCGTGAGGGGGGAAATGAAAGTTCTGGTGGAGCACGAATCGAGTTCTAGACGTGCAATTCGAGTCCGAGTTATGATACCGGTATCGAACAATAAGAGTCCCCCGGGCGAGGCCTGTATCGCCAAGTCGAGTCCAGTCTACTTGATTTATGTAGCGGCGGGACGACGATGGACGTGACATCTAGGAGAAAAAAAAAATCCCTTTTTCTTGATACTTTGATATGCACAAGTCTCTGTGATAGGGCCGGATCCATGCCATATGGGATGTGGAGGCACATCGTCTACTCGTTGACTGTTTGATGGCCAACTACCGTACCTTAAGTTTTGCAATATTTTTTCAATTTTGTCCCTTTAAGAGTTCTTTTCTACGAGATAAGCCACCATCCCTACATTTCCTTAATTTTGGCCTCATGATTAGGAGCCTAATCATTGGGATAAGTTCGGTGACCACTCTTTTCATATTGGAAGGGAGAGGTGGAGGTTCAAATTTCCATCTTCTCAAAAATGGTTGGGGTAATGATGTTTTAGCTTATTATGAGTTTCGACTCCTATGCCCTATAAGGAGGCAGAACAAAAATTTGAGAGAGTTGAGAGTTGTAATAGAACAGACAAAAAATAAAAGGAATCGTTTATAGACCAATTTTGCAGTTATCAAGAAATAATTAGTTCACAAACAAATTCTGCCATAATACATTATGGTAAGTACCAAAAGTCCGACAACATTAATTTAGGTTCCATTCGTTTCGCGAAAGAAATAAATGATTCAAAAAAGGTTTTTATTTTATTTTATTTTAAAGATGATCACTTGTATAGCCTGAAGTAATTAGTCAATGAAAAATGTTTTATCATCGACAACTATTCATGTCTAAATATTTTTTCGATCAATCATTTTTATAAAAATACTTTTCATATTATCCATTAAATGGAGACTTAGGTTATTGGGATAAGTGCATTGAAAATCCTAAAACTTGTCAATAAAGTACAATTAAATCCTAAAATTTGTCACGAAATTGTAGTCAAGTTCTAAAGTTTTCAAAATGTATGACCAAGTCCTAAAACTCATCAAATGGATCAAATCAAGTCATTTTATTGATAACACCTTTTGAAAATTTTAGAATTTGATTGCACTTTCGTAACAAGTTTTAGAATTTAATTACATTTTCATAATCAATTTTAAAATTTAATAGCATTGTTAAAAAGTTTTAGGGCTCAATCACACAAATTTTAGGACTTGTGATGCACTTATCCTAGATGATTGACATCTATGGTGACATATCATTAACTCTCAAATTTGGCCCGCTTAAAACGAGTAAATTTTCGGTATCCATTTTTTCAAAACTATCCCTCCATGCCATCTCTCCCACCTCTAGTAATTCTCCAAGATAGCGGGGGTAGGTAGCGCCTGCAGGTTGGTGCAGTTTACATCGACCATAGATGAATGGATTGCTGCCATAGCTACTACAGGCTTGAGCTAACTGCACACATTATGCAATCAAAGAATAAAGAACTTGGGAAAAGAACATAAAATAGTGAGTTGTCTTTCGAGGGAAGAAACCAGCTCATGCAACAGACAGTCCATTGCTTTGAGCTCCCCTGTCGTTGCCTCTCTCTAACTCCCCAAACCATCTCACCCCATTCTCCGCAATCACTCACGACTCATTCGTGACGACATTTCTTGAAAACTCACCACGAAGAGCTTTTGAACAACAAGATATGGAGAGAGAAAGCATAGGAGAAGATGGATTGGCCACAAGTGCTCTGCTTCCCATAGAAGTCTCTGCCCATGGCAATCATGGTGGCTCCATCACGCCTTCGAGTGACCCTGCAGTCACGCCGCTCGTTGTTTTCAGCACTTTTGTTGCCGTTGGCGGTTCTTTCATGACTGGGTGTACTGTGAGTATTGTATCGAGTTTTAAGATTCACCATCAAGAAACCAGCTCTGTTTTCTTTAAAGGATTCTTCAATTTCATGTTTTTTGCCCGCATCTCTGTTGAATCAGAAGATAATTTCACAATCAGGGTGTCTCCTGTGACGATTCTGATGATTGCCAAGTAGACAGGGTCACAATTTCTTCGGAGGTCTTCTGAAAATTTTCTGTTAGGAAAAGACGAGGAAAGAAGCACGTTTTGGTCAAAGTGTTCTCTGTTTTCTTGTATGATTGGTTAACAGTGTTTGAAAAAAAAACGTGGGTTTTCAGTTTGACCTTTGGTGTAAGGATAAGGCATCCAAGGTCCTTGTCTACTGCTCTGGCTAAATGTGTGTCTACTTCTCCTTTTGGTGCCTAAAAGCATTCCAGAAGCATCTGTGTACCATGTTCTTGATCACTTGGCTGATACCACATCAGGTTGACCCGGATTATTTAAGAATGTAACAATTTGTTTTTTTTTTGGTAAGGAAAGGGAAAATGAGTAAAACAAACGCCCACCGTGGGGCTCGAACCCACGACCACAAGGTTAAGAGCCTTGCGCTCTACCAACTGAGCTAGACGGGCTTGCTAGAATGTAACAATTTGTTCCGACATCTACTTTGTAACATTTTCCCCCTTGCAACCTGGGAGTCTGATGCTTGTTTCCATGTTTTCATATAAGAATTTCAACTCAAACCATGATAAAGCAAGTAGCTGATCCAGGATCACTCAAGTACAGGACGTGAAACTCATATAGCAAAAAGGAAGTCAAATGATCTTCATTAATTACATCACTCACAATTGTGAGAAAAATGCCATTTGAAAACTGACTTTTTGCCTGCATCTTTAGTTTGCATCCGTTGCAGAATTTGCTTGGCAGCTGCGTTGCTCATTGTATTTCACGTCAAGATTACTGATCATCAAGTAGAAGGTACCATTAACAAGTGACATTTTTTACAATGCAGAGTGGTTATTCTTCACCAGCCGAGTCAGGCATATTGGAGGATTTGGGCCTCTCTACAGCAGTGGCAAGTCCTATCAAGCTTTCAGACTATATATCTAGGAATTGTTCATCTATTAGCCGCTATACAAATTGTGTTCTATTGTGAAACAAAATTTGTTGGGGTAAAATAAAACGCACAGGCCATAGTAGACTAGCTAAAAATGGCATCTCTATCAGTGACAACAAACGGATACATGAAAAAAGGATCACACGTCCTATTGACATTCTCCCCAATTCTTTCGTGTTACAGTATTCGCTTTTTGGTTCATTACTAACAGTTGGAGGCCTAATAGCATCTCTGGTAAATGGGAGGGTAACGGATTTGATTGGGCGTAAACGAGTAAGTAATCCTCTACCTTGCCCTTTCATTCTTGAAATCTCAATGAACAGATCTTACAGGAATCTTAAGAGATGTCTTTTGATGCAGGCAATGTGGCTTTCTCAAATATTTTGTGCTGCAGGATGGCTTTCCATAGCATTTGCCAAGGTTCCTGCCCTTCCTCTCGCCTCTTCAGAATTTTTCTTCACCTTTGATGACTCGATAAACAGGCTTAATAATATAAATCGTATTTTCTACCTTTGCGCTTATCATACAGACGAGTTCATTCAGATATTGGTCCTGTAGGATTTTTTTGTAATTTGTTGCTGCATTTGTGATATTTTCCCTTCAAACTTTCTGTCCAGCTGGTTAAGGGATCACTGTCCTGAAAAAAAGATTCAATTGATTCTCTTCCTGCTAAGATGTGGGGAAAATTTTTGTGACATCTTATTTTAGTGAATGATCAGGTCATGGTTTAGGGTGTGAGATAGAGCGCAAGCGCTTAATGGTACATTCTATCTACTTTGCAGAATGCTTGGTGGCTGGATATTGGAAGACTGCTAAACGGGCTTGGCATTGGGATTATATGTTATGTGGTATATGCAGGAAGATTCCAGACTTACTGTCCTAATAAATTTCTAGAAGTTAAAGTGCCAACGTGCTGTTAATCATTATCTTTGTTTCCAAAAGGTACCTGTGTACATTGCTGAGATAACACCTACAAGTGTCCGGGGAGCATTCACAGCATTCAATCAGGTCAAAAAGTTTGGACAATGTAGAAATTGAAATCGAGTCGAGACAATTCATTTGCTTATCAACACTAAGTTGGCTTCTGTTGCAGTTCATGATATGCTGTGGCTTTTCGTTGATTTACTTTCTTGGGACAATTGTCTCCTGGCGTATCTTGGCTCTGATTGGTAGTGTGTCAGTTCCCTCTTATCATGTTATGTGGTGAATGAGTTGGAAAACATCATAAAGTCATTCTGCATGATTTCATCTTCAGGTTGCATTCCCTGTGTCATACAAATCTTGGCTTTGTTCTTTGTTCCAGAGTCTCCTAGATGGCTGGTAAGTTGTTAGTGGAGTTGAGGCATAGGCATTAAAATTTCAACAGCAATCCATCTTGACACACAATCCAATTGGTGTAAATCGCCGTTCTAAGTATATGCTAGTTGTGTAGAATCATAGAACTGGATGATGAAGCCAAGATTATACACTTTTCATTGTAAGAATAGCAGAAAGTCATTTACAGGTAAAAGTCCACCGAGAGAAGGAATTTGAAGTCACATTACAGAGACTCAGAGGCAAGAGTGTCGATATTACTCAGGAAGCAGCTGCTATTAGAGTAACATCTCAATCTCACATGTCTTTCGGATAATTTGGAAGCATCTGATTTTTGCTACTGAGGTTTTCTCAATTCACTTGTCTTATAGGACTATACAGAGACCTTTGAACGGCAGTCTCAGTCTAGAATTTTGGATCTGTTCCAAAGACGCTATGCTTATCCACTTATAGTGAGAATGCCCTCAAAATTATTCAAATTGCTTCCAAATTTCATGCCCTTTTCTTATATTCCTAATCTTGTCAAAGCGATAGATAGCAGTTGGGCTGATGGTGCTTCAACAATTTGGTGGGAGTAATGCATTTGCCTACTACGCAGGCTCCATGTTTGAATCAGCTGGTAAAAATCAACAGATGAATACGTTAGTAACATATGAATAATGAAAGCTTAGTTCAGGTGCCACAGATTAGCTGCTTGAAGCCCCATTGTCGGTCATCTTAATCTATTATCTTGGCAGGTTTCTCAAGTAGCTTTGGTACCAGGAGCATGGCTGTTGTCCAGGTACTAGGCGATGTAGAATTGCAGTGAAAGACGAATTTGATTGCCTCATCACATTTTCTAAAGATTCTCCACATGTTTCGCAGATCCCAGCGACTGCTCTTAGTGTAATCTTGACTGATAAAGCTGGAAGACGACCACTTATGATGGTTAGGAGACTGATCAATTTGCTATACTCCCCTTAAAGAGACCACTTTTCAAGATACTGAGCCCAAACCCAACTTTTATTTGCAGATTTCTTCAGCTGGAATGTCCTTATGTTGCATTCTTCTAGGATTGTCATTCTTCATGCAGGTTTCATGAACAATAACTATGCCTACTCCTGCTTCTTGATGTCTCCAAGTGACCTTTTTTTCTCCTACTATTTTTCCTGTCGCTGAACCAGGAACATAATCATTGGAAGGCAGCGACCCCAATTTTGGTGTATGTAGCAGTTAATGTAAGTCTCTATAAGAGTGCCTTCCTCGTCTCTTTCATCCTGAACGGTTGCTTAATGACTCGTTGAAGAAGTTTGCTGACCAATGACTATTTCATTTAGGTGTATTCCATAGCATACTCACTGGGCATGGCAGGATTACCGTGGGTTATCATGTCCGAGGTACATGCCTTCAGTTTAAAGTTGCACTCTGCAGTATCTATCTCAAGACCTTCTCAGTGAATATGTTCTCCATAGATATTCCCTGTAAACATTAAAGGATCGGCCGGAAGCCTGGTGACATTCATCAACTGGTCTTGTTCTTGGATTGTGGCCTACACTTTCAACTTCATGTTCGAATGGAGTGCACCTGGTACTCTCTCTCTCTCTCTCTCTCTGTGCGTGATATCTTCAGTGTCTATGCTTAGTCTGGACCGTGTTACTTTCAGGGACATTTTTGATATTCGCATGCATATGCGGTCTCACGGTCTTATTCATCGCGAAGGTAGTGCCGGAGACCAAGGGGCGAGCATTGGAAGAACTGCAAGCATCACTTGCTCATTTTCTTCAATGATTTGGTCTGAGTCAAACGCAAGCAGCACTGACAGCAAGACTGACATCAGGCTTTTTGTTGCAAAGAATTAATGAAATGTGAAACTGGGAGGAAGAGGGAGAGAGAGAGAGAGAGAAGTTCATAGTAGTACCTGTCATTAATGTCGGTATATTACACAGACCAAATTGTGCATTGTTAATCTCAACTTTGATAAGTGACTATATTTGAATAACTGCATACCAATAATACAGCAAAAATTTGGTAGCCTTTAGAACAGGTCCAATGAAAGTGGTAATTTTCTGATTAACTAGATATTACTAAGTAACTTACTAATATATTATTAGGTAAATGGTTACACCAGTTGCCTCATGTTTACCTACACTTTTATAAGTTACCCTTATATATATATATTTTACTGACCATGGACAATCAGTCTTTAACTTCTTATACACAAATCCATCAAACGTCCAACGTGTCATTGTGGTCCCACCGGTGGTCAGAAACCCTCACATCCTCTCTCTCTAGTTTATGTTTTTGCATTTTTTTCTTCTTATTTTCTTTTTTCCACTTTTCTTCTTATTCCTCTTTTCACACAATCTCTCCCCTCTCTTTTCTGCGTTTTATGATATAACAACAGGCCCACTCTTTTTTCTTCAAAATCATCTTTGGCTTCCAATTGGCTTCCAAAAACTGCTTCCAAGACCCCACCGCCTCTGCACGTTGCCTCCATCTCTGCCTCCATCTTCGGCCGCTTCTTCTCCGACCTCCAGCGTCTCTGTCTCCTGTCCAACTCCTCTCGCGCTCTCCGCGTCGGCGCCCGCGTTGGCCAGCAGCTCGAGGCCCCTCTGCTGTGTCGACGAGCCATGCTGCCGCCTCCGCCATTCGCCTCATCCATTGCCTATGCCGACCCTAGCCGACCTCGAAAGCTGAGCTCTAGATGTAAAAATATGAGCCTTTGACCATGAAAAAAAAAACAGTTGAAGAGTCAAAAAAAAAGAAAAAGAAAAAGAAAAAGTGGACTTCAGCTTTAATTATAAGGAAAAGCAGCGTGGAGAGAGAGTGAAGACCGAGAGCCCACTTCGGGGAAAAGAAATAAGAGAGAGAGAAGAGAAAGACGAGGAGAAGAAGACTGAAACCAGTAAGTGATCGAGGTTTCTAATCTTCTATCGAAAGGAATGGTCGCAATTAGGTTTGAAATTCGGAATTAGGTAGAATATGACTTGCTGCGTTTGATTGGGGAGTTTTTGGGTGGCGTACACACGTTAAAATGATAGTTTAGGATATCGTGAAGTTATAATATTTTACGGATCTCAATTTAAACTTACGGTTTTGTTGGAATTGAATTTTCAATTTTGGCGTGTTATGATCATATTCCGAACAGTAATATTCAAGCCGAATTTCAATTGTTTTCGGTGAGGTATTGGGGTGGTTGAGTTGGGGTTCTTGTAGTATACCAATAAGGTTTTTTGAGGACTATATGCTTGCTTGGAATAAAATTTTGTGGAGGAAGTTATGGCGCGATAAAGTTTAGCTCGCGAGCTGCATTTAGTGGACAACAATAGGTTTCCGCTAGAGGCGAGCTTTTTATTAGCGCACAAATGTCGTTTTATCGACAAATATGTATAGTATAGTCAAGTCGTCCATTTGAATGTCCTTTTACTCGATCTTTTTATATTGTTCTTCGATTAATTGATAAGAATTTGAGTTTCGAGTAACTTCCGAAGTTGGTTTTTTGGTTTTTCTCATATGAGTGATACTATTTCTTCTTTGTGTTTTAAACTCATATTTTGAAAAACATTATGGATTATATATGCTATGAGTTAATAAATACCATCTTTTGTTGTATAAAAATAAGATCGAGCCTTGATTGCCAATGGGAAGTTATCCTTTGATTTCAACTTGAATGATTGGTTGGAAATTGGGTTGTGAAACCCTTTATGAAAAATTATTGAAAAGTTTGTGGTTCTTGAAAAAATTCTTTGATATTTATATATCGAATACTTAAGTTATGAGATAGTTCTAATTTTGGTTGTGAATTATTGGAGATTTGTGATTGATGGCTGATGCTTAGTATCTTGTGAACCTTGAGAAGTGTGTTGATATGTGCATATTAGTTTAAGATATCCTTGTAAACTGACTCATTGGCTAATAATAGGTGGAGATCTAATCAGAGGGGAAATCTTGGGGTGTTATGCGTGGCCATAGCTTGATA
This sequence comes from Corymbia citriodora subsp. variegata, assembly GCA_014858505.1. Taxonomy (NCBI): domain Eukaryota; kingdom Viridiplantae; phylum Streptophyta; class Magnoliopsida; order Myrtales; family Myrtaceae; genus Corymbia; species Corymbia citriodora. Next base: position 24,946,281 of record CM026411.1, on the reverse strand, counting down.
CTTGAGCATGAGTTTGGTCGATGGAATGGATCATCGCCATGTGTTGTGAGGAGTTTGGTCAATGAAATGGACCATTATCATATGTTTTTATGAGATTGACCCATTGGTGCCTATTTTGTTACTATCTTGAGTATTTGTGTTATGAATATATCATGTTAAAGTGAGTTACGTTTATATCATAAATGTGTATAGTGATTACTCGATCCGCTTTAAGAAATGTATTACTCATTAAGTTGTGGTAGCCTACTCTTTTCATCTACCTGTTTTTCAGGTTCCGCAAGTAAGATGTGAGTGTTTGTTATCAAGGAGGACTTTTGGTAGTGAGGACTTTTTGGTATAGTGATGAGCGTTCGTTATCAAGGAGGACTTTTGGTGGTGGGGACTTTTTGGTATAGTGATGAGTTTAGTGAGTTAGTTTCTAGAGATGTATATATTTTTTGGTAATTTGTAGAAAACTCTAATATTGTAACTAAATGCATTTTTTGTCAATATATATATATATATATATATATATATATATATACACACATATTGGGCTGTACTTTAATTACATTGAGGTTATGTCCTTTGGAGTAAGGATGGTTATGTCAATGCTCTTGCTCTTGTTGAGTTGGGGTGTGACACTAGATCACAAATCTAAGGCTCACTCGTGCTTAGATCCAAAATATCAGACTTAAGTTCGCCGGTGCAGCTCGAGCTTGACGGCGAGGACTAAGACGATAGTGAGGTGGTGGTGGAAGGTGATTCGAAGGATTAAGTTAAAAGTGCATCTGAGTTGAGGCGATGTGGTCCCTAGCAGAGGAGGAGGTATTTGGTAGAATGACAGGACGAAGAAGAAGAGAAAAGGAAAAAAAGAAAAAGAAAAGTAAAAACAGTATTGGAGAGAGAGAGAGGGGTTTCTAACCATCGGTGGGCCCAAAATGACATGTGAGGGACGTTTAATGGACTTGCATAATGTTGACGTGTCTATCACTTGGACGCCCAATAATTTCTCATATAATAGCCCCTGATGTGAGATTTTATGGACACTTTTATAAGTTACACTTATAAATACATATATTTTTACTAACCATGGACAATCGGTCCGTAACTTCTCATATAGGACATCAAAATTGTGCTATAGAATCGTTTTTGATATGAGATTTTACACAACCATTACGGATTATTTTAAAAGCTGAAGCTTTTAAGGTTTAGTCTGATTTTTTTAACTAGCATTTAGTGTAAAAATTTAATTGAGGAGGTAAATAGGGGTTTGAAAAGATAAATGTTGTTTAAGTTATTAGATAAATACATAATTTATTATTTAAATATTTTTATACTTGAAATATCATGTTGCTTTTACACGTCAATTGATTTTTACAATCAATTCTAATAGTAGTTTTCTTCTAGTTGTTTGTAGTTCATAATTACCGATACACCTGTTTTGCTTTGTTTCTTTCTCTACCTTTTCCTGAATTCTAAGATGAGAATCGAACTTTTGACCTGGTGCTCAGACATCAAGAGAGATGGTTTTAAATTGCTGTCACTCAGATGAAGAGATTGTTTTAACCAATGATTTCAGCTTAATTGTTGAAATTGTCCTGTCTGTTTATCAACAGTTACACCAGGACAAAAATAACGCTGAATCTGCTATTCTTTATAAATCTTCCGAACATGTAGCAGGTTGATTAAGTTCAATATCCAATAGAGACAAATCCAAACACGTGTTGCGTCTGGTATTGGGAAATAATCTGAAGCAATCTTTCTCAGTATTTGGTGAAGAACAGACTTATAGATGGAACATTCAACAACCATGAGGCCTTAAGCCAGAAAATTTCCGATGGGAAATAATCTGAAGCAATCTTTCTCGGTATTTGGTGAAGAACAGACTTATAGATGGAACATTCAACAACCATGAGGCCTTAAGCCAGAAAATTTCCGAGGAAAAGTCTGTCATACTATTACACGCCCAAAAGTCTATTTCTTCGACTCCAAGTCATACTATTAATCGCCCAAAGTCAATTTCTTTGACTCCAGAACTTTCCGATGCAAAGTCTCTATCATAGAGTATCACACGCGCAATAGCCCATTTCTTTGTACTTTTATGTTCATTGAGGATTTATCTTGTCTCCCCCATTTCCAGCAATTCTTATTCATAAAAAATAGAGAGACATGGTGAGAGAGAGTGTAGAAGAGGATGGGCTCTCAACAGGCTCTCTGCTTCTCAAAGACGTCTCAAATTGTGGCGATTCCGGCGACCCCATATCATCCAGTGATTCTTCTGTCACGGTTCTTCTCGTTTTTAGCACACTGGTCGCGGTTTGCGGGTCTTTTGTGACAGGATGCGCCGTGAGTCTGCTGCACCAACCATGCAATGCATTCCAAAAGCAAATTTTTAGCCATCACTTGTCTTTATGAAGTCTTTGTTTATTCTGTTATGTTTCGTCCGTTGAACATCTCAAAGATGCTTTCTATTGGACTACAGTATAAGGGCAGGTTCAACAGGTTCTTTCCAATTCGTGAATATCTCGTGGCATGAAGATAAATACAACTTGTTTAGCTTGTTCCTCATCATATGGCCTATCCCCAGGGAAAAAAAATAAATTCAAATTAATATTAATTTGGTGCTCTTGTAATAACCGTTTCTCATGGGATTGGGACCATCACAACTATTGGGGAAGTATCAGGAAAATAGGGAACAAGAGAAGAAAGCATGAAATTAGGAGCCACTGTTTGGGCTACCTTTCCATTTGACTCCACAATCTGACCGTATTGTGCTGCCTCAATTTAGGCTGTGTTTCCTTGCAAGGTTACTCGCAGTCACAAAGGCACCTTGATAATGGCAAGCAATTTACTGCGCAGGTGGGTTATTCGTCGCCAGTTATGTCAGGCATAATGGAAGATCTGGGACTTTCTGTAGCAGAGGTAAGTCTACTTTCCTCCTCATGAACGAAGAATCAGCCGTATGGGTTGGACGCATGCAACTTATTGCTGATATAAGATCAGGATAATGACTGCTGTAAAGTTTTACTTGATTTAACTATCCTCTATATTCTTAGTCTTCTTATTATGATCCTAGTTTTCTTTGTATTTTGTTCCTTAACATACGTTAAAACATTAACTCTGTATCTTGATCAATAAGCTTTGAAAGCATATCTTGTATTAAGGACTGCTGAGGGAATAGTACAGTCAGATTCAGTTCAGGTTCTCTGGACAAATCTTTTCCTGTCTTTCTTATGCTGCAGTATTCACTTTTTGGTTCAATGCTGACAATTGGAGGACTAGTTGCAGCTTTACTGAATGGAACCATGACAGATGTGATCGGTCGAAAGCGTGTAAGTATTCCATGAGCTATTGACTTTCTAGAATATCACAATTGCATTGGAGCAAATTGCTATCGTTATATCTTGTGATGCAGACAATGTGGCTTTCTCAAATACTTTGCACAGTTGGATGGCTTTCTATAGCACTGGCCAAGGTTCCTTCCCTTTCTCTTGCCTCCCCAAGTCCTCCGCATAGGTGTCCAACACGTGTAATTTTACTTCACTTATAGCAAATGGACTAGGAAATGCCTCTAAAGAGAATTTACCAAGAACTTCCTGTGTTCAGGGTGGTAAGGGATAATGATGATTTTGCATCTATTGTTCGGTTACATGATTGTGCTCTCATATGGTATAGAAGAAGGTTTATTTGGGGGAAAAGGACAGTTAAAATGTCAAAAGTTATGAAAAGTATACTTAAGTGCTACTTTTTTTTTAAAAAAATTGAATCACTTAAGTTCTAATTCCAGCGAAAGCCGCTGGAAATCCGATGTGGCTTATTTTAATAATTTCTAACATTTACGTGGCTTGTTAGAATTTCACATCAGCTCACTTTCACAAAAAACGACGCCGTTTTGGCTAAAGTTTGATTTTAATATAAATATTAATTAAATAATATTAAAAACAAAATTTGTTTTAAAAAAGTAGTAGCATTGGCCACTGCCTTATCGTCGATGGGGCGGTGGTGATGGACGGTGAGCGTTGAGTGGACGGTGAGCGTTGTCAACGCTTGGGTGCTAGCCCTTGCCAGACGTCGGGAGAAGGTGGGGACCCTCTCCTAGATGTGGGCGAGGGTCGCCCGCCCTCACCTCGGCTTGGGCAAGGGTCGCTGGCGTTGGTGCCTAGGCGAGGGTTGCTAGTGTTGGTGCCTAGGTGAGATTCACTTGCCTTTGCCCTGGCCTAGGCAAGGGTTGTCGGCCCTTGCGCTTGTGCGGGCGTTGGCGCTAGCAACCCTTGCCCAGGCTAGGGTGAGGGCAGGTGACTCTCGCCTAGATCTGAGAGAGGGTCGCCGCCTTTTCCTGATATCTGGCGAGGATCGCCAACCCTTTCCTAGGTGTTGGCAACCCTCACGGCTAGTGTCGCCGCCCCATCGACGATGGGGCAGCGACCTAGGTGGGGGAGCCCCTCCTGTCTGTCCTCTGCCCTATTTTTTAAAAATTATTTATTTAATATTTATATACAAATCTAATTAAGGTCAAAATGGTATTGTTTTGGGCTGATATAGCCATGTTAGCACTTAAAACGACGTTGTTTTGGGCTTATTTAGCCATGCCAGCGTCCAAAATGATGCCGTTTCAACCTCAACTCACCAGAAAATTGCCATGTCAGCATTTTTATCGGATTTTCTCGCTGTTGACACTTAACTAATCCTTTTTACTTCGATCTTGGCATTTAAATGTCCTCTCGTGCCAAGTTTTGACACTTTAGGCGTTCATGATTGAAGAAAAATTTTAAGTTTTTTGATGCCCCTTTCAATGGGTGCAATTCTTTTTCTCCACTAGAAACATGCTTATATAAATACTCTAAAAAGGAAAGTGCAAATCAAGGCCATCGCCCAGTCCGAGTCACCAAGAATATAGCTCTTTGCTTATCTGATACAACTTGAGTTTTCAATTCACAAGGAATACAGTTGAAGGTAAATATACCGTGAGATGCAGTCAATCCCATCTTTTCTACCTTGTCCACACGATGATTTGCTTCCCTGAACGCATGCTTAATCCTCACCAGCTGCAATTAAGCTAAAACGGGCCCGCATTCATTCAAAATTGCGTTCAAGTTAGGGATATCAACACTAGTATTTCGCGAAGCATATATTGCATTACTGGCATCGGATTCAATATCTAGGCGTGTCGCATTTATTCCTAAACAACGAGTATAACCCTTGACCGATCCCTTGACCGATTTCCCTTCATCATCCCTCGTATGCCACCAATTCCAGCAGCTCCTGTACCCTCCACCACCGCTCCATCAGAATTCAATTTGAAACAGACAGCTTGTGGAATTTCCCATCTTGATCCTGATCCAGACTTCTTTCATGAAATGTGAGAGGGAGATGAAGAATCATATGCTTATGGAAGAAATCAAAGTATTTTTTGGAAATCTTACAAGATCTATTATTTCTTTTTTCTCTAACAGGAGGTCAAAACTTCACTTGGATTCGAACCCCACTAAGAAGTCCACTACAGATAAGAAATTGTTGAAGAAAGAACGAGATGTTCTTTTGTCCCTTCTAAGTGATTGGAAAATAAAGAAATTATTAATATATTCAAGATAATTATGTATTTATAAAACACCGTCTCAATTCATCCTATTTTATCAGATCCGGGATGTGATATGGTTTCAAAAGATGAACTGAATATGGACAGATTTCATTCTTGAACAAAAATACATTTTTTGATTTATTTCATCTATTCAGTGACCAGAACAAGGGAGGATATGCGTTACACCACGATTTTGAGTCAGAAGAGAAATCCCAAGAAATGACAGATCTATTCACCCCATCGATGCCAGATTTGGTATTACTTAAGGCATTTGCCTTTTTTGCAGCAGATGTTCCCTGCTTTATTGTGAGTTAGTTTAGAATTATGATTGAAAGCAACATCATTCCTATATATCCATAGAACCCAGAATCCAACTAAGAAAACAGTACCCTAACAGATCCTAGGCCTATTGTACCAAATTTTAGTTCTCATATCCCTAATCCACTCCCTTAAGGACATACTGTAGTTCCCAACCATAGAAATAGATCATTCCAATTTCATCACATAATTTCTGAGCGAAAGGACAATCTCTTAGCAAATGATATATTCTCACCTTGAGTAACACATAAGGGACACACATCTTGCATATTCATGCCTCTGTGAGCAAGCAGATGCCTCGTGGAAATACCGTTATAAAGAACCAGCCAATTAAAAAATTTGATGCTTAGGGGTCACATCATATTTCCTCGCCCAATTCCAGTTCTCCCATCTACCATCTCTTGGGTCTAAATTCATCCCAATCCAGTAGGCAGAGCACAGACAGCACTCGCCAGGGTTGGAGACGTACCATCAGAATTTGACCGACTGCAATATTTTGCACTATCACTTAATTGTACACTACATGTCGCCTTGCAGAATGCTTGGTGGCTGGATGCTGGAAGAGCATTGACAGGATTTGGCGTTGGGGTCACAAGCTATGTGGTAAATACACTCTTTGGACTTCCTGGTACACTTATGTGAACCACGATGATCATCATCTCTGTTTTGTCCGTCAGATACCTGTATACATCGCAGAAATAACACCTAAAAATGTTCGGGGAGCATTTGCTTCATTCAATCAGGTAAGAATAAACTCGGAACATTATTTGCTTGCTTTATGTTGCCAATACATCACCTTTTTGGTCTATTTTTCTTGAGATGCAGGCCATACAAGCCTGTGGCTTTTCATTGACATACTTCGTAGGAACTATTGTTTCCTGGCGCATCTTGGCTGTGATGGGTAGTGTCTGGGATTCTCTATTAAGAATTATTCTTGATACAAAAGTTGAGAAAATAAAGAAAAGGTTGCCTTTTGGATCTTGTTTTCAGGTGGAATTCCTGCTGTAATACAAATTTTCAGTTTATACTTCATACCAGAGTCTCCTAGATGGTTGGTGAGTTCCTTCAGGGTTTTGCAGTAGTTTTGTACAATTTGGCAATCTGATAGGTGAGAAAATTAAATTTAAAGTTGTACTGCAATGCTTTCAAGAACTATGCATTATGTGAATGCATTTACAGGTAAAAGTGGGTCGAAAGCAGGAGTTTGAAGCTGCCTTACAGAGACTCAGAGGGAAAAGCGCTGATATTTCCCAGGAAGCAGCTGACATCACAGTAAATTCTCAATCCCTTCGCAATCCTCTATGGAAAAGCTAATTTTTCCCCTCTAAGAAATGATGAGTTCAAGGGCCTCACATTCTCAACTTTTATGAATCTCACAGGTCTACACAGAAGCCTTTGAAAGGCAATCTGGGTCTAGATTTCTAGATGTGTTTCAGAAAAGATTTGCTCGTTCACTCATAGTGAGGATTCCTTCAACTACATATAAACATTTATTCGCACATCTGTATGCAATGCTATCTAGTGAGGACTTAACATTTTTCAATTATTTCAAAGCTTAGATAGGACTTGGACTGATGCTGCTTCAACAGTTTGGTGGAGCTAGCGCTATCTCGTACTATGCAAGCTCCATTTTTGAATCAGCTGGTAAAGGATTCTCTACTGCTTCAGGAAATGTGAAGAAATAATCACAACAAACTTTTGTGCATGACAGATTTTTCAAGTAGCATTGGCACCAGGAGCGTGGCTATTGTCGTGGTAAGCTGTTGTTCTGTCTTTGGGAGAATTTCCCAGATACTCAACTACGACAAATTATCCTGAAATATGAATTCCACACGTTGCTTTTAGCCTTTTCCAAATAGTTTGACATGTTTTGTAGATTCCAGCATTCGCAATTACCATAATCTTGACGGATAAAGCTGGACGCCGACCGCTTTTGCTGGTTAGGAAAAGAAACTCATTCTTTTGTGGTTCAAAAAGGAATCAATCACCTGACGTTGAAATTGAGCTTGAGCTTAATCTTAATATGCAGGTTTCTTCTGCTGGAATGTTCTTAAGCTGTTTAATGCTAGGATTGTCATTTTACATGCAGGTTAGCTCTATTGTCACTAATTCTACAACTAGTACCCTTGGGGTTCTTGATGACTTCGACTCAATTTTTATTCTTTCATTTTGTTACCCCTTCTCTACAGGATCTGCACAATTGCAAGGGTGTCACTCCAATTTTGGTTTTCCTAGCTATGTTGGTAAATCATTACACCAGAGCTTAGTGAATCCTATTCTATAATTTTATGGTGAGTTTCGCTGAAGTTGCTGATAAACTGGTAATGCAATCAGGCATATTTTATATCTCTCTCTGTTGGCATGGCGGGACTGCCATGGGTTCTAATGTCCGAGGTGCAATTTCTAAAATTTTTTATTGAATTTTATGGTGACTAATACTAGAAGCAATAGACCATTAATTGTTTTTGATTCCACATTATGAAGATATTCCCAGTAAATGTAAGAGGGAGAGCAGGAAGCATCGTGACATTCGCCCACTGGTCCTGTTCCTGGATCATGAGTTACACTTTCAACTTCATGTTCGAGTGGAACGCGTACGGTATGCCCTCTGTCTCTGTCGACTTCCTTTATGTAGTGTGATCTCAGAATTTGGAGCTTAAGTGTATGTGAGTGCGCTTGGATTCTGATAGTTGTTTTGCATCTGGACTTTGCTTTTTCCAGGAACATTTTTCATACTTGCGGGCATTTGCGGTTTAGCGATTTTGTTTACTGCGAACTTAGTGCCAGAGACCAAAGGGCAAGCCCTGGAAGAAGTGCAAGCATCGCTTGCTCATTTTCCTGCAGGGAGTTAATGTAATCTTCTGTAAGTCTCGACGTTGCAATTGCACCTATTGGGATGTCAAAAGACTTTTTTAGGATCAACATTTTGTCCCTGATTGCAAACGATGAATGCCTATGTAAAATTGAAGAGCAAAAGCATTTGATCTCCTTTTCCTTTTGCTGAATGATTGATTTTACTGAGCCACTAGTCGAGTTTTTAGTTCTATTTAACAGTCGGATAGTGTCCCGGCCAGGTTTCGCCTACCTGGAAAAATCCACCTTCCCGGGTGAATCAAGAATCTTTTGTCACCTCCATCAACCTCTTATTGATCTCGTCAAGTTTGGTAACTTGAATGAAATCTTGCTATGGAGTTTTGCAGACCAAAGTTGTATAAAGTCGCTGGTGCACCCCAGTCCGTACTATGGTTCAAGGGAAAGTTACACCAATAAATAAAGGACGAGGCCCTAAAACAATTTAACTTAGTAGCACAATGGCTCTTAAATATAACTCTTATTGCAAGATAATAATCACTATCATGAATATTTAAAAGGCAAGATTCGCAACGAAAACAATTTCCAAGTTACTAACATTGTTCTAAAAAAATTAACAAAACTTTGTAAACAATCTCTGCGTTGGTTTGACAATGCGCTTTGCAAAGAAGTAAAAGTAAGAGTTTGAGAGAGAGGAGATTTGCAAAGAAGTAAAAGTAAGAGTTTGAGAGAGAGGAGAGTTAGAGATAAGATAGAAAAAAAAAACCACATACTCGAATCAGGAAAAAAATTCCTGTATACTCTCATTTGCAATGTAACAATAACTAATCATTAGACTCGAAATCTAGAAATGGTAATCAAAGGGTGCGCAAAATCACAGCTCAGCTAGTAGCTAATAACTCTTCTATAATGCAATTTTAAGAAATATGTGCGTTCGCATCAAACAATTGTCTTATAATGAAATGCTGGACTAAAGTACGATTAGAGTGTCAAAACTTGACACAAGTGGACATTTTGATATCAAAACTTTCAAAAGGTAAATTAAATGCCAAAAATGAAGAAGAATGGAACACTTAAGTGCTAATGGCGAAAAAATTCGGACAAATTGCTCACATGGCATTTTTCCAATGAAATAAGGGCAAAATGATGGTGTTTTGCACGTTGATGTAGGTAGGTAAGCCCAAAATAACGTCATTTTGGGCGTTGGCGTGGTTAGACTTGGGACAAAACGACGCCGTTTTGTCCCAAATTTGATTTTTAATATAAATATTAATTAATTAAATTAAAAACTTAAAAAAAAATTTTGGGGGGGGGGGGGACAGCACAGGCGAAGTGGCTCCCTTGCCTGTGGCCGTCGCCCCATTGCCGTTGGGCGGTGACAATGGAGTCCCCTCTGCTTGTGCTGTCCCTTTTTTTTTTTTTTGTAAGTTTTTAATTTGATTAAATTAATTTTTATATTTAAAATTGAATTCGAGATAAAAGACGTCGTTTTGGCTTTGTTTAAGTCGACTCAGCTTTCTGGTGGGTTAAGTCAACGATTTATATTATTAAAAAAATGCAACGTTGGAATTTTGGCATCCTTTGTCGGACTTGACTGAAATGTTCCACTTTAAAAAAAAGTAGCACTTAAGTGTACATTTTGAAAGTTTTGGTACCAAAATGTCTATTTGTGCCAAGTTTTGGTACTTCAGCCGTACTTGAGCCTTAAATGCTGCATAAATATCAATATACATATTTACTAACATAAATCAACAAAAACCATAAGCTAAAACTCAATTGCTGATGTCATGAACACTATAGTCACACTTTGCCAAGTGAGAAGACCCTAAAAATCGTGTTGACTATGGTTATGCCCTGAAAATCACATCGGCTATGATTACTTGGAAAACATGCCGGTCATGATTAAGTGTAACATCCATGGTTTTGGACCATAAGAAATAGCCACGAAATTGGTATGCTGATAGTGGGAATTAGCCATGGACCTATTCAAGGATCAGTCATGGACTGATTGACTTGATCAGAAGGGTGATTGAGGGATCAGTTATGGCCTAATCAAATGATTGAACCTAAATTGATCGAGGGATCGACAGTAAACTAATCTACTGATCATGCAAGTTGACCCAAGTTTTTGGCCATGTATCGATTGTTAGACCACAAAGGTTGTTCATGGAATGATTGCGCACCGCTTGCTGAATGATCATGGATTGATCTTGCGTAATCATGTTCTGGTCATAGTGATTCTGCTTGATCATTTATTGATCGTTTGTGATCATGAATCGACTAGTGTGACCATGTGTTGATTATGAATTGATTGATCCTATGCAATTACATGACAATCGAGAGTTGATGAATTGGTCACAGATTAGTCGTAGATTGGCTTTGCGGGCCATGTGTCAAGCCATGAGCTCGGCCTTGTGTTAGGCCATGAGTCGACTGTGTGCCAGGCCTTGGACCCTACTATAAAGCCATGAGTTAGGTTAGGAGCCCAACCGTGTGCCAAGCTGGGAGCTTGGCCATGTGTCAGGCTTGAAGTCGATCTGGTGCATGGTCCGCTTGGCCAGAGCCGGCCACGTAGTCTTGTCAGATGGGCTACCGACCTCGCCAACACGAGGAGGCTTAGTTGCAACTAGCCTTGAACCCTACAATCACACTTTGCTGGTAGACAAGACATGGAAACCATGTTGGTTATGATTATGCCCCGATAATCACACTAGCTATGATTACCTTGAAAATTAGGTCGGCCGTGATTAAGCCCCAAAATAAGATTGGAACATGCATGTATACATATCATGTCTTATGTCATAAAATCATCCTATGACGTCGAACATAAATCAAATAATGCAATTCCTAACCAAATAACACAATTCCTCACACTAGCACATAAATATCTTCATGATGAAATATTTCATAAGCATATCTTTATAATGCATTCCTACAGCACTCAAATTATTAAGAATATCCGACGCCTGATCCAATTTCAAAGTATCATGTCCTAAAACCTTTATTTTTATATCCAGTTTTGGGCCAGACTTGACGCCAATCTTGCAACGTTCGTTCTCTCTCGATACAATACCAAATTGGGTGATCTAGGTGTCTATGGAAACAGTTTGCCGTGTGCTTCGAAGGCGTAATGAGTTTCAGTCACAAAACTAATCAAACAGATTGAGAAATCGCTCTGAATATACATGCTCAGGAGTTAAGACAGAAAGTTTGGAAGGTCAGTTCTCTCAAATGGGCTGTCAAGTTCACATTTTGTTAAAGTCAAGAGTCTTGATGTTAAATTTATATTTCGAGTTTAAACCATTTTATGAAACTTGATCCGATTGGATAGATATCTAAGTTTTAGTAACACAAAAGAGGATGGAGAAGTTCTTAGCCACTAATAAAACAAAAAGGAGGGGCACACTAGTTTTCACCATGTGGCCGTGCCGAAAAAAGAAAGCCAAGTGGAGCCAGGTGAATTGAAGGACAAGGATAAGGAAGCCCTAGGCTTGCTTTTGGCTATAGCCTTCCTATGAGTAGCCGCACAGTGAATGAATTATTGGGTGGGGGGCTCCTTCAGCGACCGCACTCGCCTAGGCTGTCCTTGTTTTCTCTTCTGGTCCAGCTGCTAGCGAGGAGTGAATAGTAGCCACGCAGTGGGACTCCTTCATAGACAAGTGTTGCCGCTAGTGGCTTTGTTGAAGGAAGCACTCCTCAAAGCCGTGAGTTGAGTTTTTTTATCATTTGCTTGATCGTGGGCCGAGCTTAAAATACCCGGTAATTTGTGCAGTGAGTATTACATCTAAATGAGTTGTTTATTTGTCAATATTTTGGATTTGAGTATAATTTAGGTGTAAGAAATATTCGAGCGTGTGAATAATTATAAATTTGATTTTTCGACTAGTAATGGATTATTTATTGTTGACTATCTTTGTGAATGTAAGTACCAACACTAAGACCGAACTACATAAATTTTTAGTGCTCTTTATTGTTCCTCATTTATTTTTTTAGTAATTTTGCATTGACTTAAATTGCAAGATTTCTATTAACTTCTGTGTTAACACATAAAACAATATGTATTGAAACTTGAGTATAGGATTTTTTGGATTTTGATTTGGGGCTTTGGCTTGTCAAATTATTATCTAAATATTTTTTTTATGTTGCAATTATGTCTAAAGCGAAAGTAGAAATCGAAAAATTTAACGGGTGGAGAAACTTTGGGCTATGGAGTGTTAAGATGGAGGCTCTATTAACAACTCAAGGTTTGGCCGAAGCATTGAAAAACAAAGGTAAATTGCTTGAAAAAATAACAAATAACGAATAGGTTAATGAGGAAGGCAAGGAGTATAATCCTATTGAACTTGTTGGATGAGGTGTTAATATAGGTAGTCAAAGAGAAAAATGCTACAACTTTGTGGGCAAAAAATCAGGTTCTTTATGTAACAAAGGATTTGAACGAACGTTTATACATGTTGAAGATGATGTTTCGGTTTATATATATTGAGGGCATGTCTATCAGATCCTACTTAGATGAGTTTAACAAACTCATGATGAAGAGCAAGGCATAATTTTTTTTTTCTTAAGTAGAGTCATGTGAGCACTTTATTGATTATTGCCAAAGGGGTGCACTACGATTACTTCAGAAGCGGTAAAGTTTGTCTTGTTCTCTAAGGAGTGATAGAGAAAGTTGCAATATGGTAGTGTAGCGCCAGATGTAGTGCATGGGCTAGTGATTCGAGGTAAAGATCAATATCAAGGTTCGGTAGTAGCAGAGGTAAAAGTAGGTTGAAGTTATGACATAAAAAGTCTAAGGGACGCATGCAATACTTTGAGTATCACAAGGAGGGGTATATTAAGAGAGATGGTCTGAAGTGGAGAAATTGATGTGACAAGCAGAATGCCACAAGTAGTGTGGCGAATATGGTCAAGGTGAGCATCAGTGATGTAAAACTTGTCTTGTGTGCGAATACTACTTTGTCACAAGACAAATGGATGGTAGATTTGGGATGTTCTTATTATATGACACTTCATAGGAACTGGTTTACTACTTACTAGACTGCACATGATAGTAGAGTTATGATGGAGAATAATGTAGCTTGCAATATTATTGGGATAGGGATAGTTCGGATGTGGATGCATGATGGGGTGGTTGGCACAATGACCAATGTGAGATATGTATTGAAGCTCAAAAAGTACCTTATATCTCCAAGGACACTTGATGTCCACTGTTGGAGTTAGAGTATTGAAGATCTCTCAAGGTGTCATGACAATGATGTAGGGGAAGAAAATAAATACTATCTATTATCTACTAGGAGATAACGTGACCGGAGCTACCATAGCTTGGTTAGGTGATTCAAACACCAATTTGACTCAATTATGACATATATGGTTAGGGCATATGAGTGGGGCAGGTATGATGATGCTAAGTAAGAGTGGGTTGTTGAAGAGTCAGAAGACAGAGGAGCTGGATTAACATGAACATTGCATTTTTGGGAAGTAGCGTTAGTTTAAATTTATTGCAACTATTCATTCGACCAAGGAACCGGATGAGTAGATTCATTCATACATCTAGACCTCATCTTCAAATCCTTTGGAAGGAGATGCCTGATATATACTAACATTTATTGATGACTGTTCAAGGAAGGTATAGGCTTACTTTATGAAGCACAAATCTAATGTGCGTGGTCGATATTTAAGGCATTGATTGAGAAGATGTTAGATAAAAAAAAATCAAATGCTCAAAAACCAATAATGGTGCGGAATTCTAGGGTAAATATTTTACTGAGTTTTGTGAAAGAATGGATTGTGAGATACTGCACAGTACTTGAAACACTATAGTAGAATGGCATAGTTGAAGGGAAAGATATAACTTTACTTGAGTGAGCTTGGTGCATGCTTTCACATGTAGGACTAACTCCTGATGAAGAATGGTGAGGAAAACCTATTGACTACTCTGGATTATGAGTATGCTCATGCAAGTGATAATATGCTTGAGCCCAGGGCAAATGAGTGTATATTTCTAGGTTATGCTTATTGGGGTGAAAGGCTACCGATGGTAGTGCACTAATCCCAAATCACTTGGTTTTTCAATTAGTAGAAATGCGATCTTCTACGAGATTGCAATGCTTCTATGGAAGAGTAGCGTATTTTGTCATTTTTTTTTAGTAATATATTTGGAAACACTTGTTGATTCCTTATTTAAGACCATTTCTAGCACAGTTGGTACATTCTAAAATGACCATTACTCGGATATCTTGAGACACAACTAGTAGAGTAGATAAAGCATGGTGTTAGTAGTGAGGTGGAGCTTTAGGTGGAGACTTTTTAGAGACTTAAGAGGTAACACAGGTAGAGATTGCAGATGAGGCTGTGGTTCTTAAAGTCAGTGATACTGAACAACCAGTATAGCTGTAACTCATTATAGTCGCAAACAGACAAATAAGTCAAATTAAACTACCGATACATTATGGTTATACATATATTGTTTATGCATGGACTATAGGTGATGAGGTGGAGACAAACAAGTCTTCCTCTTACTTTGAGGCGAGGGATACTTGTGAGTCATTGTAGTGGCTAGGGGTTGTAAGCGAAGAGATGAAATCACTCCATCAAAATTAGATATGGAAATTGGTCAAAGTACCCAAGAGCTAGAATATTGTTAGAAGCAAGTGGGTCTATAAATGGAAAGAGGGCATTCCTTGTGTCGAGGAAATGAGATGTAAGGGGAGACTTTCTGCAAAGGGGTATACACAATGAGAGGACAATGACTTTAATGAGGCATTCTCTTTTGTGGTAAGACAACTTCTATTCATGTTTTAGTTGCTGCACATGATCTCGAGCCGGAGCAGCTAGATGTGAAAACGATGTTTCATGATAAATTGTGGGAGTGGATTTACATGAGGTAACTTAAGAGATTTGCTATTTTGGATAAGGATGACCATGTTCGCTTATTAAAAGAAATCTTTGTATGGGTTGAAATAGATTTTTAGACAGTGGTATAAGTATTTTGATGCTTTCATGGCTAGTTAGGGAGGTGCGATCACCCTAAGTGCCAAACTTGGCATGAGTGGACACATAAGTGCCAAAATTTTCAAAAGATACACTTAAGTGTTAAAATTAGAGAAGAAATGACCACTTGAGTGTTAATAGCAAGTTATGTTGGATTTATGACAAGCCACGTTAGATTTCCAATGAGTCATGTCAGATTTCCAACAGTCATGTACATCAATTTTATTAATAAAATAATGCTACATAAGATTTCTGGCAAGCTTTATTGGGTTTGGCACTTAAATGTTCAATTTTCAAAAAAAAAAAAAGTGACACTTAAGTGTACCTTTTAGAAGTTTTGGCACTAAAGTGTCCTCTTGTACATATTTGGAGTGTACTTCTTTTGCTAGTTAGGATTATTCGAAAAGTCAAATTAATAGCTATGTTTATTTTAGAAAATTTGGGGATGGGTCTTTGATTTATTTGTTATTAAATATTATGATATATTGATAGCAACTAATAATATGTTTGATATTGAGGTGTTGAAGAGGTAGTTGAGTACTGAATTTGAGATGAAAGATTTAGGTGTAAAATAAAAAAAAATTAGTATGGAGGTTTTGCATGATAGGACTGCAAGGGTTTTATGTTCGTCTCAAAAGAAATATATTGAGAAAGTTGTGACTTGTTTTAATATGTATTTAGCGAAATTTGTGAGTACACCTTTAGCAAACCACTTTAAACTTTTAAATAAGTTATCACCACAAACTGAGGATGAGAAAGAGTACATGTCCCACTTTCCTTATTTTAGTATAGTTGGTAGTATTATGTATGTTGTGGTATGCATTAGGTCTGATGTTTTACAAACTATGAGTGTGGTTAGCCATTATATGAAGTAACCTGGTAAAACTCATTGAGAAGTTATGAAGTGGATCCTCAAATATTTGAAGGAGACAACAAACATTGTTATAGTGTACTGGAGGGACATGAATGGCAATGAGACCACTAGTTATGTGGATTTGAATCACATTGGTGACTTGGATGAATGTAAGTCTTTAATAGGGTATGTGTTTATGTTGGTAGGTCGTGTAGTGAGTTGGAAGGCGTCTTTATTGGAATATGTTGCCTTTGTCTTTGACTGGGATAGAGTACATGACATTGATATTTATAGCGAAGGAGACAATATGGCTAAAATGTTTGCTCTTGGATTTTGGGTTGGAAGAGAGAGGTGTTAATACACTTGATAACCATTGTGCGATATATCTAGCACATAATTTGATTTGTCCCGAGTGAATGAAATATATTGACATTAGGTACCATTTCATCTGAGATATCTTGGGTGAATGATAAGGTTGTTGTGAAGAAGTTAGTAATGGAGAACTTGACGGACATGATAATTAAGCTTGTTCCTTCGGCGAAACTCAAGTTTTGCTTGAGCAAAATTGATGTATGCAAAGTATTATGACTTAGCTTCAAATGTCGAGTCAAGTGGAGAATTGTTAAATTTGTGTCTCGAATTTGAGCCATTTACAAATACAATCCAATACGATAAATATCTGAGTTTTAATTGCACAAAGAAGAAGGAGAAATTCTTAGCCACTCAAAGACAAAAAGAAGGGCACACTTGGGTGCATATGTAACATTTTTGTTTCGAGGAACAATTTTTGTTCAAAAATAGTTTTTTCAATTTCAATTCCATAGATGAGTTTTTATGCAGAAGAACGCATTTAGTAACTGCATAGAATTTGAATTTCTGAAATAGAAAAAGAACATAAATACGTTTGGTATTACATTAAAAATTTCTATTCCCAATTTTTTTCATTTAATTATAAAAATGTTAGTGGAGACTTAATAATTCATTTTTAGATAAAACTAGACTTTTTAAAGGATTTAACCAATTAAGATCCTAAGATGGCCTCAAAAAATCCAACATAATAATTTGTCAAAAATGGATGGTTGCAAATGGCAGCTGGGAGTCCTACTAGTTTAATTCACAATATGAGGAGGTTGATAATAAATCTTTAGGCATTATAATAAGTAGGTGTATAGAACAACAAAAAGAAGAGCAAATGTTACTTGATAGAATGGGCAAGGACGAAACAATTAGGGATGGAGGCAATCACAAAGTTGGTGTGCTTATTTGAACAAACTCATCAACTTTTCAAGCAAATGTCATCAAAAATTCATGTAGCTCACATTTATTCAATTGCTATAAACGGGTAATGCAAAAGACTTGCTTAGAGCCATCTAATTCTATACTAAAGTAGACATATAGATGATTTTAAAAGATATCTACAATAGAATCTTAAGGGAAGAAGACATCTTCTCTCAATAGAGTTACCCAGCTTTTGCGACCTAGCACTGTCTTTAAAAGAAAATGATATTAAAAGATCTATATAATAAAACCCTAATATCACAAGCTTATTCAATTGTGAATCCAATTTTCATCAAAAGATTTTCACATTTTAGAATTAACACTAAAATCTGGAAAATTACACAAAATCTAATTTCTAAATTTTTTCTAAATTTCTGATTTTTTATATTTTTTATTCTAAAAATTGGGCGCTCAGATTGGGTGAGGAGACTTGGTCCAAATGTGGGTCTTACCGAGATCTTGTGTGGATTGTGTAAAGATGAGCCTTGAACTTGTTTCTTTTGAAAATGACCTCATTTCTCTTTTTGTTTTTGAGAATAAAAAATAGATTTTTTTTATTTCTTATTTTATTTCATATTTATTTTCTGGCCACTTTCAAATTTTGGGGAATAGAAAAATTAATTGAGGTACACAAATAAATTTTTATTCATTTTCTATTTTGTAAAAAATAAGAAAAATAGAAACGATACTAAACAAATCTTTATTCTCACCTTGTGGTCGTGCGAAAAGAAAAAAGGAAAGGCAAGTAGGGCCAAGGGACATGAAAGAAAGAGACAAGGAAGCCCTGGGTTTGCTTTTTGGCTAGGGCCTTCCTATATGTAGCCGCACGGTGACTGATTAAAATGGGGGGCTCCTTCAGCGACAGCACTTGTCGAGGTTGTCCTTGTATTTTTTCTCTTCGGGTCCGGCTGCAGGTGAGGAGTGAATGCTAGCAGCCACACAGTGGGACTCCTTCGGAGAGGAGTGTAGCCACTAGTGGCTATGTTGAAGGGAGCCACACGTACAACGAAGGGAAATGTAGCGGCTGCAATATAAACTCCTTGAGCCTAAGTTACCGGTAATTTATGCTGCGAGTTTTAAGTATAAATGAATTGTTTATTTGTAAACAATTTGGATTTGAGTATAATTTAGATATGAGAAATACTCGAATGTACGAGTGCTTGTAACTTTGATAATCCGATTATGCATGAATTATTTGTTGTCAACTATTCTCGTGAATGTAGGCATCAGTATTCAAACTGAATAACGTAAATTTTTATTGCAATTTATTGTTCCTCTTTTATTCTTTAGTGATTTCACATTAACTTAAATTAAAAGATTACCATTATCGGTGTTAATACCAAAAATTAACCCTGCCATCACGTGCTAGTCATGAGAATGGAAAATATGACAATGGGTCAGCTAAGATCACATAAATGTCATGTAGGCAATATTGTTACATGATCAACATGCATAGGGATAAAAACTCAATAGTCAACGCCAAGGTATGAAGCCACCACGTGTCTAGTTATTGAAGTCTGGTGACGAATACCTGGTGGTTGCTCAAATGGTTTTTGGGGGCAAATCTCTAGATGAAAACGTTCAGAGAATCTCTCAAAAAGAGCACCAAGGATATGTGCTATCAAGAAGTGGTTATTATCCAAAGACTTTCGGTTCTGGCTACCACCAAATTAAGTATTATTTCGACCACAATTAAATGATGAAACATGTGAGTATTAATGATCATGGAATACATAGATTAATTGCAACTATCAATTAGAATTAAAACTCAAATTTTGTTTAAAGCCAACTAAAGATCCAATTCAAACTAAAAATGATAGACCGGATCTTCGAATTCAATTTGAACCATGATAAGCTAATCAAAGATTAATTAATCATTAATGTACCGAAATTCAATAGAGTAACATGATCCATGAGTTTAATTTCGAATTCGAGTGAGCATTTCATTAGAGAAAAGAACGAGGAAGATGCAAATAGCTTGGTCAATGCTTGTCTTTTTGCACATTTCACTACTTGGAATTGTATTTTTGAGAAGAGATGCTTCTGAAAAACCAATTTTCACGCCATGCAATATTTTTAATTTTTGTGATCTCCTATGCAACTACTCAGGCTGTAGTTTCTCACGAGGTTACTTTCCTCCAATTGGAAGTTACCACAACTACTGGCCTATTTCTATGACACAATTTGGTTATTCATCAACTGCCGACTTGGGTATAACTAGACCCGTCAAATGGGTGGGTTGGGTCGAAAATTGTCCGACCCATATTGACCCATTTAACCCGTTTTGACCCATATTTATGTAATGTAGATTTAGTGACCCATACCCGACCCAACCCATGCCCAACCCATATCCAACCCGACCTGTATTGCTAAAAATCATTATTATTGTAAAGAAACCCAAATTTACTCAAAGCTCTATGTTAAATGAATAAAACTTCAAATCAAATTAAAAAAAATTAAAAAATAGTAAATAAAACAAAAATGTAAAAAACCTATAAATTGAAATATTTTTAAAGAATTTCATTGATTAAATATATTTTTGTAAAAAACCTATAAATTAAGATGGGGTGGAGGTGAGCGGCAGAGTATCGTGGTCACTAGTAGGTCAGCACCACTCACTGAACTTGAGAATGACTCAAAGAAAAAAATATGTTTTATAGTTGGGTTAAAAATGAGTCAAAAATGAGTCAAAATGGGTTGAAAATGATTCATATATTCTATAATTGGGTTGAAAATGGACCGAAAATGGGTCACACATTTTGACCTATTAAAATAAAACATGACTCACAAAGTGGGTCCATGACCATTTTGACGCCTCTTTTCGACTCTGACTCTCCCACTCCAGTCGTTGCTTTTCTTTCTGTTACTTCGAAAGTAGCTACTTCACCTAATAACTCACTTGATCCATATTTAATTTTCATTTGACCTATATTTGATTCATTTAACTAAAAGTGAGTCATAATATGAGTTTATAACCCATTTTGACACCTCTAAAAATAACAGAGGGTTCAGGGCTCCCTATGACAGCGGTGAGTCATATCAAGTATACGAATCTACATGGCTACCATCTTATAATCTCTCAGACCTATATAGTTTTGTTATTCAAGGGAAAATACTCGGAATTGTGCATTCTACAGTGAATCCATTTTCCTAACTTCACAATAAAAGAAAATATTTTCTAGAAAATCACTTTCTAGGAAAATATTTTCCCCTTCTCATATTAAAGAATTCATTTTCCTAACTTCAAGCATGTCTATTTGCCCATAAATAATTTTCCATTGGCCAATCACTAACAGCGAACCAAACACATGAAAGTCCAGAAAGCTAATTCAAGGAAAATGCTTTCATTCAAACAAACACACTCTAAAGAAATTTCTAGATCCATTCCGGGTTTCAAAACTGGATTACGACCTAGATTTCGCAGAAAAGAACGAACTTTTAAATGGAACATTCAATGACCATGGGGACTTATGAGGCCAGAAACTGTCTGATGCAAAGTCTCCGCCATACTATTACACGCCCAAAAGTCTATTTCTTTGACTCCAAAACTTTCTGTTGCAAAGTCTGTTATAATACCACACACCCAATAGTCCATTTCTCTGATTCCTTTATATTCATTTGAAGATTCATTCTTGTCACCTCTATTTCTGGCAATTCTTATTTATAAAAAACAGGGAGAAATGGTGAGAGAGAGTCTAGAAGAGGATGGGCTCTCAACAAGCTCTCTGCTTCTCAAAGAAGTCTCAAATTGTGGCAGTCAAGGCGTCTCTATATCTTCCAGTGATTCTTCTGTTACAGTTCTTCTCATTTTTAGCACGCTGGTTGCCGTTTGCGGGTTTTTTGTTACAGGATGCGCTGTGAGTCTGCTGCACCAACCTTGCAATGCATTCCTAAAGCAATTTTTGAGCCATCACTTGTCTTTACGAAGTCTGTTTTCTCTGTTATGTTTCATCCGTTCAACGTCTCAAAGATGCTTTCCATTGGACTACAGTATTAAGACAGGTCATATTAACAGGTCATTTCCAATTCATGAATATCTAGTCTCAAGAAGATAAATACAACTTGTTTAGCTTGTTCTTCATCATATGGCCTATACCTGGAAAAAAAAATCACAGTAATATTAATTTAGAATTTTGTGCTCTTGTGATGACCCGTTTGCATGGGATTGGGACTGTTACAGCTACTGGGGAAGTATCAGGAAAAAAGGGAACAAGAAAAAGAAAGAAATTAGGAGCCAGTGTTTGGGCTGCCATTCCATTCGACTCCACAATCTTTCTGACCATATTGTGCCGCCTCAATTTAGGCTGTATTTCCTTGCAAGGTCAACTCGCAGTCACAAAGGCACCTTGACCAGCAAGCAATTTACTGCGCAGGTGGGTTATTCGTCGCCAGCTAGGTCAGGCATAATGGAAGATCTGGGACTCTCTGTAGCGGCGGTCAGTCTACTTTCCTCCTCATGAATGAAGAACCTGTCGTGTGGTTTGGACGTATGCAGCATATTGCTGAAATAGGATCAGGATGGCATGATTGCTGCAAAGCTTTAGTTGATTTAACCACCATCTATGTTCTAATCTTCTGATTATTATCCTAATTTTCTTTGTATTCTGCTCCTAACCATACAATATAACATTAACTCGGTATCTTAATGGATAAACTTTTGAAGCAAATCTTGTACTAGGGACTGCTGAGGGATATGTGCAGTCAGTTTCAGTTCAGGTTCTCTGTACAAATCTTTTTCCTTTCTTATGCTGCAGTATTCGCTTTTTGGTTCGATGCTGACAATTGGAGGACTAGTTGCAGCTTTACTAAATGGAACCATAGCAGATGTGATCGGTCGAAAGCATGTAAGTACTGCATGAGCTATTGACTTTCAGAAAATCACAATTGCATAGGAGCAAATTGCTATTGCTGTATCTTGTGATGTAGACAATGTGGCTTTCTCAAGTACTTTGCACAGCTGGATGGCTTTCTATAGCGCTCACCAAGGTTCCTTTCCTTTCTCTTGCCTCTCCATATCCTCCCCACGTGTTCAGCACGTGTAGTTGTACTTCACTTATATCAATTGGAATAGGAAACGCTCCAAAGAGAATTTACTGGTAACTTCCCGAGTTCAGTGTAGTTGGGGAAGATGACCGCATCTGTCGTTTGGTTACATGATTGTGTTCTTATATGGCATAGAAGTAGGTTTATTTGGCTAGTGCTTTAAGAAAAATTTTAAGTTGCTTGACGCCCCTTTCGACGGGTGCATTTTTTTTTACTTCACTAGAAACATGCTTATATATATAGAAAGAAAGTGCAAATCAAGGCCAATGCCCAGTCCGAGTCACCGAGGATATAGCTCTTTGCTTATCTGATACAACTTGAGTCTCTAACTCAGAAGGAATACAGTTGAAGGTAAATATACCGTAAGATGCGGTCAATCCCATCTTTGCTAGCTTGTCCACATGATGATTTGCTTCCCTGAACGCATGTTTAATCCTCACCAGCTGTGATTCAGCTAAAACGCGCCTGCATTCATTCAATTCAAGTCAGAAATGTCAACACTAGTATCTTGCAAAGCATATGTCGCATTACCGACATCATAATTCAATCTCTAGACATGTCACATTTATTCCTAAACAAAAATATAACCCTTCACCGATTTCCCTTCATCATCCCTTGTTATTCCACCAATTCCAGCAGCTCCTGTACTCTCCACCACCGCTCTGTCAGAATTCAATCTAAACCAGCCGGCTTGTTGAATTTCCCATTTTGATCCTGATCCAGACTTCTTTCATGGCACGTGAGAAGGAGAAGAAGAATCATATGCTTCTAGAAGAAATCGGAGAATTTCTTTGGAATCTTACAAGATCCATCCTTTCTTTTTCTCTAACAGATGGTCAGAATTTCATTTGGGTTTGAATCCCATTGAGAGGTCCACTAGAGATCAGAAATTGTGAAAAAAGAACAAGATGTTTCTTTTGTCCCTTCTAGGCTATTGGAAAAAAAAGAAAAAGAAACTGTTAATATATTCAAGCAATTAAGTATTTACAATATACCGTCTCAATTCATCTTGTTTCATCAGATCTGGGATGTGATATGGTTCCGAAAAAAGAATTGAATATGGACAGCTCCTATAAGATCTTTTCCTTGAACAAAAATATGCTTTTTGGTTTATTTCATCTATTTCATGACCAGAACAAGGGGGAATACATGTTACACCACGATTTTGAATGAGAGAAATTTCAAGAAATGGCAGATCTATTCACTTTATCAATATTGGATCTGGTGTATCATAAGGGATTTGGCTTTTCTGCAACAGTTTAGAAGTATGATAGAAAGCATCAGCATTCCTATATATCTGAAGAACCCAGAATCCAATTAAGAAAACAGTACTCCAAGAGATCCTAGGCCTACTGTACCAAATTTTAGTTCTCACATCCCTAATCCACTTTCTTATGGACTTATTGTAGCTCCCAACCATAGAAAGAGAGGTCATTCCGATTTCATCCCAAAATTTCTAAGCGAAAGGACAGTGGCTTAGCAGATAAAATATTGCCTCACCTTGAGTAACACCTAAGGGACACATTTCGCACATTCATGCCTCTGAGCAACCAGATGCCTTGTTGAAACTGCTATAAAGAACCAACCAAAAAAAAAAGGAAATAGATGCTTAGGGGTCACATCATGTATCCGTGCCCAATTCCAGTTCTCCCATTTACCATCTCTTGGGTATAAATTCATCACAATCCGGTAGGAAGAACACAGGCAGCACTCGCCAGGGATGGAGATGTTTCATTAGAATTTGACCAGCTGCAATATTTTGCACCATCACTTAATTGTACATTACATGTCGCCTTGCAGAATGCTTGGTGGCTGGATGCTGGAAGAGCATTGATAGGATTTGGCGTTGGGGTCACAAGCTATGTGGTAATACACACTTTGGACTTCCTGGTACTTTTATGTGAACCACGCTGATCATCACCTCTCTTTTGCCTATCAGGTACCTGTATACATCGCAGAAATAACACCTAAAAATGTTCGGGGAGCATTTGCTTCATTCAATCAGGTAAGAATAAACTTGGAACATTATATGGTTACTTTATGTTGCCAATAAACGTCACCTTTTGGTTTATTTTTTCTTGAGATGCAGTCCATGCAAGCCTGTGGCTTTTCATTGACATACTTCATTGGAACTATTGTTTCCTGGCGCACCTTGGCTCTGATGGGTAGTGTCTGGGATTCTCTATTAACAATTATTCTTGATAAAAAAATTGAGAAAATAATAAAAAAAGTTGCCTTTTGCATTTTGTTTTTCAGGTGGAATTCCTGCTGTGATACAGATTCTCAGTTTGTACTTCATACCAGAGTCTCCTAGATGGTTGGTGAGTTCCTTCGGGGTTTTGCAGTAGTTTTGTACAAGTGGCAATCTGATATGTGAGAAAATTAAATATAAGGTTGTACTACAATGCTTTCAAGAACTATGCATTATGTGAATGAATTTTCAGGTAAAAGGGGGGCGAAAACAGGAGTTTGAAGCTGCCTTACAGAGACTCAGAGGCAAAAGTGCTGATATTTCCCAGGAAGTAGCTGACATCACGGTAAATTCTCAATCCCGTCACAATCCTCTTTGGAAAAGCTGATTTTTTGCCTCAAGGACTGTTGAGTTCTAGGGCCTCACATTTTCAACTTCTCTGAATCTCACAGGTCTACACAGAAACCTTTGAAAGGCAATCTCGATCAAGATTTCTAGATGTGTTTCAAAAAAGATATGCTCGTTTACTCATAGTAAGCATTCCTTCACTGCAGATAAGCATTTATTTGTACATCTAAAAGCAATGCTATCTAGTGAGGACTTACATTTTCCAACTATTTCAAAGCTTAGATAGGACTTGGACTGATGCTACTTCAACAGTTTGGTGGAGCTAGTGCTTTCTCGTACTATGCAAGCTCCATTTTTGAATCAGCTGGTAAAGGCTTCTCTACTACTTCAGGAAGTGTGAAGAAATAATCACAACAAACTTTTATAACAGATATTTCAAGTAGCATTGGCACCAGGAGCGTGGCTATTGTGGTGGTGAGCTGTTATTCTGTCTTTGGGAGTATTTTCTAGATACTCAACTATGAAATATTATCGTGAAATATGAATTCCACATGTTGCTTTTACAAATAGTTTGACATGCTTTGTAGATTCCAGCATTTGCAATTACCATAATCTTGACTGATAAAGCTGGACGACGACTGCTTTTGCTGGTTAGGAAAAGAAACTCATTCTTTTCTGGTTCGAAAAGGAATCTAAATTGAGCTTGAGCTTGAGCTTAATCTCGATTTGCAGGTTTCTTCTGCTGGAATGTGCTTAAGCTGTTTAATACTAGGATTGTTATTTTACATGCAGGTTAGCTCTACTGTCACTAAATCTACTACTAGTACTCTCAGGGTTCTTGATGACTTCAACTCCCTTTTGTTCTTTCACTTTGTTACCCCTTCTCTACAGGATCTGCACGATTGCAAGGATGTCACTCCAACTTTAGTTTTCCTAGCTGTATTGGTAAATCATTACACCAGAGCATAGTGAATCCTAGTCTATAACTGTGGTGAGTTTTGCTGAAGTTGCTGATAGATCGGTAATGCAATCAGGCATATTTTGTATCTCTCTCTGTCGGCATGGCGGGACTGCCATGGATTCTAATGTCCGAGGTGCGATTTCTAAATTTTTTTTATTGAATTTTATGATTACTAATAATAAAAGCAATAGACCATTGACTGCTTTTGATTCCATATTATGAAGATATTCCCAGTAAATGTAAGAGGAAGAGGAGGAAGCATTGTGACGTTCACTCACTGGTCCTGTTCCTGGATCATGAGCTACACTTTCAACTTCATGTTTGAATGGAGTGCGCCTGGTATGCTCTCTGTCTCTGTCAACTTCGTTTATGTAGTATGACCTCAGAATTTGGAGCTTAAGCGCATGTGACTGCACCTGGATAAATTAGACGCATTTCCCGATAGTCATTTTGCCTCTGGACTTTGCTTTTTCCAGGAACATTCTTCATATTCGCGGGCATTTGTGGTCTAGCGATCCTGTTTACTGCAAAGTTAGTGCCAGAGACCAAAGGGCAAGCCCTGGAAGAAGTGCAAGCGTCGCTTGTTCATTTTTCTGCAGTGAGTTAAAGTAATGTGACCTTCTGTAAGTCTTAATAACATTGCAATCGCACCTATTGGGATGTCAAAAGACTTTTGTAGGATCAACATTTAGTCCCTGACTGCAAATAATGAAATGTGAAATTGAAGAGCAAATGCATTGTGATCTCCTTTTCCTTTTGCTGAGTGGTTGGTTTTAACTTTTACCGAACTACTAGTCAACTTTTTAGTACTATTGAGGCCGGGTTTCACCGACCTAGACAAATCCACCTTCCCGGGCACCTTCCCGGGCGTACCTAATCACGTACTTGCCCACATCCCCTTGGTGTATTCCGGATATTATATATGAAGTGTGCTCCATCAAGGTTTGAACCAAGAATCTTTTGTCATCTCAGTCAACATTTTATTGATCTAGTCAAATTTGCTAGATATACAAACGAAATCTTCCTTTGGAGTCATGAAGGCCAAAGTTGTATGAAGTCTGTTACAACCCCAGATCGGAAACGACACAGACTGCCCTACAACAATTCATCTTAATAGTGGAATGGCTCTTAAACATAACTCTTGTTGCAAAATAAATAATAATCACTATTATGAATATTTGAAGGCAAAATTTATAAAAGTGATGCAGAGAAAGATATGGTTGGAAAATGATTCCAAAAGATAGTGTATTCTAATAATGAAGTCCAGATTACAAATTTTAAGTGCCTATTTATAGAGAGGTCACCTCTAGGAAATAATCAATAATTGAAATCAAATAACAAAATCAAGGAAAAGATATTGATAGGGGAAAGTTTTCAAAATGTAACTTAAAAATCTACAAAACATGACATCCGAAAACTAAGAAAAATGCGTGAATTTGAGTCAAATATTGTAACCCATTTGTATTTTTGAAAATCCCACAATTCTCTTTGATTTGACCCATTTATATCTTTGAAAATTACACAATCCTTTTTGATTTGTGGATTGTCTACTCTTGTAATACTCCAATGTTTCCATATAAGTATTTGTCCATTGTTCTATATCAAAAAGCAATTTCCAAGTTCCTAATATTGCTATAAAAAATTAACAACAGTCATATTTACAAGCAATCCTCGCTTATGTTTGACTCCCACACGACATCCGAAAATTAAGAAAAATGCGTGAATTTGAGTCAAATATTGTAACCCACTTGTATTTTCAAAAATCCCGCAATCCTCTTTGATTTGACCCATTTATATCTTCGAAAATTACACAATCCTTTTTGATTTGTGGGATTGTCTACTCTTGTAATACTCCAATGTTTCCATATAAGTACTTGCCCATTGTTCTACATCAAAAAGCAATTTTCAAGTTCCTAATATTGCTATAAAAAATTATCAACAATCATATTTACAAGCAATCCTCGCGTATGTTTGAGTCCCACACGACATCCGAAAATTAAGAAAAATGCGTGAATTTGAGTCAAATATTGTAACCCACTTGTATTTTCAAAAATCCCACAATCCTCTTTGATTTGACCCATTTATATCTTCGAAAATTACGCAATCCTTTTTGATTTGTGGGATTGTCTACTCTTGTAATACTCCAATGTTTTCATATAAGTACTTGCCCATTGTTCTACATCAAAAAGCAATTTCCAGTTCCTAATATTGCTATAAAAAATTAACAACAATCATCTTTACAAGCAATCCTCGTGTATGTTTGACTCCCACACGATCTAAGGAAGCACTGCAAAAAATTGAGAGGAGAGTTAGAGATAGGATAAAAAAAAGAAAGAAAAAATCCCCGCATTCTCTCATTTGCAGCGTAGCGATCACAAATCGTTAGCCTCGAAATCTGGAGAAGGTAACTAGGAGGTGAGCAAAACCATAGTTAAGCAAGCAGCTAAAACCACTTCTATAATGCAATTTTATGAAATATTTGCATTCACATTAAACAAGTGGTCCCAACATAATGCGGCATAGATATCAATATACATGCTAACATAAATCAGTAGCAATCAGCATAAGCTAAAACTTAATCGTTAGTATCATGAACCCTACAATCACAGTTTGCCTGGTGACAAGACCCCGGAAATCATGTTGGCTATGGTTATTGCCCGAAAATCACACCGGCTACGATCCCCTAGAAAATCACGTCGACCGTGATTAAGCCCCAAAGCAAGACTAGACTATGCACATACACATATCTCATAATGTCTAATCTCATAAAATCATGTCGTGTAGATCGAAGACGATCATAATCAAATTTTGCAATTCCTCAATACTAGCACATACACGTCACCGTGATGAAATATTTCATCATATCCAACACGTGATCCAAAATAGCGAAGGCGTGACCAGTTTCAATCACAAAACTAATAAAAAAGGTTGAGAAATTGCGTTGAGTACACATGCTCCCTACTTAAGACAGAAAGTTTGGAAGGCCGGTCTTCTCAAACCGGCTGTCGGGTTTGCGTCCCGTCAAAGCCAAGAGTTTTGATTCGGCGAGGAGAGCGCTTCCAAGGGCCCCGCTTCCACGAGGAAACGCTTGGAGATTGCTGCCACGGAAATGACGGAGGCTTACGTGAATATCGCCACCGAAACTTAGATGCTTAAAGCTATAGGAAAAGCAGAAAAATGAATGTCCCGTTGACCTGCGATGCAGTTCTCCGGTCCCAGCCTCTTCTCCGATCTCGATTTCTTGTCTTGCGGTTTCTCTCTCTGTCTTTTTATATGTTTTTATTTTCATTATATATTTAAGAAAACGTGGAGTTGTCGCACTCGTAAAAGATGCGAAACTTTTTATGATTGAGAAAATTAGACCAGAAATCCTTACGATTTGGTGCAGTCAAGCCTTAAAAAGTTTTAATGGTGAAAATCAAGTCTCAAACGTATTGAAACTTACATAGTAAATAATGAAAATAAAAACATATAAAACTTTTTCGAAAGTTTGAATTAAGTCCTCGTAAAAGCTTGAATTAAGTCCTCTCATTGAATCCGTTTTTTCGAAAGTTTTAGGATTTAATTGCACCGACAAGTTTTAGGATTTAATTACACTTTTTAAAAGTTTTAGGAATTAATAGTACTTTCATGACAAATTTTAAAACTTGATTGCACTTTTTGAAAATTTTAAGATTCAATTGTATTTTCGTGACAAAATTTAGAACTTATGGTGCACTTACCCCTTAATCATTCATGTATCAAAATGCAATAGAGTAACAAGATCCATGAGTTTAACTTCAAATTTGAGTGATTGAACAAACTTCCATTTTTTTATTTTTAATCGTTAGCGTGATGCCGTGGATCACACGGCTCAATAGACCCCACATAGTAGGTTGACCTGAATTGTTTGAGATTAAGGACTTCATGATTAAGATAATATGAAAAGACTCAAGTTGCTCCTCTGGGATCAATAATGTTTGCCATGGAAACTCAATTTGGGAAAGAGACATTAAAATGGTCACTGTGCGCAGGGGATACCACCTGAAAGATGAAATCACGGACGGTGACCTTTCAATGCTTCCCAAAATATACCTACCAATGAAGCAGAATTGAGTTTCTGGGTTTCAGAACTAGACTCCGATGTACATTTATATTCCGCAGCTTGAGCGGAAAATCGAAATTGTGATTGTCATATGGCCCAAAGTTTCCAAATAGCGATAAAGTGGCGATCGCGGCTTTGCATCAGACTTGAGTTGATGGCCAATGATGAAGCTTCGTGAGGTTTCCTATTTGTCAATTCTACGTGCTATCAGTCTGGTTTGCATGTGAGAGGAAGTATTAAAGTATCCAACAATGCTTGTTATCCAAGTTTTTGATTTCAACTCTTTATGAATATCCCTCCCGGTCTATGTCTCAGCTCAAATTCTACTCCGACGTATTGTGGGATAGGTAGCACTAGCAGTTTGGTGTAGTTTCCATCGGCAAGAAATGAGTGAATTGCCGCTGTAACTACTACAAATCTGGGCAACTACTCACATGATCAATCAAAGAAGAAAAAAACTTGGAAAACGGACATAAAATAACGAGGAGGCTTTAGAGTGAGGAAACCTTCTCATGCAACAGAGTCCTTATTTGGAGCTCTCTTTCTCTGACTCATCACCATCCCATTCAATTCTCACACTCACTCACGACTCATTCTTGCCAATTTTCATGTCCTGAAAACTTACCACGAAGAACTTTCAATGAATGATTTGGATAGAGAAAAGTTAGGAGAAGATGGATTGCCAACAGGTCCTCTGCTTCTCCAAGAGGACTCTGCCCATGGCAGTCGTGGCAGCTCCATCATGTCTTCAAGTGATCCCGCAGTCACTCCAATTGTCGTTTTTAGCACTCTTGTCGCTGTTAGCGGCTCTTTCGTTATTGGGTGTGCTGTGAGTACTGTATCAACTTCTATATTCATCACCAAGAAACCGTCTCTATTTTCTTCTGTTGATTCTTGATTCTCATTTTTTCCCCACATCTTTATTAAATTGGAGGTGAATTTTGCAATTACGGTGCTCTTTTCAATTTACCTGATGATCGCCACAAAGGCTATGTCTTGATTTCTTTCAAGTTCAACCAAAATATTTGTTAGGAAAAGATAAAAGGAAAGAAGCACATAACTTTGTCCAAGTTTCTCTGTTTTCTTATATTATTGGTCAACATTGGGTTTTCATGAAAAATCTGGGTTTCTATTTTTGGCCCTGGCGTAAGTAAGATGAATCCAACCAAGATCTAGGTCTGCAACTCTGGTTGAATGTGTCTACTACCAGTTCTTGGTGCCTAAAAGTTGGTAAATTATCTTCCAGAAGCACCTGTATATCATGTTCTTGATCAGTTGGCTACTAGCAAGATATATTAGAGTGTAATAGTAATATTTTCCTCTCACAACATGGGACAACGGAGGAGAGAATGTGTTGGACAGCCTGATACTCATTACTGTGTTTTCATATAATAGTATCGGCTCGAACCACGATAAAGCATGCAGCTGATTCAGGATCACTCAAGTACAAGACATGAAACTATGCAAAAAAGACGTCAAATGATCTTAATTATTACTTCAATCACATTTGTGAGAAAGATGCCATTTGGAAATGGACCTTTTGTCCGCTTCTTTGTTTTGTATCCATGGTGGAATTTTCTCGACAATTGTGCTTTTTGCTGCATTTCTTGATAAGATTAGTAGCCGCCAAGTAGAAGGTACCATTAAAACATGTTTTTGCAATGCAGAGCGGTTATTCTTCACCAGCCGAGTCAGGCATAATGGAGGATTTAGGCCTCTCCACAGCCGCGGCAAGTCCTATCAAGCATTCATGCTATATTTCTAGGATAGTTCATCTATTAGCCGCTATATTAATTCATTTCCATCAATATACTGTCAAAAGAAATTTGTTGGAGTGAAATAAAACTCCCAAGACTTCGTAGACTAACTGAAAGTGACATCTGCATCAGTGACCACAAACGGAGAATTGGAAACTGGAACATTTGTATTCATATTGTCTCCCTTTTTTTGTGTTGCAGTATTCGCTTTTCAGTTCAATATTAACAGTCGGAGGTCTAATAGCAGCTCTGGTAAATGGGAGGGTAACAGATTTGATTGGCTGTAGACGGGTAACTGATCCTCCACCTCTCCCTTTCATTCTTGAAAGCTCAGTGAAAACCAAACAGATCTTAGGGAAGGGTCATATCTTCTTGATGCAGGCAATGTGGCTTTCTCAAATATTTTGTGCTGCTGGATGGATTTCTATAGCATATGCAAAGGTTCCTGCCCTTCCTCTCGCCTCTTCAGAATTTTTCTTCATCATTGATGACTTGATAAACAGGATTAATAATTTAAATTGCATTTTGCACCTTTCACACTTATCATATGGATGAGTTCATTTAGATATCAGTCCAGTAGGACGTCTTTTGTGATTTTTCACCACAATTGTGAAACTTTGCACTTCAAACTATCTGCTTAGCTGGGGATCATGTTCATGCAATTGATTTTCTTCCCGCTAAGAAAGAAGGAAAATTTTTTCGACATCCTATTTTTGTGAATGATCAAATGATGGCTTAGGCAGTCAGATAGAGCATAAGTACTTAATGGTATATACATTGAATCTGCAGAATGCTTGGTGGCTGGATATTGGGAGACTGCTAATTGGGCTTGGCATTGGGATTCTATGCTATGTGGTATAAGCAGGAAGATTCAGACTAACTGTCGTAATAAATTTCTAGAAGTTGACGCTACCAACGAGGTGTTGATTATAATCTTTGTTTCCAAACAGGTACCTGTGTACATTGCAGAGATAACGCCTAGAAGTGTCCGGGGAGCATTCACGGCATTCATTCAGGTCAAAAAATTTGTACAATGTAGAAATTGAATTTGAGTAAGACAATTCAGTTGCTCACCAACACACACTTGGCCTCTGTTGCAGTTCATGCTATGCTGTGGCTTTTCATTGACTTACTTCCTTGGAACCATTATCTCCTGGCGCATCCTGGCTCTGATCAGTAGTCTCTCTGTCCCTTCTTTTATGTTATGTGGAGAATGAGTTGGGAAAATATCAGTGGGTCATTTTTGGTGATTTCATTTTCAGGTGTTACTCCCTGTGTCATACAAATTGTGGGTTTGTTCTTTATTCCAGAGTCTCCCAGATGGCTGGTAAGATGTTAGTGGAGTTGAGGCATAAAATTAACAATTAGTGGCAGCTCTGCGAAACATTCCAATTGGTGTTGATTACCCTTGGAAGAACTTGCTAATTGTGTAGAAACATAGAACTGGATGACAAAGCCAAAACCATGCATTTTTGTTGTAAGGAAGATTATTAGCAGAGTCACTTGCAGGTAAGAGTCCACCAAGAGGAGGAGTTTGAAGTCACATTACAGAGACTCAGAGGCAAAGGTGTCAATATTACTCAGGAAGCAGCCGATATCAGAGTAATACCTCAATCTGGCATGTCTTTCTTATAATTTGGAAGCATCAATATTTTGGCAATAACGTACTCTCATTTCACTTTTTCTTATAGGACTACACAGAGACCTTTGAACAGCAGTCCCAGTCTGGAATTCTGGATTTGTTCCAAAGACGATATTCTCGTCCACTAATGGTGAGAATGCCCTCCAAATTATTCAAGTTACTTGCAATTCTTTTCTAATTTTGTAACTGTTAGATAGCATTTGGGCTGATGATGCTTCAACAATTTGGCGGGAGTAATGCATTTGCCTACTATTCAGGCTCCATATTTGAATCAGCTGGTAAAAATCAAATGCTAAGTACATTAGTAATTTATTAATAACGAAGGCTTTGTCATCTTTATATTTTATCTTGGCAGGCTTCTCAAGTAGCTTTGGTACCAGAAGCATAGCAATTATCCAGGTACTGGACATCTAGAATTGCGGTGAAACACGAATTTTGTTAGTTCATCATATTTTCTAAAGATTCTACACATGTTTCGCAGATCCCAGTGACAGCTCTTAGTGTAATCTTGACCGATAAAGCTGGAAGACGACCACTTCTGATGGTTAGGAAAATGATAAATTTTCTATAATTGACTTAATGAGACCACTTTTCGAGATACTGAGCCCGGACCCAACTTTTATTTGCAGATTTCTTCAGCTGGAATGTCCTTAAGTTGCATTCTTCTAGGATTGTCATTCTTCATTCAGGTTTCATGAAGAATAACTATTCCTACTCCTGGTTCTCGATGTTTTTAAGTGACCTTATTTTTTCCTTCTATTTTTTCTGTTGCTGAACCAGGACCTTAATCAATGGAAGGCAGTGACCCCAATTTTGGCGTATGTAGCAGTAACTGTGAGTCTATGAGAGTGCCTCTCTTCCTTGTCACTTTTCGTCTTAAGCCGTTGTGCAATGACTCGTTCTCTTGAAGGTTGCTGACAGATGACTATTTCGTTTAGGCATATTGCATAGCCTACTCACTTGGCATGGGGGGATTACCGTGGGTTATCATGTCTGAGGTACATTGCTTCAGTCTAAATTTGCATTAGTAAATCTTTATCACAAGACCATTCTCAGTGAATATGTTCTCTGTAGATTTTCCCTGTGAACATTAAAGGGTCGGCTGGGAGCCTGGTGACATTTGCGAATTGGTCCTGTTCCTGGATTGTGACATACACTTTCAACTTCGTGTTCGAATGGAGCGCACCTGGTACTCTCTCTCTCTCTACCCTCCTCCCCTCTCTGTCTTCTGTGTCTGTATGTGATATATTCAGTATCTATGCTTAATCTGGATTGTGCTACTTTCAGGGACATTTTTCATATTCGCGTGCATATGCAGTCTCACAGTCTTATTCACCATGAAAGTTGTGCCGGAGACCAAGGGGCGAGCATTGGAAGAACTGCAAGCATCACTTGCCCATTTTCTTTGATGATTATGAGCCACAGGTCGTTGGAATTTGAATTGGTATGAGCCAAACATAGCAGCACTGATAGGAAGGCTGACAGGAGGCTTTTTGTTGCAAAGTATCAATGCCATGTAAAACGGGGAGGAAAGAAAAAGGAGAAGTTCATAATAATATATTCCATTAATAACAGTAAATTACACAGACCGAATTGTGTATCGTTAATTTCAATTTTAAGCACATAAATTTGTATGACTGCATCCCGATAGTACAGAGGCAGAGTAAAAGTAAAGGAGACTTAAAGATAGGATAGATCCAAAAAAAAAAATTCTCTGCATACTTGGACTATAAAAATTCCCCGCATACTCTCTTTTGCCATGTAACAATCAAAAATCGTTAGCCTCGAAATCTGGAGAAGGTAGATAGGGATGAGCAAAGCCATAGTTCAGCAAATAGCTAATACCATATTTATGATACAATATTGAGAAATATTTGCATTCATATCAAACAAGTGTCCAATAACGTAATGCTGCATAAATATCAATATATATATACCAACATAAATCTCTTGCAGAACAATGCCAAAAGATGCACCAATTGAAACAAGTAGCAAAAGATAAAAGCAAAAAAATGAAATCATACGAGACACAAAATTTATGTGGAAAACCCAAAACAGAAAAAACCAAAGAGACAGAGAGGAGTTTCATTATCTTCAACAACGAATACAAGAGCACAATTCAAAAAGCTCAAAAACCACTTTGTGAGCCATAAGATCTAAAGATCCAACAATAAGATAGAAGAACAAAAGAAGGGAAATAATGTGGAGGTTGGGTTAGAGATGTGATGTTTAACACATCCCTTTTATAGTTTCCTTTCAAAAAATCCTAACACAAAGGTGCATAGTCTAAAATGCCTTTATCCTTGATTTGAAAGTCAAAACTCAACAAATCTACACATTTACTTCAACTCTCCAAAAGAGCGTCATGCCAAATGTCACAAGATCTCTCTCCCTCACCACCAAAATGACCACACAAGGCCACCCAAAAATGGCAGAATTGACAATGCACACAACTAAGCCTATGTGAGCGTACTTAGTGTAGGAAACAAGAAATTTCACAGCTTGCTAGTGAACTTTACTTGGATGTACGATATACCTATTCACAACACTAACAACATAGGAAATATGTGGACGAGTGCAGACTATGGCATACATGAGACTATCCACAACACTAGAATATGGAACTTGAGACATCTCATCTTCCTCTTCTTTAGTTTTAGGTGACAAAGAAGTTGAAAGTCTAAAATGGGATGCCAAAGGTGTACTTACCAGTTTGGCATTCTTCATGCCAAAGCACTCAAGCATTTTCTCAATAGAATTCTTCTATGAGAGGTATAACTTCCCAACTTGTCTGTCTCTGTCTCCATACCTAGAATTTTCTTGGCAGCTCTAAGATCCTTCATCTCAAATTCCCCTCTAAGTTGCCTATTCAAATATTGTATTTCTAACATATTTTGTGCTGTAATAAGCATGTCATCTACATATAACAACACAGAACAAAAGAACCTCAACTGTTATATGCAATCTCCTATAGTACACACAACTGTTATATGCACTTCACGAGTAGCCACGACTCAACATAAAGTTATCAAACCTCTCGTACTATTGTCGTAGAGATTGCTTGGGACCATACAAAGAGTGTTTCAACTTGCAAATGTGATCTTCTTTACCCTTAACAACGAATCCCTCAGGTTAAGACATATAAATTGTCTCCTCAAGTTCATTGTGAAAAAAAGCTGTCTTGATATCAAGTTGTTCAAGTTTTAGATCATAAGGGCCACTAAGGTGAGCAACACATGAATGGAACTATGTCTTACAACTGGAAAGAACACTTCATTAAAGTTTATTCCCTCCTTCTGACTAAAGCCCTTCTCTACCAAACATGCCTTGAATCTTTCATTTTCAACCCTTGGAATTCCCTCATTTCTTTTAAAGACTTACTTGCATCCAACAATTCTTTTACCCTTGGGTAATTTCACAAGATCTCAAGTTTGGTTCTTATTAAGAAACTCAATCTTTTCAATCATCGCAACAAGCCACTTCTCAAATTTAGAACAAATAGTAGCTTCACAAAATGTAGAAGTTTCTTCAATACCAAGCTCTTCAGCAACTGTAAGAGCATGTGCTACCAAATTAGCAAAACCATACTTTTAGGGAGGTTTAATTTGTCATTTAGCTCTCCTTGTAGCCAAACTCTAAGGTTGCTTAATTTCTTCTACATCGTCTTTGATCAAATTAGAATCTCATTGCTCATTATCACTTTTTGGTTGAATGGGAACATTTTCAAATGTTTTCTGTGGATGCTCCACATGAAGCTCTACCTATAACGTTCTAACTCTCAAGCATGTGACAACTCTTGTTCACTTGCGATCATTTGATTGAGACATCCCAAGAATTGTCGCTGACAAATTCTTTTTATCTTAATTAATTGCACATGTGGAAATGATTTTACTAACACCTAGTCAATAATCAATATAGGGATAATAGAAAGACACATTAACAATAGCCAAAGCATCACTTTTATTTATTTACTGAGATTAACCTCGGGGAATGTATGTACATGCCCATCCTTGAGCGCCTTTCCTTTGGTCTACACAAAAAGGGACTAGGCCAGGCTAATCTACTTTGGTCATTAAAAAGGGTCTATCAAAAAGATTAGTTATCAAGCGCCTAATTGCCGTCCTCTAATGAGTCAGACTCCTTGGACGTGGAATCCTCCATGGTACCATTTGGAAGGTCGAGGTTCATGGGATCCTGAACCTCATTGTTGGGACCCTCATTTGGCAACAGCCCGTCAAAACTCTTCAGGGGGTCATATACCATGTCTCCTTGTCTTGCGAGCCATACCTTAAACACATGCGGCGTGTAAAGGTTCATCCCCTCGTCAACCCACACAATGGTGACGTGATGCTAAAAAATGTAGTTGTGAGTCGAAACGAGTTGCCTAGTGATGACGGTGCCCATGTCCATAAGGACACCGAAGTGCACTAGGTAGGGCGTTATCCTAAGGTCCTAAAAAACCGTTAACAACAACAAATGAGATAAAACTCAGTAAATTAATGACCTAAGCCTCGGCTAGGGAATCTACTCACCTTGGGTGTGCCTAAAGATGAAACCTTTCTATCAATGGCATATCCATTACAAGATGATCCCCGTTTTGCCATGATTGTAAACATGGATAGGTCCCTAACCTATTATATGATCATTAACAGCCAATAATGACAACCACATGCATCTTTACCTTGCCTTAGCACACACATCCTACATGATACCATTAGTCACATGCCAACCTCAATGCAATACGCATATCATATAATCAAAACACACATTATAGTTCTCAATGCATAAGATATTTACATGTGTTTCAATTATTATGACCAATCAGGTCATGGCACAATTTGAAGGTTAGCGGTCTACAAGATATAACCGGGCATCGTCCCACCCCGTCGGGCATGACTACGTTTGGAACCTCTGCCCAAATGGCATTTCATAAAGGAGTATCAATTTGGCCTCTACCATGACTCGGCTTTCGGACTCCCATTAGGAATTTGATAGAATTAGACTTTGTCCATCCCAAATCCTCGCTGGGTGATGGATTCTCTTATGTGACCATGCAAGTACACCAATCACTCATGTTCATTTTATTATTTTTTCATTTAGCCCATGCAGACATGGTCTGTGCTCACACACAACAGTTCACTGCAACTTTTCACATGATGCAACAAGTAATCATTCATGATTACACGAATGTATTGAACATATCAACTTTCCGAACTTTCCTTTTTTTATTTTTATTTTTAGATTTTCCTATCCTAGCTCACAGGTGAACAGGGCACTCATACTCCACATCTCATGACCTAAACTCATAAGATACATTTGAAATCATGCCCTCTTATTTACTTGCAGAAAAATCCTTTTAATAGCAAACAAGCCTCAACATCAAAGAAAGTACATACATTCAGCGTATAATCTAGGTGGAAAGCACATGTACAATTTACCTATTATTTCCTTATTATAAATGACAATCTATCATAATTTATTCATACCAAAGAATTAATTATATCATTGTCTAAAAATACTTAATTAATTATTATTACCATATAAATAATTAAGTAATGATTATCCAAAATTTTATAATTAATTAATTTTTCTTATTTGAAAATAATTAATTAATTATCACCCAATCAATAATCAATTATGGCTATCCAAAAATAATTAATTAACTATTTACCTAAAATAATTAATCTATTATTATTAATACTCAGAAGTATCTAGTCAATTATCTCCACACATAATTAATCACCATAACTAATTCACTTCCATAGAATTACTTAAAAATATTGCCCAAAATAATTAATTAATTATAATTACCCGAAAATAATAATTAATTATTACCCAATAAATAATTAATCATAATTATTTTCAAAGATAGTTCATTATTATTTATATAAAATCATTCGGAATAATTTATTAATTATTAATTATGATTAAAAATAAATAATTACTAATAATTACTAAATAGTTAATCATAATTAATAAATACTAAATATGAGTAAATATAATTAATCCTCACTGATCAATGTTAATCAAGCTAATTAACCTTAAAAAAAGATTAGTATCATAGTTTAACAATAAAAAGGATTAATAAAATTTAATTATTACTAATCATAATTAACCATAATTGAACAATCACTAAATAATATTAACTATAATAATTATCTACTAATCACAATTAACACCAAAACATAGTTAATTATCACTAAAATAATATTAACCAAAATTAGTTCTAAACTAATATGCCCTAATAGAGTTTAATACCCTAATTAAGAATTAGAAAATCAACTCACGGGTTCGAATCTAGCTGCATTGAGATAACAGCAACAACGAGGACAACAAGTTGCTAGCTTGGGACGGCAAGGGGTAGCGGATGGCAACTAAATAGCGATGAAACAGTTTTTGGTGTGGACTATCCGCACAAAGAATAGTAGGGAGAGTAGCTTGGTGGTGCTACACGGGGATTGGCAGGCAGCTGGTGGTGCTCCGAACAGTGACTAGTGCTCCAACTTGATGGTAGTAACTTCGGCAAGGGTGGCAGTAGGTGGAGCACAACGGTTAGGGGTAGAAAAGAGGGAGAAATGAAGGAAAAAAGAGGGGAAAATAAGAGAGAGGGCTGAGATGGGGTTTGTTTCCATCCAAGGTGAGAGAGAGAGGAGAGAGAGAGAGAAACTTGGTAGAAAAGTTAGCTTGCTCAACTTGGTGGCCAAGTTTCAATGTGGTCCATATGATTCCCCTCTAGATTTGAGCCACACAAAGTCTTCTAGAAGCTGGAAGGACAAATTGGTTAATTAACCTCATCAATGGGCCCTTAGTGGGCCAGCCATTGTGGCCGCAAGGCCTAATTGGCCTTCGGTTGGGCCCATCTTTTGTGGCTCTATATTCTTGGCCCATTATTTCTTTTTCCAAAATTTTCAGCCCTTCTAACAAAATTGAGAACTAATGAGGTGGCATTTAATAGGTTAGTTGTGAAGTCGTTAAAAGTTCGATACCCAAAATTGGATTGAAATTTGAGGTTAAAATCCATTAGTTACAACTTTAGTACGACCTAAACTATCAAGCGGCTTTTAGGGTTTTCACGTGAAATTGATCCGTGGTTGATAATTTTCAATCTACGTTTGTACCTCTTCAAGTCAGGAGCAATCCTTGATTGTCATATAATCCAAAAGAATCAAGTACCACCCTAGGTACAACTTTGTACCCATTCGTTGTTAGTATTGAAGTCGCGTGGAGTGACTTGCGATCCAACTTTGTACTTTTATTGAATCGATTTGTTTCCATTCACCGATTGATTTGTAAAGGCGCAGTATTGTCCCTCTTTAATCTTTATGGTCGAAGGGTATATTCTTGATTAAATTCTCTAGTCGTATGCGTATTGATTCTTAATTGCATTTCCGAACATGTTAGTTAACTCTTGAGTAGTCAATTTAGAGTAAATGTAACTAACAGTGCATTAACGAATAACCATTTTATTTATCTCAAAATGTGTAGAAATTTCAGGACGTCACACTATTTCTTTCCCAACATCCTCCTCTTGAATATTAGTGGACTCAATAACAACTTTTCTCTTTTCAAGCATGAAATTTTTATCAAGAGTAACATCTTTACTAATTATAGACTTTGATAAATGAGGTCAGAACACCACAACCTATATCCCTTAACCCCGTCTGCATAACCAAAGAAAGTACATTTCTTGGCCCTAGGTTCAAACTTACTCTCTTTTACATGATAATAAGCAGGACATCCATTTTTTTTTTTTTTAAATTAGAGTGATTAAGAGGTTTACCAGACCTTACCTCATTAGGAGTCTTGCATTCAATTGCGGTTGAAGGAGAATGATTCACTAAATAGCACACCATGCTCACAGCTTTAGCCCAAAAATCTTTCCCAAGTCTAGCATTAGAGAACTACACCTAACTCTCTCTAAAAGTGTTCGATTCATGCACTCCACCACCCCATTCTATTGATGTGTGTACTTGACTGTCCGATGTCGAACAATCCCCGAATCTTCACAGTACTTGTTGAAATCACCTTTGTAAAATTCGAAACCATTATCCATTTTGAGATGCTTTATCTTCTTCCTAGTATGATTTTCTATCAATATCTTCCACTTCTTGAATGTATCAAAAATGTCACTCTTACTTTTCAAGAAATAAACCCATACTTTCCTAGAAAAATCACCAATAAATGTTAGAAGATAAATCGCACCACCCTTAGATGTTACCTATGTTGGTCCCCACAAATTGGAGTGAATATAATCAACCATGCCCTTTGTCAAGTGCACCCTAATACTGAAGCTAACTCAGTGCTATTTCTCAAAAACACAATGTTTGCAAAAGTCAAATGAGACGGTATGATCTCCACAAAGTAAATCGTGTTTACTCAGGATAGTCATTCCTCTTTTGCTTATATGGCCTACTCGTATATGCCACAACATTTATTTTTCAAAATCTAAAGAGGATGATATATTTAAAGAACCTATAATGGTACTTCCCTGCAGAATGTAAATGTTGTTCTTCTTGTTACCTCTTATCACAATCAATGAACCTTTAGAAATTTTCAAAACTCCACCTCCACCTGTGTATGTGCACATAATGGAATCTAAAATTCTCAACAAAATAAGGTTCTTCAAATTTGGGATGTGCCTGACATTTGTCAAAGGTCTTACCACCTTGTCATGATGTTTGATTCATGCAATATCAATGCCTACAATCTTGCAAATTACATTGTTGCCTATCAAAATTGAATTACCACTAACTTTTTCATATGTGTGGAACCAATCTTTATATGCACACATGTGACATGAACATATTGAATCCAAAATTCATCCATTATCGACATGACAATCTAAAGAAAAAACAGTAAGAATATTGTTTGCATTAACTAACTCGTTATTCTTCACCACACTAGCCGAATTGGAACTCTCCATCGACTTATCCCCAATAGCTTTGAGCACATGACACTCATTTTTATAGTGTTCGAATTTGTGACAATAGTGATATTCCACCTTACTCTTTTCTCGGTCTGGCCTAGACTTTGAACGCCCTTTACTATTATTGTGTCTATCATGATGATTGGACCTTCCCCTGATAACTAAGCCATCAGCTTCATTAGTGCTACCATTTGCATTCAATTTTGTACGCATTTTTGCAGAATTCAACGAGGCCTTTACATCCTTAGGAGTTATGGATTTCCGTCCATACAACATAGAATTCACAAAATTTTCATATGAGCTTGGCAATAAACATAACACAATTAGGCCTTGATCTTCATCATCTAACTTCAAATCTAGAGTTTTCATATCCATAATGATCTTATTAAATTCATCTAGATGTTCTTAAATAGGAGTACCTTCTTGCATCTTTAGCTTGTAAATACCTTGCTTCAAAAATAATCTCATTGTAAGAGATTTCTTCATGTAGAGGCTGTCAAGTTTATTCTACAATCCTGAAGTCGTTTCTTTATCCATGACTCCATGGAGCACCTTATTGGATAGCTTCAATTGGATGGTGCTATGCACCTTCTCTTCCATCTCATTGATCTCAGTCGTAATCATGTCATCAGGATGCTTTCCATCCAAGGCTCTAACTAAACCTTCTCGACACAACAGTGCCTTTATCTTGATCCTCTATGTCCAAAATTGTTTTGGCCATAAAAGGGTGCCACTTTGAACTTAATATATGCTATCTCAAACAAAAGACCGAAATTCCTTTTCTCTAATACCAATTTGTTGCGGAACAACGCCAAAAGATGCACAATCAAAGCACAAATAGCAAAGGATAAAAGCAAAAAATGAAATTACACGAGACACAAAATTTACGTGGAAAACCCAAAACGGGAAAAACCACTGGGAGAAACTGGAATTTCACCATCTTCAACAACTAGTATAAGAGTACAATCCAAAAGGCTCAAAAACCACTTGGTGAGCCATAAGATCTAAAGATTCAATAAGAAGATGGAGGAACAAAAGAAGGGAAATAATGTGGAGGCTAGGGTTAGAGATGTGTTATCTAACACATCCCTTTTATAGTCTCATTTAAAAAAAAAAAAACCCTAAAACCAAAATGTATGATTTAATAAACCTTATCTTTAATTTGAAAGTCAAAACTAAACTAAACTAATAGTAATTAGCATAAATTGAAACTCAATTATCAATATCATGAACCCTACAATCACCCTTCGTTGGGTGACAAGACCCAAAAACCATGTTGGTTATGGTTATGCCCAGAAAATCTCA
This sequence comes from Corymbia citriodora subsp. variegata, assembly GCA_014858505.1. Lineage (NCBI taxonomy): Eukaryota > Viridiplantae > Streptophyta > Magnoliopsida > Myrtales > Myrtaceae > Corymbia > Corymbia citriodora. The sequence continues at coordinate 24,902,214 of CM026411.1, read as the reverse complement.
CTAGCTATGCTTACCTCAAAAATTAGGGCGGCTGTGATTAAGCCCTAGAACAAGATTGGACCATGCATGTATACATATCTCACATCTTATCTCATAAAATCTCTCATGAAGACAAGCATAAATCAAATAACGCAATTCCTCTATACTAGCACATGAATATCTCCATGATGAAATATTTCATGTGCATATCTTTATTATACATTTCCATAGGCATAAGTACAGCGGGAGTGCCATAACTTGGCACGGAGGGACATTTAAGTGCCATAACTTACAAATGGTACACTTAAGTGCCACTTTTCAAAAAAATGGATCACTTAGGTGCCAAGTGGTCGGAACCTTGCTGGAAATTCTACGTGGCATTTTTTTATTAATTTTTTGCCTACGTGGCTCGCCGGAAATACTAAATCGGTGAAAAATCAGCCAAAATGACGTCGTTTTGGCTGACGTGGATTTATAAAAATTTATTAATAAAATAATATTAAATAATAATAATATTATTATTATAAAATCGATTTATTAAAAAAAAAAAAAACAGAAGAAGGAGGAGATCGGCGAGGGCTGCACAGCCCTCGCCGCCGCCGGCGTCGCCCCCCACCCTCGCCGGAAGGGCCCGGCGAAGTGGGGAGGGTCGGCGGGGTCGCCGGGCCCCGGCCGGCCCTCGCCTCGCCGGGCCAAGGGCCACCGGCCGCCCAGACGAGGGTGGGGGGCGACGTCGGCCGACCTCCCCACCTTCGCCGGGCCCTTCTCGGCGAGGGTGGGGGGCGACGCTGGCGGCGGTGAGGGCTGTGCAGCCCTCGCCGATCTCCTCCTTCTTCTGTTTTTTTTTTTTAATAAAATCGATTTTAAAATTTTAAAATATGACGTGGACAATTTTTTTTATTAAAAATTGCCACGTGGATTTTTTTATTTTAAAAAAAATGCTCCGTCAGCAAATGAAGTCGCCGGAAAATGGACACGTGGCAATTTGGCCGGATTTTCTCGCCGTTGGCACTTAAGTGATCCTTTTTGCTCCGATTTTGGCACTTAAGTGTACCGTTTGTAAGTTATGGCACTTAAGTGTCTCTTTGTGCCAAGTTATGGCACTTGCGGGGTCCGTACGTCCATTTCCATAGCACTCAAATTATTAAGAATATCCAATGCCTGATACTTAAGTGTCCCTTTGTGCCAAGTTATGGCACTTGCGGGGTCCGTACGTCCATTTCCATAGCACTCAAATTATTAAGAATATCCAATGCCTGATCCAAATATAACGTGTTAAAACCTCCATTTTTTTAATCCAGTTTTCTCTCTCGATACAAGACCGAATTGGGTGATCTAGGTGTCCATGGAAATAGCATGCTCTGTACTTCGAAGGCCTAATCAGTTTCAATCACGAGAAGAATGAAACAGGTTGAGAAAATATGTTGAATATATGCTCCCTAGTTATGCTCCCTAGTAAAGTCTGGAAGGTTAGTTCTCTCAAATGGGCCGGGTTCACGTCTCATCAAAGCCGAGAGTGTTGATATTAAATATATATCTTGAGCTTAAGTCGTTTAAATAACCTGATTAAGTTTTAATCGCGTGAAGAACAAGGAGAAGTGCCACCAAAAAACAAAAAGAAGGGGCCCGCTTGTTTTCACTGTGGCTGTGCGAAAAAAAGAAAAGGCAAGTGGAGCCAAGTGAATTGAAAAAAAAAAAAAAGACAAGGAAACCCTAGATTTGCTCTGGCTGTAGCCTTCCTATATGTAGCTGCGTAGCGAATGAGTAAATGGGGGGCCCCTTCAGCGGCAGTAATGTCCTAGGTTGTACTTGTTTTCTCTTCAGTTCAACTGCAAGTGGGATCCTTCAACGAGAAGTGAATATTAGCTGCATACTGGGACTCATTTAGAAAGAAGTGCAGCCGTTAGCGGCTTTGTTGAAAGGAAGCTGCACTAACAACGAAGGTTCTATACAGTGAACTCCTCAAAGCCATGAATCGGAGTTTTTTCTTATCTTTTGCTGGGTCATGAGCTGAGCCTAAACTAACCGGTAATTTTTGTTGTGAGTTTTACATTTAACTGAGTCATATATTTATAAACACTTTAAGTTTGGATATATTATAGATAGAGAAAATATTTGAGCGGGTGAGTAATTGTAATTTTGATTATATTATTTTCTATTGACTCTTCCTGTGTATTTAGATATCCACATTGGGATTGAGTTACGTAAATCTTTCGTGGTCTTTATTGTTCCTCATTTATATTGTCATTGATTTCGCATTGATTTAAATTGGAAGATCCTTATTAGCTTATGCTTTAATATATTACAACAATTGATGTCGAAGCTTGAGAATATGATTTTTTAGGATTTTGATATGGAGCTTTTGCTTGTCTGATTATGATTTGAAAATTTTGTTACTGAAATTATGTTTGGAGCGAAAGTAGAAACTAAGAAACTTAATGAGAGGAACAACTTTGAATTATGGAGTGTTAATATAGAGGTGCTATTAACAATTCAAGGTTTGGTCGAAGCATTAAAGGATAAGAGTAAGTTGCCTGGAACAAGGGTAAATTATTACTAGAGTCATGGGAACACTTTACTAATTCACAACCACATGGGCACACTACAATTATGGAAAAATTACCAAAATAGTCTTAAACCTATTGTAATTTTTTCAATTCACTCATAAATTGTTTTTTTGACTAATTTAGTTCCAAACTTTTTGCAATTGTGTTATTTTAGTTTAAACCTTTTGCAATTGTATCAATTCTGTTCATTTGGCCAATTTTAGCCAGCTGACGTTGACGTGGATAATATTTTAACTTTTTCGAATTTTTTCATTAATTTTTTCTTTTTTCCCTTTTCTTTTTCGTTCTCTCTCCTTTTCTCCCCCTTCATCCTCCTTCCTCCTTCATCTAGCTGTTGGCGATTATCTAGAGGCGAGCTTTAGCAAGGTCAATTGCTAGCCTCGGGAAAGCCTAGTTGTGATTGGGTGACCTTGCCTAGGCCACTTGTTGTGCTAGTGAGGGTTGAGCCTCGCCAACCATGGGTGAGTCTCACCCTTGCCCGAATCAAGCGAAGGTTGAGCCTCATTGGCCATGGGCGAGGCCCGACCTTGCCAAAGGCCACGAGTCGAAGGCCACAACCTTGCGTAGCCTTCAGCGAGGGCCGTAACCTCACATGACCACTGGCAAGGGTCGCTAATGGTTGGGTGGGTGAGCCTTGTTGGCCATGGGCGATAAGGCTTTGTCATTGGCCAATGATGTTGAACTTGTTGGTAGTTGCCTTTGGCAATTGGCTAGAGGAGGGAGGGAGGGAGGGAGGGAGAGGCCNAATTAGTAAAAAATTCAAAAAAATAAAATATTATCGATGTCAGTGTCTGCCGGCCAAAATTGGTTGGATGGACTAAACTATCGCCTAAACTCCTAACAATCAAATTGTGAAAATTAGTCCTAAATACGATTATCGAATTTGGAAATTTCTAGATGCTACAAATAGAGTAAGATTGAGCTGAGGGTGAAGAAGTGTATTTTTTTGGGTTATGCACATGGATTGAAAGGCTACCAACTATGGTGCATTAATCTCAAATCACCCAATATTCTAATTAGTAGAGATGTGAGTTTCGATGAGACTACAACGCTTTCAATAGAGGAGTCTTGAGAATAATCAATAGACAGATAAATCACGGTGTCAATAGTGAGGCAAAGACTTTGGAGGCCCCAAAGGTAACATGAGCAAAGGTTGCAGATGAGGTCATGGTTCCTGTAGTTGGTGATATTGAATTTCTAGTACAATTATAGTACAATATAGAGAAGGCAAAGTAAACCATTAATGCATTATATTTATACAAATATTGCTTTTGCAATGACTGTAGGAGACAAGGTGCAGACATATGAGCCTTTGTCTTACTTTATGACCAGTAGATAGAAAAATCATGATGTCAGAAGTGAGGTAGAGACTTTGGAAGCCTCGGAGGAACATAGAATGCAGATGAGGCCGTGGTTCCTGTAATCGGTGATATTGAACAACTAGTACAATTGTAGTACATTATAGCCACAAGTAGACAGAGAGAGTAAACTAAATCATTAATACATTATGGTTATATAGATATTGCTTATGCATTAACTATATTTGACAAGGTGCAGACAAATGAGCCCTTGTCTTACTTTGAGGTATTGGTTAGTAGTGAGTTGTTGTAGGGGCTAGAAGCTATGAGCAAAAAGATGGAATCACTCCATTGAAATTAGAATAGGAGTCGCTCAATGTACCCAAGAGCCAGAAGATTGTTGGAAGCAAGTGGCTCTATAAACAAAAAGAGGGCATTCTCGGTGTCAAGGCAACAAGATATAAGGTGTCACACCCCAAATCCTAGCCAGAAAGGGGAATGACACGGCCGTCCTTCCTCTTAAAGGACGCAGCCTCTAAGCTCCCAAAAGTTTGCTCCCAAAAGTCCCCTCAAGGCTATCGCTCTCGTACTACTCATTACTAGCTGTAAAAAAACCTGAAAAGATTGGAAGAATAGAGGGGTGAGCAAACCACAACTCAGTGAGTAACACATTTCTTCCAAGCGGATCGGGAAATTACTATGCACATTTACAATACCAATATAATCCACTTTGAACATAATATATATATACGTACTACAAATATCTCAAGAAAACAACAAAGTAGGTACCAATGGTCGAATCCACTGGTTAATCTCATCAAACACATGCCAAGGGTCCATCCCATCGGCTAAACTCGTCAAAACACGGATCAATGGTCCATTCCATTGACCAAACTCAAATCAAATGTCAATGGTCCATTCCATTGACCAAACTCAGGCTCAAATGTCCAACTATGATCACGCTTAACGCCCGTGATAAGACGATTAAGATTCCCCCCTTGGTTAGGTCTCCACCTACTATAAGCCGGTGGCTCGGCCCACAAGGATATCCTATCCAGTATGCATACCAACATGCCCCTCAATGGGCTCACAGTAATAATGAGCAAAATAACCATCATCCAATACCAGAAAGTCAATCCAAGAATCAATATAATAAACCAAATAAATACATTTTTGCAACATCATCATCCACAATTTCTCAAGTCATCCACATACTTTTCCATAAACCATTTGCAAAGCATTTAAAAATATATTTTGCCTTCTACTACTTTGCATAATACGTTTTCCAAACCTTTATAAACAATCAAAAGGTAGTCCATGTCCGATCCGATTTTTTATGCAATAACAATGTCATTTCATAACCACATACTATATATAGTCCATATAATTTTCTCAACATGAATTTTACAAATTCAAAGAAGATATAGTACCACTCACCTAGGAAAAGCCAAAAACCAATTAAGCCCTTATTTGAGCCGACGTACTCGAATTTCTAACAATTAATCCAAAAATAATATTAAAGACCGAGTAAAAGGACATTCTAATGGATGACTTGGCTATACTATGCCTATTTATCGATAACAGGACACCTACGTGCCAAGGGAAAACTCGCCTTAAAAGGAAACCTATTTTTATCCGCGAGACACGGACACGCAATCAACTTTGCCGCCCCATAACTTCCTCCACAAAAATCGGTTTCAAGCCAACTTATAGTCATTAGAAAGCCCTTTCGATGCACTACAACAACCCCATAACAGCCGCCTCAAAATCTCGCCAAAAACAGCAGAAAACCAGGCTCGAAGTTACTGTTCGCAACAGTGACAGACGCGCGCCGAACTTCAAAAATTTATTCCGGATAAACCGCAAGCTCAAATTCAATTCCACAAGATGCTATAGCTTCAAAACATCCTAAATTATCTTTCCCATAAAAAATTTCAGCTCAACGACTCAAAAATCGGACTTCGCCGCACAAATCTCCATAAACTCCGAATTTCAAGCCCTAATTGCTATTAATCCTTTCCAAGGATGATTAGATGCCTTAATCACTTACCGGTACCGAGGAACGAAGTTAAGATGAGCTGTGGAGGCTTCCGAGGTGAGCACGTGGGGGTTTCGCCTCCATTTTTCCTCTTTCCCTTCTCTTTCTCTTCTCTCTCGTTTATGTTTCTGCTCTGTTTTTCTGTCTGTTTTGTTTCTGCCCATTGACTGGGCACAACAAAATAAGGGGAATGAAGATGGGTTGGGCTGGCCTTTTTAAAAGAAAAGAAATGGGCTGCTTGTTTGGCCCATATGTTACATAAGGCGAGACCTATTGTAAAATGGTATACATGATGAGAAGACATTGACTACACTGAAGTGTTTTCCTCTTTAGTAAGACATATTTCCATTCGTGTTTTACTTGTCCTAGTTGCTGCACCGGCAGTTAGATGTGAAAATGACGTTTTTTCATGGTGAGTTAGAGGAGCGAATGAGGGATTTATTATTTTGGATAAGGAAGCCCCCATTTGCTTATGGTCGAAACACTCTCACAAGTAGTGGTATAAACATTTTGATGATTTCATGACTAATCAAGAATATTCGAAAAGTCATATGGATATCTATGTTTATTATAGAAGATTGGCAGGTGGGTTTTTGATTTATCTGTTATTATATGCCAATGACATGTTGATAGTAGCTACAAATATGTTTGATATTGATGTGTTAAAGATGCAATTGAGGATTGATGACATAAAATTTTTTTAGTGCTGCAAAGAAAATATTAGATATAGAGATTTTTTTATGACATGACTGTAGGAGTTTTACATTTGTCTCAAAGAAATATAATGAGATAATTGCGGTATATTTTAATATGCACTCAGCGAAATTTGTTAGCACACCTTTAGCAAAGCACTTTAAACTTCTAAATAAGTTATCACAACAAATTCAAGATGAGGAGGAGCATATGTCCCGCGTTCCCTATTCTAGTACAATGGGTAGTATTATGCATGTCATGGTACACACTAGGCTTGATATTTCACAAGATGTGAGCATTTTGTTCCATTACATGAAGCGTCTTGGTAAAACTCATTGGGAAATTGCAAAATGCATCCTTAGATATTTGAAGAGGACAATAGATGTTAGTATAGTGTATCAGAGGAACATGAATGACAGTGAGACCATTGGTTATGTGGAATTGGATTATGCTAGTGACTTAGATGAATGCAGGTCTTTAGTAGAGTATGTGTTTATGCTAGCAAGTAGTGCAATGAATTGGAATGCGTCATTACAAGCCAATGTTGCCTTGTCTTCAACTAAAGTAGAGTATATGACACTGACCTTTATAGTGAAGGAGACAAAATAGCTCAAAGGTTTAATTGAAAAGTGTTGAAATACATTGTGATAACCAAGGTGTGAGATATTTGGTGTATAATTTAGTTTATCACAAATGAACGAAATATATTGACATCAAGTATCATTTCATCCGAGATGTCTTGGTGAAGGATAAGATTGTTGTGAAGAAAATAGCGACAGTGAAGAATTTGACAAACATGATAATTGAGCTTGCTCCTTCAACGAAGCCTTAGTTTTGCTTAAGCATAATTGACATATGTAGAGAGACGGTACCTATTGGGGTGCTAAGAGAGCAACATGGATGATGAGTACTATAACTCAACTTCAAACATCATGGGGAGTGAAGAATTATTAAATTTGTATTTTGAATTTGAGCTGTTCACAAAATCCAATTTGATTAGATAAATAGTTAAGTTTTAATCGCATGGAGGAGAAAGACTAGTTCTTCGTTGCCAAAATGCAAAAAGAATGGGCTCACTTGTTTACACCTTGTGGCCGTGCGAAAAAGAGGGAGGCAAGGGGAGCAAGGTGAATTAAAAGAAAATGACAAGTAAACCCTAGGTTTGCCTTTTGGCTACAGCCTTCCTATATGTAGCCACACGGTGAATGATTAAGGTTGTGTTTGGTTCAGCTTTGGACATGACTTTGGGCTTCCAACCGGCCTTCAAAATGTTAAAAGCCCAAATGCTAAAATTAATTTTTCCCTTCTAAAACTATCTTCACTTATTCTTCATATTTCCAATTTTGCCCTTGATTTTTTTTAATTGAAAAAGAAGGCAGCTTTCATTGGTCCAATGAAGGGCTACGGCCAGTAGTGAGCCAAATTTGGTGTTGGTGGTTGTTGGCTGAGGTTGCCCGTGGTTGAGCAACCTCTAGCGAGGGTCACGCGACCTAGCCGACGGTCGCCAAAGGTTGCCTGACCTTGGGCGACCCTCAGCAAGGGTCGCTTGACCTAGGCGACTAGTCGCCGCGTGACCCAAGCAACCGTTGCCTGGGTCTTGCGGCCTCAGGTAGCTTTTGCCTGGGTCTCACGAGGGTTGTGCGACCACCAGCTACAGTCGCGCAACCCTTGTGAGACCCAGGTGAGAGTTGCCTGAGGCCACAAGACCCAAGTGGCAGTCGCTTGGGTTGTGTAACACTTGACCGCTTGGGTCCAGCGACCTTTGGCAGCCCTCATTTGGGTCACGCGACCCTCTTCGGAGGTTGCCCAATAGCCATCGACGCCAAGTTTGGCTCGTCGGCGGCTATATACATACACACACACATTATACCTCTTAAAGCCCATTGTGAAAGTTTTTTTTACTAAATGCACATTCAACTCAAAATCCATTTGCAAAGAAATTTTATTGAACACAATTGCATTTCTTCAAGTAGCTTTGGGCTTTCAGTATTTGTATTAGATTCAAAGCCCATTTGCAAAGGTGAACTAAACACACTCTAAATGTGGGGGCTCCTTCAGCGGCAACACCAGCACTAGCCCTAGATTGGGGCTCCTTCGAACATAAGTGCACGCATTGGTGGCTTTGTTGAAGGAAGCCGCACGTACAACGAAGGGAAATGGAGTGGTTGCATAGTGAACCCTCGAGCCAAAGTTACCCGATTGCCGTTAGTTTTACGCATAAAGGAATTGTTTATTTATAAATACTTTAAATTTGGGTACAAATTAGGCATGAGAAATACTTGGACATGTGAGCAATTTAACTTTGATTCTTTGATTATTGGTGAATTATTTACCGTTGTCTTTCTCCATTAATATAAGTATCGGTACACGAACCGAATCATGTAAATTTTTAGTGTTATTTACCGTTCCTCATTTATCTCTTCGATGATTTTGCATGAATTTAAATTGCAAAATTAGTGCTGCCATAGAAATGATGGAGACTTACGTGAATATTGTTAGGATACACGTGTGAGTTGTGTTAGAGAAGTAGTTTCACATCGGAGAATTGATGTGGTGTAGAGCAGTTAATATATTCTAGTTGGCCCATAACTCACTAACTTAAGTTTTTGAGTTGAGGTGGATCTAATTGGATATATTAATGGGTTTGGACTTGGGCTTCCCCCTTGGAGATTTGCTCATGTGAAAGGGTATCGGACTTCTGTTACGCCCTCCCAACAATAGGCTTAAGCCCTTTTAGGCTTGTAGCTCATTGGGAAGAACCTAGCTAACAAATCTCCCCCTCACGATAATGTGGAAGGATTCACCATCCCTACTATCAATCGACAATGTTCAAGCTTCTCTCTTGGTAGAGTCTTCGTCATCATATCAGAGCCATTATGATCCGTATGAATTTTCTCAAGTTTCAACAACTTCTCATCTAGAACATCCCTTATCCAATGATATCTAACATCAATATGTTTCGATCTAAAATGAAAATATGAATTCTTATCGAGATGAATTACTCTTTAATTATCACAAAATATCACATACCTCTTTTGCTTGAACCCAAGTTCTTCTAAGAACTTCTTCATCCATAGTATCTTTTTACTAGCTTCAGTCATTGTAATAAATTCAGCTTCGGTTATAGAAAGTGCAACATACTTCTGCAATCTTGACTTCCATAACACAACTCCACCTGCAAAAGAAATCAAATAACTAGAAGTAGATTTACGAGTATCAATATCTCATGCCAAGTCGGACTCTATGTATCTAACTAACTCAAGTTTCCCCGTCCCAAAACTGAGTTTCAAATTTAAAGTTCCCCGTAGATACCTCATAATCCACTTGACTGCTTTCCAGTACTTTCTGCCTAGATTTGACAAATAAAAACTAACAACGCCAATTGCATGTGCCAAGTCTAGGTATGTACATATCATAGCATACATCAAGCTTCCTGCAACTGAGGCATATGGAACACTTTTCATATCTTTTTTCTCTTTATCAGTTGTAGGACTTTGCTTCATAGTTAACTTAAAGTGGGCAGCAAGAGGAGTACTAACTGTTTTAACCTTGTCCATGTAAAATTTTTGAAGAATTTTCTCGATATATTTTTCTTGCGACAAAAATAACTTCTTAGCATCTCTGTTTCGGGTAATTCTAATGCTATAAATATGCTTTGCTAAGCCCAAGTCTTTCATTGCAAAAGACTTGCTCAAGTGTTTCTTCAATAAATTAATTTTTGAAGCATTCCTGTCAACAATCAGCATGTCATCAACAAAAAGCAAGAGAATAGTAAAGTCACCATCAAAATTTTTTTGGACAAACACACAGTTATCTAAGAAAGTCTTCTTATAGCCCTGTTTTGTTATAACTGATCCAAACTTTTTGTACCACTGTCTCGGTGCTTGTTTTAGGCCATAGAGACTTTTCTTCAGTTTACACACATAATCCTCTTTCCCTTTCACTTTAAAACCCTTAGGTTGTTCTATGTATATCTCTTCCTCCAAGTCACTATGTAGGAAGGCTATTTTGACATCCATTTACTCAATTTCCAAATCTAGGGTAGCTGCCAAGCCTAATACCATACGGATAGAAGACATTTTCACTACTAGAGAGAATATATTATCAAAATCAATACTCTTTCTCTAACCGAATCCATTAACAACCAATCTAGCTTTGTACTATGGTTGTGAAGTATATTCATCTTGCTTCAACCTATATACCTACTCGTTCTTCAAAACTCTTTTACTTTTAGGTAACTTCACAAACTCAAAAGTATGATTATCATAAAGTGACTGCATCTTATCTCGCATCGCATCAAACCAATTACTTTTGTACTTATCTTTTATTGTTTCTACATAGCACTCTCTCAATAATACATACTCATTTTCAAAATACCTGGTGGAAAATCATTAGTCTCTAACGGATCTCCGAACTGGAATATCCAGTGAAACATGTAATTGAGCCTTTAGTTTAGGAATAATATTATCTTTTTCAACATATTTAGAAACATGTGCATTATCTAGAACATTAACTTCTTGTTGCTCTTTATCAACTTGTGTAGAAATATTTGTAAGAGGAATTTGATCCAAATCATCACTAACTTGTGGTGCTGAAATTATCTCTACTTTTTTAATATCCTCTATTGTCTGATCTTCCATAAACACAACATTTCTACTTCTTACAATTTTCTTTTTAACTAGATCATAAAATTTGTAGCCAAGCATATCCTTTCCATATCTAATAAATATGCACTATCGTGCTTTCACATCAAGTTTAGATTTCTCATATCCGGAAATATGCACAAATGCTTTATATCCAAAGACACACAAATAATCATAAGAAACATTTATGCCTGTTCAAACTCTATTAGGAACATCAAACTCTAAAGAAATGCATGGAGTAAGATTCAATACATGTGCAATTATACTTAAAGCTTCATCCTAAAAGGATCTAGGTAGCTTTGACTGTGAAAGTAAGCATTTTATCCTTTCAACCAATGTTTTGTTCATTCTCTTAGCTTGGCCATTTAATTGAGGTGTCTTGGGAGGTGTCTTTTAATGTCGAATACCTTGTTGTCTACAATATTCATCAAAAAGTCCAATATACTCTTCTCCATTATCAGTTTTGATGCATTTTAATTTCTTTTCACCCTATCTCTCAACTGAAGCCTGAAATTGCTTAAAAACATCTAATACTTGGTATTTAGTTTTCAATGTATGAATCCAAATTGTCCCTGAAAAATCATCTATGAAGGTAACAAAATAAAAAGAGCCACAAAGTGCTTTTGTTTTCATAGGAGCACAAAAATGAAAATGTACCAAATCCAATATACCTGACTTTCTTGAAAGAGGGGAGTTTTTAAATGCAATTCTATTATGTTTTCTTGCTAAATAGTTAGCATATTTTTTTAGTGCCGAACTTTTTATTTTTGAAAGGAGCTTATTCTTGGCCAATATTGACAAACCCTTTTCACTAATGTGATTGAGCCTCTTATACTATAACTCAGTTGCATATTCACTGTCTATTGCATTAATTTTGTCTGTGGATAATTTTGCTTGCATAATGTACAATGAAGAATATTTTTCACCTCTAGCCACAATAAGAGAACCTTTGGTGAGCTTCCATCAATCATTACTGAAGGTGTTGCAATATTTCTCATCATCCAACTTGCCTGCGGAAATCAAATTTAAGCGGATATCAAGTATATGTTGGACATTATTCAATACTAACCTTATGCCATTGCTGGTCTCTAGGCACAGATCACCGATGCCTACGACTTGAGCTAGTCCATTATGATAATCATACTTTTGAGTCAGTGAAATTACCTAAAGGTAAAAGAGTTTTGAAGAACAAATGGGTATACAGGTTGAAGCAACATGAACATAATTCATAACCACGGTACAAAGCTAGATTGGTTGTTAAGGGATTCAATTAGAGAAATGGTATTGATTTTAATGATATATTTTCTCCGGTAGTGAAAATATTTTCTATCCATGTGGTGCTAGGCTTGGCAACTACCCTAGATTTGGAAATTGAGTAAATAGATGTCAAAATAACTTTCCTACATGGTGACTTGGAGGAAGAGATATACATGGAACAACTTGAGAGTTTTAAAGTGAATTGGAAAGATGATTATGTGTGCAAACTGAAAAAGGTTTCTATGGCTTTAAACAAGCACGAGACAGTGGTACAAAAAGTTTGCGTCAGTTATAATAGAAAAATGGCTATAAGAAGACTTCCTTAGATAGCTATGTGTTTGTCCAAAAATTTTCTGATGATGATTTTGTTATTCTCTTGCTTTATGTTGATGACATGCTGATTGTTGGTAGGAATGCTTCAAGAATTGATTTATTGAAGAAACATTTGAGCAAGTCTTTTGCTATGAAAGACTTGGGCTCGGCGAAGCAGATTCTTGGCATTAGAATTACCCAAAATAGAGATGCTAAGAAGTTATTTTTGTTGCAAGAGAAATATATCGAGAAGATCCTTTAGAAATTTTACATGGACAAGGCTAAAGTGGTTAGTACTCATTTTGCTGTTCACTTTAAGTTAAATATGAAGCAAAGTCCTATGACTGATAAAGAGAAGAAAGATATGTAAAGTGTTCCATATGCCTTAGCTGTAAGAAGCTTGATGTATGATATGATATGTACACGCCCAAACTTGGCACATGTAGTTGACGTTGTTAGTCGCTATTTGTCAAATCAAGGCAGAAAGCACTGGAATGCAATGAAGTAGATTATAAGGTATCTGCGGGGAACTTCAAATTTGAAACTCAATTTTGGGACGGGGAAACTTGAGTTAGTTGGATACATAGATTCCGACTTAACATGAGATATTGATACTCGTAAATTTACTTCTGGTTATTTGATTTCTTTTACAAATGGAGCTTTGTCATAAAAGTCAAGATTGTAGAAGCTGAATTTATTGTAGTAACTGAAGTTAGTAAATAGATGTTATGGATGAAGAAGTTCTTAGAAGAACTTGAGTTCAAGCAAAAGAAGTATGTGCTATTTTGTGATAATCAAAGAGCAATTAATCTTGGTAAGAATCCATCTTTTCATTCTATATCGAAACATATTGATGTTAGATATCATTGGATAGGGATGTTTTAAATGAGAAGTTGTTGGAACTTGAGAAAATTTATATGGATCATAATGGCTTTGATATGATGACGAAGACTCTACCATGAGAGAAGCTTGAATATTGCTGATTGATAGTAGAGATGGTGAATCTCTCCACATTATCGTGAGGTGGAGATTTGTTAGCTAGGTTCACTCCTATGTGAAGAAAACCTAATGAGTTGCAAGTCCAAAAGGGCTTGAGCCCATATGATAAGTCATATGGATAAATGGGGTTTCTCACTATCTTTAGAGTGGTAGCCGCAAAAAGACGCAGTAACAAGAAAAAAAGAGAGCAGAAAATTTGAGTGTCGAGGCAAAGTCTGATTTACATTAAGCTAGTATCGGAGGTCGATTCGTGGTCTGATTGAGGTAAAATTTTGTCAGTGTGTTCGTGACACAATCTTATCAAATTTGAATGGTTTAATTTTTGTTTGAAGCTCCATACATTAGGTTTTTCGTGAATTGATTAAAGCCTGCGTTTTTAGTAAGATTTATTCTTGATCTCTTGTGAAATTCATGTGTATTGCCAAGAATTATATTCTTGAGGTCTTTGCTGCTATGTACCTCTAGTATTTGCTTGAGAAGAACATTGTTCACCCAATTTTGTTGATAGTGAATATTTTCGGGTGGACTTTGGTCCCGTGATTTTTGATCTCCTCACACCGAGGGGGTTTTCCATGTAAAAAAAAAAAGTTGTGTTCACGTGCTTGGTATTTATTTTACTCTACTATATCGGTTCTTATTAAGTTTACACAAGAGGGGAGATTATTTTATTTCGCTGCATTAATTCGATATTGTTCGAATTGTTACCGTTCTCCCATCAAATATCGCAACTGAAACTAAAATGTTTAAAGCTCGAAAAAAAGCGGAAAAACAAAATATATATTAATTAACGGCACAACTTAAATTTCACTCTTCTTAGTGATTTATTTATATAAGAAAATGTCTTGTACTCACAAAAGATCGAGAAAATTAGATCGGAAATCTTACTGTTCATGAAACTCATGCGATAAAATCACAATTTCACTAGCGGCAACTTCCACTTGTCGGAACTCAGACTATTTGGATTTCTTTCCAAATTAAGTATTATTTTGACCACAATTAAATAATAAAACACGTCCATTTTAGCCATAATTGAATACATGGACTGATACCGACCCAAAAAAAAAAAAAAAAATACATGGAATGATTGCGACTATACTCAAATTTTGTTCAAACTAAAAACGATACACCGGATCTTCGAATTCAATTTGAATCATGAGAAGCTAATCATAGATTAATTAACCATTCATGTACTGAAATTCAATAGAGTAACAAGATCCATGAGTTTTATTTCGAATTCGAGTGAGCGTTTCATTAGAGAAAGAATGAGGAAGAAACAAATTGCTCTATCAATGCTTGTCTTTTTGCACATTTGGGAAAATGATGCCATAAGTGTCATAACTTTCATATGGTGCTCACTTCAATGCTATAACTTTTTTTGATTACTTGAGCATCATAACTTATGTACGGCATTCGTTTGAGTGCTATAACTTTTTTTTTTCTAATTACTTGAATGCTATATGACTTTATAATTTATTATTTGAGTGTCATAACTTTTTGAAAATGTTTACCACAAGTGCTATTTCAAGTAGAATTTCCAACACTTAGGTGAAAGTTTTTAAAAAGATTTGGCACTCAAATGATCTATTAAAAATTATGATACTCGAGTGATCGATTTTTAAAAGTTATGGTATTCAAGTGATCAAATAAAAAGTTATGGCATTCAAATGAGTATCTATGAAAGTTATGACATTTATGACTTTCTTATCCCTGCACATTTCATGACACTTAAGAAGAGGTGATTCTGAAAAACCAATTTTCCGGCCATGCAATCTTTTGTTTTTTTGTGATCTCCTAGGCAACTTCTCTGTTTAGGCTGTAGTTTGTCATGAAGTTACTCTCTGGCCTATTTCTACAGTGCATTCTGGTTATTCATCACCTGCCGAGTCGGGCATAAAGGAGGATTCGGAGCTCCCTACGGCAGTGGTGAGTCCTGTCAAGCATACGAACCTACATGGCTACTATCTTATAATCTCTCAGACCTATATATTCCTGTCATTCAAGAGCAAATACTCGGAATCCTGCATTTTACAGTGAAATCATTTTCCTAACTTTACAATAAAAAGAAAATATTTTTTTCGAGAAATCACTTTTTTGAGAATAAATTTTCCCCTTCTCATGTTAAAGAATTCATTTTCCTAACTTCAAGCATATCTATTTATTTGACCGTGAATGATTTTCTATTGACCAGTCACTTACAATGAACCAAACACGTGAAAGTCCAAAAAATTAATTCGTTGTAATTGCTTTCACTCAAACAAACACACTATTCTAAAACCATTCCGGGTTTTAGAACTAGATTACAACCTAGATTTATTACACAGCTCGACTAGAAGATCGAAATGGCGATTGTCATATGGCCCAAAGTTTCCAAATGGCGAATCGTGGCTTTCCATCAGCATTGAGGAATTGATGGCCAAGGATGAAGAATCGTAAGGTTCCCTGTTTGTCAATTCTACGTGCTATCAGTTCGGTTTTGCATGTGAGAGGAAGTATTAAGCTATCTCACAATGATTGTTATGAATGACTTTGATTTCAAACTCTTTATGAGTATCCTGCGGCGCTATGTCTCATCTCTAATTATACTCCAACATAATTCGTATAGGCAGCACTAGCAGTTTGGTGTAGTTTCTGTCGACTAGAAATGAGTGAATTGCCGTCGTAACTACAACAAAACTGAGCAAACAACTCACATGATCAATCAAAAGGACAAAAAAACTTGGAAAACGGACATAAAATAGCGAGGAAGCCTTGGAGCGAAGAATGCTTCTCATGTAACAGAGCCCTTTACTTTGAGCTGTCTATCTCTGCCTCTATAACTCACCAACATCTCACTCAATTCTCGCACTCACTCGTGACTCATTCTTGCCGATTTTCATTCGTTGAAGGCTTACCACAGAGAGCTTTAAAATGAAAGATATGGAGAGAGAGACGTCAGGAGAAGATGTATTGCCAACAAGTCCTCTGCTTCTCAATGAAGTCTCTGCCCATGGCAGTCATGGCAGCTTCATCGTGCCTTCAAGTGATCCTGCAGTCACGCCACTTGTTGCCGTTTGCAGCTCTTTCGTCACTGGGTGTGCTGTGAATACCGTGTCAACTTCTAGATTCATCACGAAGAAACCAGCTCCATTTTCTTTCATTGATTCTTGATTCTCAATTTTTTTTCCCACATCTGTATTGAATTGGAGGTGACTTTGGCAACCAGGGTGCTTTTTTTTTTTTATATATATTTTATTTTATGATTCTGCCGATGCCAAGTAGGCAGTGTCACGGGTCCTCTCAAGTCTACTGAAATTTTTTGTTAGGAAATGATAGGAGGAAAGTAGCACATAACATGGTCAAAAGTTTTCTGTTTTCTTAAATTATTTGTCGACATTGTATTTTCAAGAAAAATCTTGGTTTTCATTTAGGCCTTGGTGTGAGAGAGATGAAGCAACCAAGATCTGTGTCGGCAACTGTGGCTGAATGTGTCTACTACTGTATTGGGTGCCTAATAGTTGGTCAATTGGTTTGCAGAAGCCCCTGTATGTCATGTTCTTGATCACTTGGCTGATACAAAGACATTAGACGACCTGGATTATTTTACAATGTAATAATTTGTTCTAACGACTGCTTTGTAACATTTTCTTCTCACAACCCGGGACAGAGGAGGAGAGGATGTGTCGGACAGTCTGATACTTCTTACCGTGCTTTCATATAATAATATCTACTCAAACCATGATTAGGTAATTAGCTGAATCAGGATCACTCTATGCCAGAAAGATGTCAAATGATACTTCAATCACATTTGTGAGAGACGCCATTTGAAACTGACTTTTGGCCTGACTATATTATTTTGCATCAGTGGCAGAATTTTCTCGGCAATTGTGCCTTTTGCTGCATTTCTTGACAAGATTAGCAGCTGCCAAGTAGAACGTACCATTAATTGGTGGTGTGTTTTTGCAACGCAGAGTGGTAATTCTTCACCAGCTGAGTCAGCCATAACAGAGGATTTAGGCCTCTCCACAGCAGTGGCCAGTCCTCTGAAGCATTCGTGCGACGTTTCTGGGATTTTTTATCTATCAACCACTATACTAATCAATTTTCTATCAATATACCACCAAATAAGATTTGTTGGATGCACGAGATTTAGTAGGCTAACTGAAAGTGACATCTGTATCAGTGACACAATGGAGAAATGGAAAGTGGATCAATACTTGTATTCACATTCTCCCGAATTTTTTTGTGTTATAGTATTCGCTTTTCAGGTCAATATTAACAGTTGGAGGCCTAATAGCAGCTCTGGTAAATGGGAGGGTAACAGATTTGATTGGGCGTAGATGAGTAAGTGATCCTCTACCTCTCCCTTTCATTCTCAAAAGCTCAAAGAAGAATCCGACAGATCTTATGGGAATCCTTATATCTTTCTGATGCAGGCAATGTGGCTTTCTCAAATATTTCTTGCTGCTGGATGGCTTTCTATAGCATATGCAAAGGTTCCTGCCCTTTCTCTTGCCTCTCCAGAAATTTTTCTTTGTTGTTGATGATTCAATAAAAATGCTTAATAATCTAAATTGCATTTCCCACCTTTCACGCTTATCATATGGATGAGTTCATTCAGATACTGGTCCTGTAGAATGTTTTTGTGATTTTTCAATGCAATTGTGAAATTTTGCACTTCAAACTATCAGCCTAGCTGGTTAAGGGATCAGCGTTTATTCAATTGATTTTCTTCCAGTTAAGATGAAAGGAAACTTTTTACTGACATCCTACTTTTGTGAATGATCTAATCATAATTAAGGCTGTGAGAGTGTAAGCACTGAATGGTACATGGATTGAATCTGCAGAATGCTTGGTGGCTGGATATTGGGAGACAGCTAAACGGGCTTGGCATTGGGATTATATGTTATGTGGTATACGCAGGAAGATTCCAACTAATTATCCTAATGAATTTAGAAGTTGGCGCTGCCAATGTGCTGTTGATCATTATCTGAGTTTGCCAACAGGTACTGGTGTACAGTGCAGAGATAGCACCTAGAAGTGTCCGGGGAGCAATCTGGTACTCTATCAGGTCAAAAAGTTTGGACAACGTAGAATATCATTGAGTCAAGACAATTTATTTGTTCACCAACACACAATTGGCTTCTGTTGCAGTTCACGTTATGCTGTGGCTTTTCATTGATTTACTTTATTGGAACCATTGTCTCCTGGCGCATCTTGGCTCTGATCAGTAGTGTCTCTGCTCCCATTTTTTATGTTGTGTGGTGAATAAGTTGGGAAAATATCAGAGGGTCATTCTTGGTGATTACGTCTTCAGGTGGCATTCCCTGTGTCTTACAGATTTTGGGTTTGTTCTTTGTTCCAGAGTCTCCTAGATGGCTGGTACATTGTCCGTGGAGTTGAGGCATATTGACATTTCAATGGCAATCAAACTCTGAAACATAATCCAATTGATGTTGACCATCTAGAATTTGCTAGATGTGTATAATCATAGAACTGGATACGAAGCCAAGACCATGCATTTTTTGTTGTAAGAAGGATCAAAAGCAGATAGTCGCTCGCAAGTATTAGTTCACCAAGAGGAGTTTGAAGTCACATTACAGAGACCAGAGGTGAAGGTGTCAATATTACTCAGGAAGCAGCCGATATCAAGAGTAATACCTCAATCTCGCATGTCTTTCTTATAATTTGGAAGCATCTGATATTTTGGCAATGATGTGCTCTCATTCCACTTTTTCTTACAGGACTACACAGAGACCTTTGAACGGCAGTCTCATTCTAGAATTCTGGATCTCTTTCAAAGACGATATGCACATCCACTTGTGAGAATGCCCTCCAAATTATTCAAGTTGCTTGAGATTCTTTTCCTAATCTTGTCAGAGTGTTAGATAGCGGTTGGGCTGATGATGCTTCAACAATTTGGTCGGACTAATGCATTAGCCTACTACGCGGGCTCCATATTTGAATCAGTTGGTAAAAATTAAACGCTAAGTACTTAAATAAATGAATAAAGAAGGCTCGGTCATCTTAATGTTTTACCTTGGCAGGCATCTCAAGTAGCTTTGGTACAAGAAGCATAGCTATTATCCAGGTACTAGACATCTAGAATTGTGGTGAAAGACGAATTTTGTTGTTTCAGATGTATTTTCTAAAAATTCTACACTTGTTTCGCAGATCCCGGCAAATGCTCTTAGTGTAATCTTGACTGAAAAAGCTGGCTGACGACCACTTCTAATGGTTAGGAAAACCAAACGTTTGCCACAATCACCTTGATAGGACCACTTTTCGAGATACTGACCCCGAATCCAGCTTTTATTTGCAGATTTCTTCAGCTGGAATGTCCTTAAGTTGCTTTCTTCTAGGATTGTCGTTCTTCATTCAGGATTTGTGAACAATATTTTTTTCTTTTGTAAAGGTAAGTATTATATATGATTTTCAACCATACAACTTTACAAAGGGGTAAGACTCGGTACCAACCCACACTCAACATGACAACATGTCACTGGAGTGGGGGGGCCAAGTTCACAGGGAAAAGGAAAATACAACAATAGAAACAAGGGGACAGCACACCCTCATAATCTAGCTAAAAATGCTCGGATCTATTCCCCAGCTACGCTGTAATCTTCTATTTCTCGGGGAATTAGCAACCAAGTTGAAGGTCAGGGCTTTATCCTTGACTGCCTTAATAAGGTATTGCTTTATAGAAGGCACGAAAAGATCGGAAGACCGGAATATAATATCATTCATAGTTTTTCAAATTACATAGCAAAGAGTGCCAAATGAGAACTTGGTGATATCAAAATAAAAGCCATTTCCGGAGAGGGTGCTAATAAACCTCTAAATGTTTTCCTGCCAGGAACGATTGGTCCAAGGAAGATTGCACTTCCCAGCCCAAAAAATAGTAAGGGAGTTGGATATGTGACAGTCAAAAAATAGGTGATTAATGGAATCAGGCCTTAGATTACATAAGCCATAATGAACCGAAGATAGTCTACCATAGGTCATGAGAAAAACCTGGGTCGAGAGACGGTTCCGCATAATAATCCAGAGGAGGAATTGATGTATAGGAGTGATGGCCTTGTTCCACACGAAGGATGCCTATGGGACCGGAGCTGCCTTCCTACGGATTACCAACCATGCCAACGCAATTGAAAACTCACCAGACGGATGCACAACCCAAGTAAATGTATCCATGAGATAATTTAAAGTGGGGATCGTGACCTGCCAAGAATGGAGCTCGTGGAGAATGGCTTGGCCATCAGGAGAAAATAGGTCGGCGACCTTAGCATGTCTAGGGAGATTTGAACCATATATACAAGCATTGGTAAACACCGCCTTAATGGAATCCATCTTTAGCCATGGGTCAAACCAAAGTGATATGGAATGTCCATCCCCAATTTTCCACTTGAAGAGGCCTTTGACTTCTTCCCTCAGTGCTAATAATTTTCTCCATGCCCATGAACAAGAGGTTGGGGGGCGGTAATCCAAAAATTCTTTCTTTTAAGGTGGTTTGCGTGTATCCATTTGCACCAGAAGGATTCCTTATCGGTGAAAATGATCCAAATATGCTTGAACATAGCTGCTTTATTACTATCTCGGATTTTTCGAATCCCGAGGCCGCCTTCTCGCTTAGTGAACAATATTTTTTCCTACTCGTGGTTTTCAATGTTTTTAAGTGACCTTATTTTTTTCCTTCTATTTTTTTGGGTTGCTGAACCAGGACCTTACTCATTGGAAAGCAGTGACCCCAATTTTGGCATATGTAGCAACAACTGTACATCTCTACAAGAGTGCCTTTTTCCTTGTCTCTTTTCATCTAGAACCGTTGCTCAGTGACTCTGACGGATCACTATTTCATTTTGGTGTATTGCGTAGCTCTCTCACTTGGCATGGCTGCATTACCCATGGGTAATCATGTCTTAGGTACATGGCTTCAGTCTAAATTTGCGCTTGGCAATCTTTATCACGAGACCGTTACGTGGCTTCAGTCTAAATATGCACTCGGCAATCTTGATCATGAGACCATTCCCAGTGACATGTTCTCTGTAGATATTAAAGGGTCCCCTGGGAGCCTGGCGACATTGGTGAATTGGTCCTGCTCCTGGATTGTGACTTACACTTTCAACTTCATGTCCGAATGGAGTACCCTGGTACTCCCTCCCTCCCTCCCTTCGTGTGTGTGATATATTCAGTATCTATGCTTAATCTTGATCGTGCTACTTTCAGGGACATGTTTCATATTCGGGTGCATGTGCGGTCTCACTGTCTTATTCACCATGAAGCTAGTGCCAAAGACCAAGGGGCGAGCATTCGAAGAACTGCAAGCATCACTTGCTCAAATTCCTTGATGATTATGAGCCGTAGGTTGTTGGAATTTGAATTGGTATGAGCCGAACACAAGCAGGAATGATAGGAAGGCTGACAGGAGGCCTTTTGTTGCAAAGTAGTAATGCAATGCGAAATGGGGAGGAAAGAAAAAACGAAAAGTTCCACAGTAATACCTTCCATTGACGATGGTAGATTACATAGACCGAGTTGAGCATCGGCAATTTCAAGTTTAAGCACCTAAATTCGTAGAACTGCAAGCTTATAGTACAGCAGAATGTGGTAGCCACTGGTGCAAAGTCAAATAAAAGTGGTACTTTTCTTATTAATCAGATAGTAGTAAATTTTGTTGGTAACTTATATATATATATATACCGTTTTTCCCGTATCTAAAATGGTGGATAGGTTATAAGGAATATTAGATTGGAGTATAGGTACTATGGAAGGTTGGAGACTATTCAGAAATTTTACCTTGGCTTGGGGATCATCGATTTGATCAATTTTTTGCAAAATAATTTCTTCTTCTTCGGTCAAGACATTTATTTCAAAGGAATCCTGAAAATTATTACCATCAGATTCTGAAGAGGTTTCGAGGTCATTAACCTGGAGACCATCTTCTGTATCCGAATCGTCTGAAGAATTGCTTTCTTCCGCCATGATTTGGAGGAGATTATCGAAAGTGTCTTCTTCAAGATGTAATTCATTGAGTTTTTTATTAATTTTGCAAAATTTTGCAGTATGACCTTTTTTCCCGCAATTGTAACATTCAATGTTTTTGTAAGAGTTCTTTTTTGTTTTATTGAAATTTTGTCTTTTGTTATCCTTATTGAAAAATCTATTAGATCTATTGAAATTTCTCCTTGGTTTTTTTGAAGAACACTGAGGACAATCGTTTGAGCATTTTCCTGAACATTTATTTTTAGAAGATTTTCTATTTTTTGGATTTATAAAAGATGGGTCATATTGGGCGCAAAAATCTCCCAAACCTTTGTTTGAGGTTTTTTGTTCCTTTTTGAGTTGTTTCTGAAGACGTATGTTGGTACACAATTGTGTTCCAATTTTATAAACATAGGAAGCTAGCTCACCATAAGAAAGGAGATCATAAGGGATTTGTCCATTATGTTCTTCTCTTATCTTATCGCGAACTTGTTCTCCTATAAGTTTAGGAAGACCAGCAAGGAATTTTTCTTTCCAAAAGGGTTGATTACAATCGGACCGGAGAATAACTCTTTGGAAGAAAACATATTACTAGATAAACAAGTCATCAGTCACCTCATTTTTACTGATGCTGTTATAAATTACACTAAAGTATTTGTTCGTTATTGACTACCGGTAATCGATCCCTAATATCTTGTATAAATCATCAAGATTGTACTATAGAATCAGCCCCAAAAGCGGTCATGCTGCTTTTAGTTAGATTTTCAAAATTGATCCTAACAGTTGTTTTTGCTCATATTTTGAGATAAGAATCGAACTTCCAACTTAACTCTCACATCAAGAGAGATGCATAGAGGCCACTAAAGGGAAGGCGTAGCCGTGGTTCAAACCAGTGTTGAATTGCTACGGCCCAAGTGAAGAGATTGTTTTAACTGATGATTAGAACTCAATCATTGAACTTGTCCAATTTGTTTATAACCCTCTATTTTATTCCAATTATTTATCGGATGGACAACATGTTAGATTTAATTCGATTTTCAATGAGAAACAAATCCATAATAAGTCGCGATTATAGCCATCACAGATTTTAGAATCAGTAGAAATAATCATTCACGTGATCTAACAAAGAACATTTGATATCATGATAGAAATTGATAAGATCTTAAAATTAAATCGATGTGAGATAATATAAAAAAATAAATGAGGGATATTCACCAGAGATTCGATCCCTTTACTCCGGCGGCTCGTTACTAAAGTAACCCCCGGTTCGGCTTCTACAGAAAAGGAAAGGAAACCCAAAAAACATAAAACCCTTGCCTTTATTTCATTTTCTTTTATCTAACCACTTCCTGCCCCACGTGCTTTCTCTTGTACGGCCAAAAAAAGAAGTCGCTTGTAGACAGTTAAGAGTTCAAGGTTTGTCTCTGTACATACATACATACATACACACACGAATATAACAAAATAAAAATCATTTTCAATTTTTTTATTCAATTCATAATCGTTTAAATTCGAGATATAATTTAATAAAGTGAATTAAAAATTAGAACCTTCAGTAATCATGTGGCCTTAAACCAGAAACTTTCTGATAAGTCTCTGTCAAAACTTCACCTAACCAACAGTCCATTTGTTTGATGTCTTCATGTTCATTGAAGATTCATTCATGTTACCTCCATTTTTGGCAATTCTTGTTCATCAGAAATAAAGAGACATGGAGAGAGAGAGTCCAGAAGCAGATGGGCTTGGGCTCTCCTCCACAAGCTCTCTGCTTCTCAAACAAGAAGTCTCTACTTGTGGCAATCACGGCGACTCTGCATCTTCCAGTGATTCTTCCGTTACGGCACTTCTCGTTTTCAGCACACTGGTGGCTGTTTGCGGTGCTCTTGCGACTGGCTGCGCTGTGAGTATTGGTGCTGGTGCCAACCACGCTATGCATTCCAAAAGCAATTTATGAGCCATCTACCTGTCTTTGTGAAAGTCTTTGTTTTTCTCTGTGATGTTTCTTCTATTCATCGTCACCAAGATGCTTTCTGTTGGACTACAGTATAAGGACAGGTCATACTCACAAGTTCTTTCCAATTCATGAATATATAGTCTCAAGAAGATACAAATAACTTGGTTAGTAGGTTCTGCATCATATGGCCTATCCCTGATAAAATAGCATCTGCAGGAATATTAATTGGGATTCTGTGCTCTTGTAATAACCCGTTTGCATAGGATTGGGACTGTTACAATCACTGGGGAAGTAATCAAGTGTTCGAGCTCTGTCATGTTATCAGGAGAAAAGGGAAAAAGAAAAAGAAAGCATGAAATTAGGAGCCTGTTTGGGCTGCCTTTCAGTTTGACTCCACAATCTTTCTTTCTGACCGTATAGTGCTGCCTCCTCAATTAAGGCTATTTTTCCTCACGAGGTTACTCACAGTTACAAAGGCACCTTGACAATGGTGAGAAATTTACTGCGCAGGTGGGTTATTCGTCACCAGCTATGTCAGGCATAAAGGAAGATCTGGGACTTTCTGTAGCGGCGGTCAGTCTACCTTACTCCTCACAAATGAAGAAGCTGTTGAATGGGTCTGATGTATTCAGCTTATTGCTGAAATAGGATCAGGATGGCATGATTGCTGCAAAGTTTTAATTGATTAACAATCATCTAAACTCTAATCTTCCAATTATAATCCTAATTTTCTACATAGATTGTTCCTTAACATAATAGCATTAACCCTGTATCTTAATCGATAAGCACTAAAAACATATCTTGTATCATGGACTGCCGACGGATAAGTGTAGTCAGTTTAGTTCAGGTTCTCTGTATTAATCCTTCCCCTATTATGCTGCAGTATTCACTTTTTGGTTCGATGCTGACAATTGGAGGACTAACGGCATCTTTACTGAATGGAACTCTTACAGATATGATCGGTCGAAAGCGTGTAAGTACTTCATGAGCTCTAGACTTTCTAAAATGTCACAATTGCGTTGGACCAAATTGCCCTTGTTGTATCTTGTGATGCAGACAATGTGGCTTTCTCAAATACTTTGCACAGCTGGATGGCTTTCTATAGCACTTACCAAGGTTCCTTCCCTTTCTCTCGCCTCTCCAAGTTCTCCTCATAAGTGGCCAGCACATGCGTAATTTGAACTTAGCAAATGGAATAGGAAACGCTTTAAAGAGAATTTACTGGTAACTTCTAGTTCAGTGTGGTCAGGGAAGATATTGATTTCCATCTCTGTTGTTCATTTACATGATCTTGTTCTCATATTTCTATCGAGGTATGTTTAAGTTGGCTAGGCATAGGACAAATTTTAAGTTTCTTGATGTCCCTTTCAACTGGTGCAATTTTTTTTTTGGCAGAAACATGCTTATATAAATGCTCCAAATATAAAAGTACAAATAAAGGCCAACTTCTAGTCTGAGTTTCTGAGTATATTGCTTTTTGCTTATCCAATACAACCAAAGTTTGTCATTCAGAAGGAATACGATTGAAAGTAAATATATTGTAAGATGCCATCAATCCCATCGTTGCAAGCTTGTCTGCACACTGATTTGGCTCCCTGAACACATGCTTAATCCTCACCTGCTGCAATTCAGCTAACACATCCCTGCATTCATTCAAAATTTAGTTCAAGTTATGGATGTCAACATTAGTATTTTGCGAGACATATATCAGATGACTGGCATCAGATTCAATCTCTAAACATGTAATATTTGAATCTAAAGCAGTAGTTTACCCCCCTTGATAGCCCACACTTCCACAGCAAGTGCAGTAGTCTTTCCCAGACAATGGGTACAACCCTTAACCCTTTCCCCTTGATCATCTCTTTTTATGCCCCCTATACCAGCTACTCCTGTACTCTCCACCACTGCTCCATCAAAAATCAATTTGAGCCAGCTTCTGTAATTTCCCATTTTGATCCTGATCTGTACTTCTTTCAGCATTGTTTAATCTTTGTAAATGCGATGTTCCCTGCTTTATCTAAACAAAAAGGTGCCAAGCTAGTGAGTTTAGAATAATGACTGAAAAAGCAACAGTATTCCCATGTGCAAAGAACACACGATCCCATTAAGAGAAAGTACAACAACAGATCCTAGGTACCAAGTTTTAGTTGTCACATCCCTAATCCACTCCCTTAGGGATTTTTGTAGCTTCTAACCAGAGAAGGAGGTAATCCAATGTCATCCAAAAGTTTCTGAGCCAGTGGACAATCTCTTAGTGAATGAGTTATCGTCTCGCCTTGAGTATCACATAAGGAACACACTTGTCATTTATGCCTCTGTGAACAAGCATATGCCTTGTGGAAGTACTGTTATGAAGAAGCAACCAAATAAAAAATTTGATTCCAGGGGGTCACATCACATTTCCACACCCAATTCCAGTTCTCCCCTTTACCATCTCGTGGGTCCAAATCCATCACAGTTTGGTAGGCAGAACGCAAGCAACACTATTCGCTAGTGTTGGAGAAGTTCCATCAGAATTTAACTGGGTGCAATATTTTTCATTATCTCTTAACTGTACACTAAATGTCACCTTGCAGAATGCTTGGTGGCTGGATGCTGGAAGAGCATTAATAGGATTTGGCATTGGGATCACAGGCTATGTGGTAATACACACTTTGGACTTTCTGGTACACTGAACCACGATGATCACACCTCTCTTCTTCCTATCAGGTACATGTATACATCGCAGAAATAGCACCTAAAAATGTTCGGGGAGCATTTGCTTCATTCAATTCGGTAAGCGTAAAATTGGAACACTATGAGCTTGCTTTATGTTGCAAATACATCACCTTTTGGTCTATTTTTCTTGAGTTGCAGTTCATGCAAGCCTGTGGCTTTTCATTTACATACTTTGTAGGAACTATTGTTTCCTGGCGCACCTTGGCTATGATCGGTAGTGTCTGGGACTCTCTATTTACAGTTATTCCTGAAAAAAGAGAGTTGAGAAAATAAAATAAAAGGTTGCCTCTTGCATTTTCTTTTCAGGTGGTATTCCTGGCATAATACAAATTTTCAGTTTATACTTCGTACCAGAGTCTCCTAGATGGTTGGTAAGTTCCTTCAGGATTTACCAGGAGTTGTGTGCAAGTGACAATTTGATATGTGAAAAAGTTAAATTTAAATTTGTACTACTAAGCTTCCAAGAGCTATGCAATCTTATGTGAATGATTTTACAGGTAAAAGTGGGTCGAAATCAGGAGTTTGAAGCTGCCTTACAGAGACTCAGAGGCAAAAGCACTGATATTTCCCAGGAAGCGGCCGACATCAGAGTAAATTCTCATTTCCTTCACAATTTTCCAGGGAAAAGCTGATTTTTTCCCCTCAAGGACTGACGAATTCTAGGACTTCACATTCTCAACTATTATGAATCTCACAGGTCTACACAGAAACCTTTGAAAGGCAATCTCGCTCAAGATTTCTAGATGTGTTTCAACAAAGATATGCTCATGCACTCACAGTGAGCTTCTCTTCAACTACATATAAACATTTATACACACATCTATAAGCCATGCTGTCTATTGAGGACTTCATTTTTGAATCATTCTAAATCTTAGATAGGACTTGGACTGATGGTGCTTCAGCAGTTTGGCGGAGCTAGTGCTTTCTCGTACTATGCAAGCACCATTTTTGAATCAGCTGGTAAAATTAAATGCTTCTCTACTACTTCATGGAGTGTGAAGAGATAATTACAACGAAATTTTGTGCATGACAGATTTTTCAACTAGCATTGGCACCAGGAGCGTGGCTATTGTCACAGTAAGCCATTTTTCTGTCTTAGGGAGAGTTTCCTAGATACTCAATTATGGAATACTGTCATGAAATTTGACTTCTGCATGTTGCTTTTACAAATAGTTTGACATGTTTTGTAGATACCAGCACTTGCAGTTACTGTATTCTTGACTGATAAAGCTGGACGACGACCGCTTTTGATGGTTAGGAAAAGAAACTCGTTCTTTTCTGGTTCCAAAAGGATTCAATCATCAGAAAGTTGAAATTGAGCTTGGGCTTGAGCTTATTCCCAATTTTGCAGATTTCTTCTGCCGGAATGTGCTTAAGCTGTTTAATCCTAGGATTTTCATTTTGCACACAGGTTAGCTATACTATAACTAAATCAATCACTAGTACACTTGGGGGTTCTTTAAGAATTTGACCCACTTTTTGTTCTTTGATGTTCTTGCCCCTTGTCTGCAGGATCTGCACAATTTCAAGGATGTCACTCCAATTTTGGTTTTCCTAGCTATATTGGTAAATCATTATACTGGAACTTAGTGAAGCTAGTCTATGACTGTGTGGTGAGTTTTGCTGAAGTTGCTGATAGACTGGTAATGCAATCAGGCATATTTTATATCTCTGTCAGTTGGCATGCAAGGACTGCCATGGGTTCTAATGTCTGAGGTGCGAACTCACAATAACTCTTATTGAATTTTATGATAACTAGGACTAAAATCAATAGGCCTGTGATTGCTGTGATTCCACACTACATAGATATTCCCAGTGAATGTAAGAGGGAGAGCAGGAAGCTTGGTGATCTTCACCCACTGGTCCTGTTCCTGGATTGTGAGCTACACTTTCAACTTCATGTTTGAATGGAGCGCACCTGGTATGCTTGCTGTCTCCGTCGACTTCCTTTATGTCGTATGATCTCAGTATTGGGAGCTTAAGTGCTTGCCTGTGTTTGGATATATTAGGAGCATTATCCAATAGTCATTTTGCATCTTGGCCGTGCTTTTTCCAGGAACATTTTTCCTATTCGCTGGCATTTGCGGTTTAGCGATCCTGTTTACTGTGAAGTTAGTGCCAGAGACCAAAGGGCGAGCCCTGGAAGAACTGCAGGCATCGCTTGCTCATTTTTCTGCAGTGACTTAAATTAATGAATCTTCTATTAGAATTACGCCTATTTGGATGTCAAAGACCTTCGTGGGATCAACATTTTGTTCCTGATTGTTGCAAAGAATGAGCTGCACTTGAAACGGAAGAGCAAGAGCATTGTGAATTCTTGTCCTTTTGCTGAGTGATGATTTTTACAGAGCACTAGTCAAGTTTTCAATTTTTATTTAACGGTCAGATGGTGCCGGCCAGCTTTGACTGATCTGGACAAGTCCCCCTTGCTAGGCTGTTCAAATCGCGCACTTTCCCACGTTGACCTAATGCATTCGGGATTTTACTCATAAAGTGTACTTCCAATAAGGCTTGAACCCAAGAACT
>CM026411.1:24837760-24868230 GCA_014858505.1 Corymbia citriodora subsp. variegata | reverse complement strand
CTTTGAGGTGTAGGTTGGAGTGGGGTTGATGGTACTGCAGCAATTTGGAGGGGTGAATGGAATTGCTTTTTATGCTAGCTTCATATTCATATCAGCAGGTACATCTGATTTTTTTATTTTTTTTAAAAACCTATTTTTGATTTGACATGCAAAAAGCAAGAAATGGATTTGTTTATTTCCCGCTTATGGTCCTTTGATAGGCTTCTCTGGTAGTGTCGGGACTATAGCGATGGTTGTCGTTCAGGTTCCTCTCTCTTGCTTCTCTCAGTCCCATTTTGGCTGTTGACTTGGCATTTGTAATTTCTTTTCCTTTTAGAGGGTGGAGATTAATATCATGTGTGCAGATTCCGATGACAGCATTGGGTGTACTCTTGATGGATAAATCTGGCCGAAGGCCACTTTTGTTGGTAAGCAGTGAAGTGCCTTTTACTCTACCATTTCGTCAGGTCGAAGTGTTGATGCTGAGGTCGACCAATTTTGACAGGTTTCAGCAGCAGGAACATGCCTCGGTTGCTTAATGACAGGATTCTCATTCTACTTCCAGGTATTCTTTTCAGTTATGAGCATCATATTCTCTGGAATTTAGCTTTTTATCAATTCATGTGCAATTTGGCTCATGAATTTAATCTTTCTGTTAGGACCTTCAAATGTGGAAGGCTTTCACTCCTATCCTGGCTCTTGTCGGTGTGCTGGTACTGCAGATTAACTATGCTTGATATATTTATCACAGGGTGCTAACATTTGAATATTACTTGTGAAATTGGATGCTTTAGATTTACCTGAGTGTTGTTGCAAATTGTATGTTTTAAGTTACATCCAGCACAGATTTCGGTTGTGAAACAACAGAGTAATTATGGCTTTGACTTCCCTACAGGTTTATACAGGATCGTTCTCTCTAGGCATGGGAGGAATTCCGTGGGTTATAATGTCAGAGGTAGCTTTGTTTCCTAACTTCTGCTTCAAGTTATTACTACCAGGAAATGAAAAAGAACAGTGGCAAGTAATATCTTGACTAAGAAATGTCTTTTGCTGTTAGATATTTCCTATAAACATGAAAGGTTTGGCTGGTAGCCTCGTGACAGTGGTGAGCTGGTTAGGTTCTTGGATTATCTCTTATGCCTTCAACTTCATGATGGATTGGAGTTCAGCAGGTAAACTTTTCCTCTCTCTCTCTCTCTCTCTCTCTCTCACATTGCTTACCTTTTGAAAATAGATACTCTATGCTTCAATCATGGAGAGACAGTGCCTTGTCCATTGATCTTGGTTTAGATTTTCCATGGTATTAGGATTTCCTTAATTTCTAGCTCATGAAGAATATCTTGCCTTCACCTCTTTCTCATGTTGCAGAATGATGTGCTGCATCAAAAAGTCAACACTTCGCACCATTCGCGAAGTGAATGACATCACATCCCCTGAAGTGTAAAGTAATTCTCTAGAAAAGAAGTAATTAAGAAAATGAATCAGTCTCCAACTTTGTTGCACAAAACAACTTCTTTTATGCATATTGCGCAAGCAATAATAAGATTTACATTCATGACACCTGCAACTAACAGTTTTCGATGCTTTTCGATGCTTAGTCTCTCATGTTTGCGCACATTATATCTACAATTGTTCACTGACCTGTCTACTTTTATTTTCAGGAACGTTCTTCATATTCTCGAGCATATGTGGATTCACTGTTCTATTCATAGCAAAGTTGGTGCCGGAAACTAAAGGGCGTACACTGGAAGAAATACAGGCCACCATGAATCCATTTTAAGTAGGAAAGTAACCCTGGAATTTCTCCTGCAGATGTATCGCCAATTTTCTACTACCCAGTTTCTCAACATGGCTTGGCCAAGAGGAGAAAGTACATTCGCCCCAATCTTGTTCCAAGGTTATCTTAGAGGAGGTTGATGAGAGGATGTGATGATGGAACTGTGGACTTGGTCTCGAGATCTAATAATCAGAGTCCATTTCGCTTGAGCACATTCGGAAATGGCTCTTTGGCTTACATGAACTGCTTTTGTTTTTGTTTTCGCCTGGATGTCAGAGGACGTGAACAACCTACTTGTACTGCAATATTTTTGCTTCCCTAAGGTCGATGCTTATATTGCAAGCCTGATCTTGTGTCTTGTGTAGCCTCAATCACCACGCATCGGCATCACCTTAATATATGTTTGGAATAATGTCTCTGCGCTTTGAACGTTAAAATGTCTACACAACAATTGAGGCTTTCCCATTGTACACTTACATGCATTTGTATGTGGTCATGGGAATTCAGTTTGATGGCATAGAGGGCAAATGACAGCGTTTAGAAGCTCAACCTGCAGAGAATGTTTGCTATTCTTTTCTTGAAATCTGTTGCTGTAAACAAAACGTTTTGGGTTTTTCCTCTCTTTATTTTTATCAGAAAGGCAAAGCTGCACTTTCGATTATAAATACAACATGCCGAACCATGAGTTTATTTCTTTTGTACTTTTCCCAATCGTTGATCCAACTACAATAGGAGTTGAGTAAGTGATATTTTGAGTCGGCATCGCGATTCAAACGATAAATGTTTATATGTGATTTAGGGGCATGAATAATTTCTTTTGTGGAGTTGCCACATAGTTCCTTGGAAGTTTTTCAATAGTCTAAAGGTGCATTTGTGCGGAAAACTCAATAAAAAAGGAATAAAGCATTTTCCAGGAATACAGTTAATTTTCTCCTATAGAGTTGCAATAGAGTTCCTTGGAAGTTTTTCAATAGTCTAAGTTCATTAAAATCAAGAGAAACCTTTAAAGATAGACTGTGCTTTACTTAAATGCTTCTACTTAGGTTGCATATGGTTCGAATTTAAAAATGAACTTTGGGGAAATGCAAATTGCGTTTGGAAAAGAATTCTTGGGATAAGTATATCGAAAGTCTTAAAACTTATCAACAAAATGCAATTTAATCCTAAAATTATTAAAAAGTGTAGTTAAGTCTTATAACTTGTCACGAAAGTGCAATTGAGTTATAAAACTTTTCAAAAGTGCAATTAAATTCTAAAATATGTCAAATTGATTAAATCAAGTCCTTTTGTTGATAACACCTTTTCATGTTTTTGTGATAAGTTTTAAGACTTTTAGTACACTTATCCTATTCCCTGCAAAATTACTTTGGCATAGAGAGTGTTTGGTAGATCTTTTATTGTAAAGGGATTTTGGATTTAATTTTTCTTTTTTTTTTTGTTAAAAATTATCTAATTCTTTGTTGACTTTGGCAGAGGTGAGGGTGGTTTTGGAACAACGAGGGTTAAAAACAAAAAATTAAACAATTGATGATAGTAATTTTGGAAGAAAAAGAACTAGTTTCAACATTTGGCCACATATACTAAAAGCTCAAAGATAGTTTTTTTCAACATTGGGTTTCAGCTTCCCCAAGACCTACATTTGGCCAAAAGCCCTTTGGAAAAGTTTACCAAACACTTCAATATTTTCTCAAGTGGTTTTGGTGGTTGAAAGCCCTTTGGAAAAACCAAACCAATGGCACAATTAATTGGAAGGCTATCTCATAGATAATTGAAAGTTGATACCCATTCTAAGCATGTATTTAGTAGGGGGGAATCAACATGTAATCGCTTATATTTTGTCCAACATCTTTTTAATAGTTTCGCACAAATCTAATTTCATTCGAGTAAATTTGCTTGGGGGTAACAAGATAATAGAGTGAAAAATGAGGTGACATCACTTATTCTTACTCTTCTATCAATGCTAATTTATGTCGCAATTTTTAGATGAACCAGTTTATGAATTGGATGCATACACATCGAGACAAAAATCTCACCAGATATATAAGATTTGATGGCTCCCACGCATCGAGCTCAAATCAATCAGATACCTGCATGAGCAAATGCAATTGTGGAACCTATTTAAGTATAAGGGAATTCCACAATATGGAGTGAACTAAGCTGAAAAATTAAAGACAAGGGTAAAGTCATAATTTTGAGTTCCTGTTGCTTTGAATTTTTTTAATTCGAAATATGACTCTTATTTTATATCAAACATCATAATTGCTTTACTTATGATAATGCTCTACATCCTTTCAAAATATAATTTGTAATAAAATAAGAGGATAAGTATATTGAAGTTCTAAAACATGAAAGTATAATTAAATTTTAAAACTTTCGAAAAGTGCAATTAAATTCTAAAACTTTCGGAAAGTATAATAAGTTCTAAAACTTTTAAAAAGTATAATTGAATTCTAAAATTTGTCAAATTGATTCAATTATGTCATTCCATGAAATACACTATTCGAAAATTTTATGACTCGATTGAACTTTCTAAATATTTTAGAATTCGATTACATTTTTGTGATAAATTTTAAAACTTAATTACACTTTTTTGAAAGTGTTATGATTCGATTATGTTTTCACAACAAATTTTAATATTTTTCGTATATTTATCATTTCAATATTTATCATTTTCCAGGGAGACCTGCAAAGGAGCATTTTTCAGTTCGATTCTCCGACCCTGTTATTACATCGCCATTACTCCGCAAGTCAAGTTCACTTTTTTATTTGAAACAACTGTAATAAATTGCATGAGCATCATCAAACGAAGAACGAAGGACATGACAGCCGAACACTCCTTGATCGACCCACGAGCCGAAGCACTGTTCCAAGGCGACTCGCGGGTCTGTAATGACTGACGAGTTCATCGACTCTTCAATCCTGCTACGACGAATGTAGGGAGGTGCGATGCATTCTGAACGCGTTGACGAGCAGTTACTCCCGTGGGTCGTTGGTAACTAGATTTACTTCGCTGACAAAACTTAATGATCCTCATGGGTTCTCTACCTTTTGGAAAACAAAGACATGGGCAGACAAGAAGGTGCAGAACAAGGGCTCTTGACGGCGGCTTTGACGGGGGATGGCGGCAGCGGCGGCTCCGTCACGGGGCTGTTGGTGCTTAGCACTATGGTGGCCGTGTGCGGTTCCTTGGAGTTTGGGGCAGCTGTGAGTGACGCTCTTAACACTTACGAGATCAATCTTAAAATGATATCTTTATTTCACTGTGCTGGGGTGGTTTGTGCTTGGATCACTGAATTTCCCGAGTGCGCTGAACTTTGAAATTTTGAGCGTTCGTGTGGGGATTGAGCTTTAGGTAGTGTGCACTTCGTTGGAAGTTAAATGTATATTGTGTATCGACTCCTTGAAATAGACAGTAATGATGATATGTGAAAATGATTCTGTTTCACTCATTTCCCATTCATTAGGAAGTATCTTGCTGCCACATTTAGCAAAGCATGATGCAAATTGACCTTGGCCATGTGGAAAATCCTGTCATTATGGGATGCGTTTTTTCAAGTGATTGCATGTTATTTGTTGATTTGTCCTTGTTAGCAGAATGCAAGACAGACCTTTTGATAAAACGGTTGGAGCACCCATGACTTTGTGATTTGGGGATTATTGATCCTTTTCATAACCAATTCTGAAAATGCTTTTATCTAATTTCAGAAATGAATAAGGAGTCGTGTAGACATTGCTTTGAATGCTTTTACCAGGGTCATGTTGATAGTTGCTGTCAACTGTAAGGGCAGGTGTTTGAATGCTTTACTTAGAGGCATATGAAATGGCCATGTTTATACGTCAATTGGCTGGTTCAAACCCCTACATGTTACACGACCAGATGTAATGACAGTAGTTTCTGCTTTGTCATAATTGCAGATAGGATATTCATCGCCTGCTGAATCTGGAATCATGGATGACTTGGGTCTCTCTCTGGCTGAGGTATGCAAACATGGTGGATATCGTGGGACATGTTGAGTCTCAAATCAATGGGAAATCTAATTGTGGAGACCTCTAGGAAGGGATTTGTAGGATAGACACGTAGGTTTTTTAACTATATGATTTTGTATCTCTTTGCTGAATTTTGCAGCTCCATGACATTTTTTACTGGTCATTCCACTTAATAAGAGGGTATTTTCACTTTTGATAGATTATCTTATTGACTTAATATCAGCAAGTCCATCTGGTGATATTCTCCTACTTACACTGACTCAGTGAGTCTGTGATACTTGGTGTTTTCTTGGGTGAAAAAAGAGCTGCTCCTTTTGTCTGTTGGACCACACAATTTAAGCACACGGTTATCATTTCAAAGGGTGATTTGAAAACACTGGTAACCATGTGGTACAGAGACTGAGGTATACGACTCTTAAATGACATTTCCTTGTGCATCTTACTGGCTCTTTAATTTGGAGCATATTATTCAGAAATAAGTATTTTCACAATTTTTAAAATTTGCTGTATGTTCTTTTGAACATGTAATTCTAGGGCTCTGTCTCAGCCAAGCAGCTGTTCATTTTATGTGCTTCAATTATTTGTAGTCTAGAACTCTCGGCATTTCTATTTTCTTGGTTTTCGACTTAACCTTGTGCTTATGTATGGAGCCTTTTTGTACATACAGTACTCTGTTTTTGGGTCAATTATGACGGTTGGAGCAATATTAGGTGCCATAATGAGCGGAAAGACAGCAGATCTTGTTGGTCGCAGAGGTGTAAGTCTTTCTTTTTCTCGCACATTCTTGAGCCTAGAAAATAAATGAACTCCTCTTTATTTAGTTATTCACACATGGTCTCAGCTAGGATTGAGGCCTTATTGTTGGTTCTCATATTCTTTAAGTTCAATTTGTGTCATGAGCATTGCTATGTAAGGGGCTGAAAGAGGCAAAACATTTGATTGTTACTGTGTGCATGTGATCTGCAAATATTGATAGGCAATGGGGATTTCTAACATACTCTGTCTCTCTGGATGGATAGCCATAATATTCTCAGAGGTATCTGCATACTCGCCTTTTTCCTTTGATTGAATGCGTATTAGTTGAGAGGAGTTACTAGATGAATAATGGAGAAAAAGAATCAATAAAGAAGTACTAGTGAGGGATGTGGAATACTTCTTTTTGTTGTTAAATGCCGCTAACTAATTTTTAGTTGATGCTAGCAGGGTGCTTGGGTGCTCGACATTGGAAGGCTGTTGGTAGGATGTGGAGTTGGGCTTTTTTCCTATGTGGTAAATGTGCCATTTTAACTTTAAGTTGGGACTTGCTTGCTGGTGCGGATTCAGTTTAGTTATATAATAGTGTTTTCCATCATGAGGTAGGTTCCGGTGTATATCTCAGAAATAGCACCTAAAAATCTTCGCGGGGGGTTCGGAACTGCTCATCAGGTAACTGTGATAGTCTGAATTTGTGTTTGGCTATTTTGACGATACTTGATGTGTAATGATTCCATTGGACAGTTCATGCTCTCTTTTGGCTCAGCACTTATATATTTCATTGGAACTGTTGTCAACTGGCGTATTTTAGCTCTGATAGGTAATTTCATTACAGTTTCATATCCAATCTGATTATATTTCCGACAAGAAATCGTTTTTTACGTGATGTCATCTGCAGGTGCTGGTCCATGTGTGCTTCAACTTTTAGGTCTATTTTTCATCCCAGAGTCACCAAGATGGCTGGTGAGTCAAAGTTCACACACCCCATTGGAAGAATGTATATAAACACCAAACAATTGACCTAAGCATAGTTTGGTTGCTTTTTCAGTATTCTGGAACTTTGAAACTGAAAGAAGTGGAAAAAGTATTGAAATATGCAGAGCTTACTGAATTATCTTCAAGATTGTGATGTCCTATGGGAAATCTTTCTCAGTTTACTGATCTAAATGCAGGCAAAACTTGGAAGGGAGAGAGAGTATGAAGCAGTTCTTCGATACCTGAGAGGGAAAAATGCAGATATTTCAGAGGAAGCAACTGAGATCAAAGTAGTTTTGCTTAATCATTCTATTACAAAACAGTTTGTGATAGATTCACGTCATATCTAAAGCAAGCTAACTATCTGGTCTGCAGGAGTACACGCTGACTCTTCAACGACTCTCGGAGGGTAGAATTTTGGACTTATTTCAGAAGACATATACTCGCTCTCTCCTTGTGAGACATCAATGCATCTCCTAGTGGCGTTATTTTTCGCTTGTCAATTAATTTTTATTTCAGCCTAAATGAGACACTGCAGGTTGGAGTTGGGCTGATGGCTCTGCAACAATTTGGCGGTACTAATGCCATTGTCTTTTATGCGAGCTCTATATTTGAATCTGCAGGTAAATGATTACTTTTTAAGGATCATCTGTCAGCAAGATACTATGGAAGCCGACAACTTACACAATCTTCTTGTGATTGTAGGTTTTCCTGCAAATATAGGAACTGTAACGATGGCTGTTGTTCAGGTCTTTGGCTCGTTCGAAAATAAAATATAATAACCTGGCTGGAAAAAGGGGTCATTATTTTTTTTTTCTCTCCTGCAGGTTCCTATGACAATTGTTGGCGTGCTCTTGATGGATAAGTCAGGAAGGCGACCATTGCTTCTGGTATAGTGATCCCAAGAAGCTGATGTTAAGCTTGCTATATATGATAAAAGTGAAAGTAATGACTCGAGGTTAAGTGATTTTTGACAGATTTCTGCAATTGGAACATGCTTAGGTTGCTTTCTTGCCGGACTGTCATTTCTGTTGGAGGTACGATCTTTAATCAAGTGACCCCAAAAAAACCTCTGTAAGACTTGTCTTTTGAATTTACTTGGACTCGCTTAAGCTTTGCCATTGACAGGATTTTCACCAGTGGACACAAGTTGCTCCCACTTTGGCTTTCGTGGGCATTGTGGTAATTACCAGCATCCAAAGATACTTTCCAATTTCTGCGTACACATCTGTACTCATTCAATCAATTAAGTTATCCGCTGATGACTTCAATTTAACAATCAGGTGTATAATGCATCATTTGGATTGGGCCTTGCCGGAATACCATGGCTCATAATGTCTGAGGTGAGTAAATCTCAGCAACAGCAGTTTTGATTACAGAATCAAGTGAATTTTATGAGGCTCATTTTGATTGGTGTCTGCTGCTCCAGATATTTCCCATGAATATGAAGGGTTCAGCTGGAAGCTTAGTGTCTGTGGTCAACTGGTTTGCTTCCTGGATCGTCACATATGTCTTTAATTTCTTGATGGAACTCAGTACAGCAGGTTTGCTCACTTGCCCAATTTCCCTCACAATCTGCGAAAAAGTTATGGCCAACTTTATGGACTCGTACTCTTATTCTCTTCCAGGAACGTTTTTTATATTTTCAGCCATAGCTGGCTTGACTATACTGTTCGTGGCAAAGCTGGTACCTGAAACCAAAGGTCGAACGTTGGAAGAAATACAGGCGGCCATGAACCCACTCACGGCATGAAGATGACTCTCAAGCCAGTGATAGCTATGAGAGTCTCTAGTTGTTTGTTCTCTCATTTCTTGTCCGGTCACATGCAGACCATGTCTGAAAGCTAGTAATCGGTGTGAAGTTCATGATTGGCTCTTCTTAGGAAAGCCGGGGTGACGAGATCGAGATCAATGTACACGAGAGATTATTTTGTTGTTTCATGTCTCTCTTCATGGTCTAATCATAATTCATCGAATGTACATGGTCTATCACATGATGACTTGGGTCCTAAAATGGTTGAGAGAGAGAGAGAGAGCCTGGCCGAGCTCCAACAAGGTGCCAAGTGGAGCACGGTCATGAGGCAAGGGCTGGCGGGGCTGTCTTTCACAAATCAAAACGGAAACTAATAAAAAAAAAATTGATGAATGTGACAAATTAAGAAGAGGTGTCTTCCATCAGAGAAGGAAAAGGAAGAGGCTTTACTTGTTTACTGACGATTGCTTCTGGGATGCTCTCATGTAACGTGATATGGGAGAAGGAATACATACACATTTGGCCAGCCACATGAATATTCAGATGGTATACGACTGAATTATAATTAGAAGGGTACAACTGAAAATGATATTGCATGTGTATTTCATAGTCACACGTTATGGATACATTCTGTCAATTTGCGATACATTACCTTTACTGCTCCATTAGGCTGGTGAGCTATTCAAGTCTACCATTTTCAAGCTCGAACTCTGCCTTTCCTGATATATACTCACACCTGTTCGAACTCGACTTGTAATCTTGAAGAACTGAGCTGATCCTGACGAGCTTGTTAGTTGAGCTAGACTCAAGCTGAGCGTTGCTCTTTGCTTTCATTAGTTCGTCAGTCGAGCAGCGCGTTGCTCTCTGCTTATGTTGGTCAATTTACGCATAGGGCAACACCTTCATGGCATACCCCGAAACAAACTATCAGATTTGCCGCCAAGGAAAGATACGATTTGGAAGGTGGTTATGAAGGACTTCCAACTTTGAGCTTGACGAAGGAGCTAACACTCCCTTTTGAGTTCGAGCGTGAATGTGATAAACACCCAACTCACAATTGAGCTCAGGACAAAATCGAGTTTGATCGAGAGCCTTTATGAATATACTAACAATGGATTGAGATCCTCTATATTTAGGGAATAAATTTACATCGTAAATCCACTCTCCTTAAATAATCGACACATCATAAAAGAGATGGAAGCCTAGCTAGAGTATACATTACCCATAATACTAATAATTTACCGTAATGACTTTATAAGCTAGCAACAGGATAAAAATACTGCTATCTGTGCCAAAAACTATATGGCACTCATTTATGTGCCAAGACATTTGAAGTGATTATGTAAATGTAACGACTATTAAAATGCTACACTTAAGTGACTCCAACGGCTTGACTTGCTGAGAAAATTTGACATGTCCTTATTTAATAAAAGCTCACCGGAGTCATTTAAATGAACGATTTTAAGAGAATTTCGCGCTGAAGTTATTCTTGAAAAAGTTTTGGTACACAGTTAACGGTTTATCAAGTTTAGGCACCAAATATTCCAAAGTAGTGTGGCGCACAATTTATGTACGAAACAGCCACGTTTTTTTTTTTTCCTTTGGTCGAATACGAAACAGCGACGTTGAATGCATCAAATTTTTGCAAAATTGGAAATTGGGTTAAATTTGTTCCAAAATATGACCTAGCATTGCAATCCTATTTGATGCAGCCCGCATTGAAGACCAGCTCTCTCGACCAAGAAGATCAGCCCACATTCAAGCTCGACAAAACCGAGGAGCCGTATTGATATCTTGAGCAATTAACGAAGTTTCTCTCTTTTCCTGTTCTGTTCGTTATTTCCAACCCAAATTCGACCATCCTACAGTGCTTATTTCAGAAAATCCAAAACAGATAAATTGTAGATCCAGAAGTCTTTGTTCATTTGGCTTTGGAATCAGGTCGATCCGATCTATATCAACAACGATACGACTGTTCTCCTGAGCTTGCGTAGTGCTGAAATTTCTGTTCGTCCTGTTTTCCCGTGTGAGTCACTCTCCCGATCCTATTGTGTGAGAAAGCCTAACCTGGGCTTGCATCACTATTTCAGAAGGCTTCGTGCTCCGTTGTTCAGTCTTAAAATAGAGCAAGGAGAAAAGGCAAATATAAAATCCATGGAAGGTGAAGAAAATTTTGCTCATAACTTCCTTCCTTTTTTGGAGGAAAAGCAAACTTCTCTGTGGTTTAAAATAAATTATCTGGGGGATAGAGAGAGAGTTTGCTCCATGGTTTTGTTTTCGAGCCTAACAAAATAAGTGAAATTGACGGCAAAGCTAGACTATTTTATTTTAGATTTTCGCTTCTAGCTCGCAACATCTAGCAACTTGGTCTGTAACGACCCCTTTGATGAGGACGGGGAGTGGTTATTGCTGCTAGAGGGCTTGGACAATGAGCAGCTTGAACAATGAGCAACTCCTAACAAGCTTCTATGATGGTGAAGGGGTACGAGTGAATCAAATTGCACACCGAACAGGGAAAGACTATGCTTGGGATGTATTAAAGATATCAGAATGGTAAGATAGCATATTATCCTGGTAATATGCTTGACACTCGTCTTTGTAAAGATATTGTGCATAAGAAATTGAGGCCAAAAAGCCTTATGTTCGAATTAAAAGTTTAGCTAGATACTAAGAATTAGTCCAGATAGGTATGGCCTAAGAGAGGCATCACAAGGGTATTGAATACCTCCATTTGCAAAATTCTTATTTTGAACATAGCACATTTTTATGCTTTTAATGTAAAAGCAAGTTTTATTTTAAAACTCCAAAATCAAGCGTGCTTAGCACTATTAGTATAGGTGGCCTCCTAGAAAAGTGCATACGTACATGCCATATGAAGAAAATCATACAATAACTTGGATAAGTTAAATCCAGAGATCTTACAATATGGTATCAGAGTGAGACCCTCTCTAGTAAGTGTTGTTTAGGGATGAACCACATGGAAGCTGGTGACTTGTAATAACCTAATCTGGTAAGAGCGAGGAGTGGTCGCTAGGGGGAGAGGGCTTTGATAAGGAGCGACTTTTGATAAACTTCTAGGATAGCAAAGTAAGTAGGAATGAACCGAATCACACACCGAAAATGGGGAGATTGTGCCTAAAATATGTATGTAAAAATAGAATTAACTTACATAGGTATCTTTTGATATAACAGTAAGCTTTTCTTTGGAACTCCAAAGTTAAGTGTTCTCAGCTAGAGAACTACTAGGATGGTAACCTTCAGAGAAAGTATCTACCTCTACCCCAAAGGACAAAATTGTAATGCTCGGTATGGAACTGGCTAAAATGGATAATATTTTGAGCGAGTTGATTTGAGAATATTATATAGTCGGAAGAAGGTTGCTGACCTCATGCAACTGCACATCATTGCCATTATGTGCTTGTCCGTGAGTTTGTCCGTGGGCCAACAACCTTTCAGCTTCTCATGTTAGACGACCCTTCGGTTTCCAACGACAATTACTTTGCAACTCCTAATGGCAGACGACCCTTGAGCTCTTTCATGGCCTAGCGCCTCTTGAGCTTCTTGTATAGCTTTCTTATGGATTCAAATACCACCATCGGATCGAGAGGGGATCAACGGTTTGAATTAGTTCTACGCTTGTATATAGAGAGGATCCTCCCCTTTATTGTGCTAGCTTGATCACAAGTAATACTACTCTGCTTTTCTCTCCCAAACAATCCTTGTGTTTGACCTCGTGTTCAAGTATGTGTGTGCAAGGTTGACTTGGGTGAATTATAAGGCCACATAGATGTCGGATCGTTCATAATAAACTAACCGGTGACGCAAGCCTCTCCCTAATAACCTTTAAAAAATCCAACTTTATTTCTATCTATAACTGGTGATTAGCATGACATGCACCCAATAGAAGACATTGATAATGTGACATCATTGAATTAACTCACTTGAGGTATTGTTCATTTTGGCTCATCCCATACTGAGTCTCACGATTTTATCTTTTGGTGTATAGGCATATACTTTCTCAGGAGGTCACTCATTTTGGTAGTGTTCTAGCCTGAACTCGCTTAACTTTGGAGTTTCAAAATAAAACTTGTCGTTACATCAAAAGAGTTCTTCGTGAATTAATTCCAGCTTTCACATAAATATTCTAGGATTACTCCCCCCCATTTGGTGCATAACTCAGTTCATTT
Source organism: Corymbia citriodora subsp. variegata (assembly GCA_014858505.1). Classification (NCBI taxonomy): domain Eukaryota; kingdom Viridiplantae; phylum Streptophyta; class Magnoliopsida; order Myrtales; family Myrtaceae; genus Corymbia; species Corymbia citriodora. Next base: position 24,854,819 of record CM026411.1, on the reverse strand, counting down.
TTACTCCCCCGCCATCCTAGAAGCTTACTAAGAGCCGTTTCTTGTCCAGACCCTCTTTGGCCTCAGCGATCACTCCTCACCCTCATCGGACCAAGTCATTACAGGCCCATTAGCTTCCATATGGTTTGTCCCTGAACCATACACCTATTGGAGGAGGGTCTCACTTTGATGCCTTATTGTAACATCCTTTTGATTAAAAACTTAACTTTCTGTCCATGAGGTGCAAGCAGTTCTGTAAAAATCTCAACCTCTTTCATTTCAGTGGGAACATCACCCAAGACAATGAAAAGAAACTTCTCCCCATGATCCTTTGATGATGTTTTTTTTTTGTGATAATTTTGAGAACCTTATCTTTCAAGACATTGGAGCTCCCTGGGGTCTTGTCTTTGCCCTCATTGACTTCATTCAGCTCTTCACTAGGGTGAGTTGGAGAAAACTGATCCATGATATCTTCAAATATACACTTGACATGCTGTTTCTTTGTGCAACACACCCAAATACTGCCACAGGATAGACGCTCCATTGCACTTTCACTTATCTCCCTTGCCATCCACGTTTTTCCGAAACCAGCTTCCCCTTAAATAACCATATTTGCTACACTTTTATCACGCAACAGCTCTAATATCTTCCCTTTCTTGTCTACAATTTGTGTTGAAGACATTGCTGGGTTTTCCAGCTGCAGAATAGAGAGATGAAATAACTTGTATGCTTGAAAACTTAAAAGCTGATTAGTGACTATCTATGCTATCAGTTTCCAGGTTACTTTGGTAAAGGACAGTATGCTTCTTGATGGCGGGTAAGACATGAAAAGAAGCCCAAACGTAGGCGAACAAGTGATTATATGTGTCACACCCCAAAACCATCCAAATAGGGGATGACACAGTCATTCTTCCCCTGAAAACATAGCGTCAAACAACCAAATCCAACTCCCAAAAATCTCATCGATACGCTCTTACTTTAATGCTCACTAATTGAGAACCTAAAAAGGTTTGGAAAGAGAGGGATGAGCAATCATAAATTTAGTGAGTAGCACGTATCTTATACACAGATAAAGCCTCCACATTATACATTTAGAATTCAAAAACAAGACTTATTTATGTCAATGCAACACATAATACCTTGCAATCAATAAAATGAGTTAAATATTACTTTAACTTAGCTATATCAATAGCAGAATTTTCCGTTTACCCATAATATCAAAACAAATAGCACTGGTTTGGTTCAAAAATCAAACTCATAATTTTACATGCCAATAGTTCATTCCATTAATTGAACTCGCATCACACATCGATGGTATATTTCATCAGTAAATCTCATAGCACATTACATCTCAAGGCCTTAGAGGTGACTCCCACGAGATCACGTCATTGTTTGGCACTTAGCCCTTGAGTAGTACAAGGCCTTAGAGGTGGCTCCCACAAAGTTATGTTATTATGTATCACTTAGCCCTTGATGAACGTATATCAATAGTGCTAGGTTTTAGAGGTGGCTCTCACAAAATTACATTATCGTGTAGCACTTAGCTCTTGACTACAAGGCTCTAGAAGTGGCTTCCATGAAATTATGTTATTGTGTAGCATTTAGTTCTTTTCTAACACATATCAAAAGTACAAAATTCTAGAGGTGGCTCCCACGAAATTACGTTACCGTGTAGCATTTAGTCCTTTTTACTGATCCATATCACAATTGGCTTCACAAACTAAAACGTGATTTTTCTCAAATCAATTCTCTCCACAAAATCAATTCAGAATCCGCATCATGAATTGGTTTCCCAAGTCAGTAAAGAACTCATTCCATAAGTCAATTATCATTGCAATACATACATTTAAACTTTCACGACACCTTTCATATCACGTTTCTTAAACCATTCTCAAATGAATAGATACTAATAAATGCCCAAACCCCTTATTGGGTTTATAGTCCTATTGAGTATAAACAGCCATCCTCTAAATGAGAAATCTAATTCAGAAATCAATATCATAAATTAAGCAAATAACTTTTCACAACATAGAAATTCACCATTTCTCATCCATTTTTCAAATCATTCATAAACATTTCCATAAACAATACATATACGCAAATTGTCATGACACATTTCATAATATGTCCCTTGAACCGTTCTCAAAAAATAGAAAGGTGTTGAATACCCAGTCCTGCTTTATACAACAAAAATACTCTTTTCAGTCCAATATGTATATATTTTTACATATTCATGACATGGATTTTACAAAACTAAAGAAGATATAGTACTACTCACTTGAAAATTCCCATGATCAAATAACAAACGTTACTTGAATTGTCAAACTTGCAATCCTATCAAATAAGTGAGAAATAACGTCAAAATCAAGTAAAATGCTATCTCAATAACCAATTGGCTCAACTGAACTTAAACGCAAGCAAAACGATTCCTATGTGCTAAGTTCATTAAAATCAAGAGAAACCTTCAAAGATAGACCATGCTTTACTTAAATGCTTCTACTTAGGTTGCATATGGTTTGAATTTAAAAATGGACTTTGGGGAAATGCAAATTGCGTTTGGAAAAAAATTCTTAGGATAAGTGTATTGAAAGTCCTAAAACTTATCAACAAAATGCGATTTAATCCTAAAATTTTCAAAAAGTATAATTAAGTCATATAACTTATTATAAAAGTGTAATCGAATCATAAAACTTTTAAAAAATGCTATCAAATCTTAAAATATGTCAAATTGATTAAATCAAATCCTTTTGTTGATAACACTTTTTTGTATTTTTGTGATAAGTTTTAGGACTTTTAGTACACTTATCCCATTCCTTGCAAAACTACTTTGGCATAAAGAGTGTTTGTGTCACGCCCCGAACCCCGAGTACGCGACAACCCCTTCCCTTGGTCGATTGAAAGCGATGTCCAGGACTCGTCGACGACCATTCATTTTAATCTTTTGTTATGCGTAAGTGGAAGACGAACTATCCCCAGTCCAACAAACAATCAATCATTTAATTAGGGATAGAGGGATGAACAACAAGAATAACTATCACTACTCATTTACACAATTTACTAGATTAATCAACGAAGGATTGTTTTTCCGATTCACAAGCCCGACAACAGGGGCCGATCCATCCTCTAAGCCAAACCAAAAATGAACTAGGCTAGGCTAATCCAGCTGTAAAAAAAAATGAACCCTCGGGTTCAGCACCATGGTCACTCAGACCCATTAGACTCGACTCCGTCGGGTCAATCATTGGAGAAGCGGGGGCAGGATTCTCCACTGCAGGTGCACCATTCTAGAGGCCTGAAAATTGTTAACCACGACGGGTTGAGATAAAATCTCAACGAGTTCTTCCCCTAAGCCCCGGTTAATACACCAACTAAACTCGGGCATCTCTCTAGAGCCACCCCTCACTCAACCCAACCACAAACAACCAGCAATCAACAATAAAACATCAAGCAGGGTCAACCAACAATCAAAAGTCGGTTCGCATGCAACCTTACCTGGTATGCCATACCCTGCACGTTATAAATCAGCACAATATACACAATGCACATGGCCGTTAGATGATGCAGTTCACCAATCACATGTGAGTCGCGTCACAAGCGATCTCACCTGGCCATTGCTACACCCTGCACGTTATCAATTCATGCATGCGTGCCCTAAATGATGTGATCATCTCATGCGTAATCAGAACCAATGATGCCATGTTTTCTCATGCACTCTCACATCCACACGTGTTCCGATTATTACTGCCCCACAGGGCTATAACCAATGTGCAACGGCGCTATGGCGCCTTTCTCCATAGAGGCACAACCGTGCCCTTCCGTGCCCAAAAGACGTCAAGGGATACTCTCCCGAGACCGCATGCCCAACGAACGTCAAGGGATATTCTCCCGAGACCGCATGCCCACATAACGTCAAGGGATACTCTCCCGAGACCGCATGCCCAAAGGATGTCAAGGGATACTCTCCCGAGACCGCATGCCCAAAGGATGTCAAGGGATACTCTCCCGAGATCACATGCCCACAAAACGTCAAGGGATACTCTTCCGAGACCGCATGCCCAATGAACGTCAAGGGATACTCTCCCAAGACCGCATGCCCACAGAACGTCAAGGGATACTCTCCCAAGACGGTGGTTTCAACTTAGTGATCATGCAAGCATAAAATCACAACCCACTTATTATCTTTGAGCATTAACCAATGCACACATGCTTACATATGAAACCTCAAATCATTTCTTACAAAAGCGGTCCATTTCTGATGTCCCTCGGACAAATCATTTTCCCCACCTTTCTCATAAAATTGGTCCATTTCCAGACAAATCACTTTCTTTCTCATAAAGGCGGTGCATTTCCAGTGTCCCTCGGACAATTCATCTTTTTCCCATTTTTATGAAGATTACACAATTCATGCGGATGCTCATACAATTACACATTCAATTCACTCCATAAAATCAGTACACATGAAATTACACAATTTAATTTCCGGATGAACAGTAATTTCCGAATTTAATAAATAAATAATTAAATTCAGTCCTCCCTCAGAGGGCTCGAATTTCAGGACGTCACAGTTTGGTAGATCTTTTTTTGAAAAGGGATTTTGGATTTAATTTTTCTTTTTTTGTCAAAAATTATCAAATTCTTTGTTGACTCTGGCAGAGATGAGGGTAGTTTTGGAAGAAAAAAAGCTAGTTTCAACATTTGGCCACATACTAAAAGCCCAAAGTTAATCTTTTTCAACATTGGGTTTTCCGCTTCCCCAATGCCTACATTTGGCCAAAAGCCCTTTGGAAAAGTTTGTCAAACACTCTAGTATTTTATCAAGTGGTTTTGGTGGCTAAAAGTCCTATGGAAAAACTGAACCAAAAGCACCATTAATTGGAAGGCTATCTTGTGGATAGTTGAAAGTTGATACCCATTATAAGCATGTATTGAAAGTTGATACCCATTATAAGCATGTATGTAGTAGGGGGGAATCAACATGTAATCGATTATATTTTGTCCAACATCTTTTTAATAGTTTCGCACAAATCTAATTTCATTCGAGTCAATTTGCTTGGGGGGTAACAAGATAATAGAGTGAAAAATGAGATGACATCACTTATTCTTACTCTTCTATCAATACTAATTCATGTAGCAATTTTTAGATGAACCAGTTTATATGAACCGGATGCATACACATCGAGACGAAGATCTCACGAGATATATAAGATTTGATGGCTCCCATGCATCGAGCTCAAATCAGTCAGATACCTGCATGAACAGATGCAATTGTGGAACCTATTTAAGTATAAGGGAATTCCACAAGATGGAGTTAACTAAGCTGAAAAATTAAAGACAAGGGTAAAGTCATAATTTTGAGTTCCTGTTTCTTTGACTTTTTTTAATTCGAAATATGACTCTTATTTTATATCAAACACCATAATTGCTTTACTTAGTATATTGCATGATAATGCTCTACATCCTTTCAAAAAATAATTTATAATAAAATAAGAGGATAAATATATTAGAAGTCCTAAAACTTATCATTAAAGTGTAATTGAATTCTAAAACTTTCGGAAAGTGCAATTAAGTTATAAAACTTTGAAAAGTATAATCGGGTTCTAAAATTTGTCAAATTGATTCAATTAAATGCACCGTTCGAAAATTTTATGACTCGATTGTTCTTTCTAAAATTTTTAGAATTCGATTGTATTTTCTTGATAAATTTTATGACCTGATTACACTTTTTGAAAGTGTTAATATTCAGCTATACTTTCGCAACAAATTTTAATATTTATCGTATATTTATCCTTAAAATATTTATCATTTTCCAGGGAGACCTGCACAAGAGCATTTTTTGGTTCGATTCTCCGACCCTGCTTTTAGATCGCCATTACTCCATGTCAGTCTCTCATCCATGATGGCGATGACCGTGGTCCGTCCAAGGATCAATCTTTTTTCATTGCGTCGCAAGTCAAGTTCACTTATTTATTTGGGGTCAATTCCAAAAAAAACCCCAAACTTTAGGTCAAGTCCCAAATATACCCCGAACTTTTTTTTGTCTCAAGAAAAACCCCAAACTTTAGGTTTAGTCCCAAATCTGCCCCGAACTTTTCTTTTGTCTAAAAAAAAACCCTAAACTTTAATTTTAGTCCCAAATCTACCCCGAATTTTGTTTTGTCTAAAAAAATCTCAAATTGGTACACATATGACAAATTTACCCAAAATTATTTTTTTGACCATCAAAAAAAATTCCATATATTATTTTCCGTTAAATTTTACTGTCAAATTTCTAAATTAAATAACATGCCGCAATTAACGGGTATACTAATTTGGGGTTTTACCCTCCGTTTGTACTAAAAGAGTCACCAATTTTTGATCTGTTCTCGAATATACCCCATGGTCTAGTCCCAACTTAACATGGCATTTCCACATAGATAATAAATACACATAAATAAGATGTTATAGAAAATTATTTCAAAATAAAACCATTTTAGGATATAAAAAACTAGGAATTACTAATACGGCTTTTGGACAGAGGCTAATGAGGGCAAATTTAGGATTATAGTAAAATTTGATGATTTTCTTTTTGACAAAAAAAAATTGGGATAGATTTGGGAATACATTAAGAGTTTGGGGTTTTTTCTGAGATTAAAGAAAAGTTTGGGGCAGATTTGGGACTAAACCTAAAGTTTGAGGTTTTTTCTGAGACAAAGAAAAGTTCGGGGCAGATTTGGGATTGAACCTAAAATTTGGGGTTTTTCTTGAGACAAAAAAAAGTTCGGGGTATATTTGGGACTAAACTTAAAGTTTGGGGTTTTTTTTGGAATTGACCCTATTTATTTGAAACAACTGTAATAAATTACATGAGCATCATCAATCGAAGAACGAAGGACATGACAGCCGAACACCCCTTGATCGACCCACGAGCGGAACACTGTTCCAAGGCGACTCGCGGGTCTGTAATTACTGACGAGTTCATCGACTCTTCAATCCTGCTACGACGAATGTAGGGAGGCGCGATGCATTCTGAACGCGTTGACTAGCAGTTGCACTCGTGGGTCGTTGTAACTAGATTTACTTCGCTGACAAAACTTAATGATCCTCATGGGTTCTCTACCTTTTGGGAAACAAAGACATGGGCAGACAAGAAGGTGCAGAACAAGGGCTCTTGACGGCGGCTTTGACGGGGGGTGGCGACAGCGGCGGCTCCGCCACGGGGCTGTTGGTGCTTAGCACTATGGTGGCCGTGTGCGGTTCCTTGGAGTTTGGGGCAGCTGTGAGTGATGCTCTTAACACTTACGAGACCAATCTTAAAATGATATCTTTATTTCACGATGCTGGGGTGGTTTGTGCTTGGATCACTGAATTACCCGACTGCGCTGAACTTTGAAATTTTGAGCGTTCGTGTGGGGATTGAGCTTTAGGTAGTGTGCACTTCGTTGGAAGTTAAATGTACATTGTGTATCGACTCCTTGAAATAGACAGTAATGATGATATGCGAAAATGATTCTGTTTCACTCATTTCCCATTCCTTAGGAAGTATCTTGCTGCCACATTTAGCAAAGCATGATGCAAATTGACCCTGGCCATGTGGAAAATCCTGTCGTTATGGGAGGCGTTTTTTCAAGTGATTGCATGTTATTTGTTGATTTGTCCTTGTTAGCAGAATGCAAAACAGACCTTTTGACAAAGCGGTTGGAGCACCTATGACTTTGTGATTTGGGGATTATCGACACTTTTCATGCCCAATTCTGAAAATGCTTTTATCTAATTTCAGAAATGAATAAGGAGTCGCATCGACATTGCTTTGAATGCTTTTACCAGGGTCATGTTGATAGTTGCTGTCAACTGTAAGGGCTGGTGTTTGAATGCTTTACTTAGAGGCATATGAAATGGCCATGTTTATATGTCAATTGGCTGGTTCAAACCCCTACTTGTTGCATGACCAGATGTAATGACAGTAGTTTCTGCTTTGTCATAATTGCAGATAGGATATTCATCACCTGCTGAATCTGGAATCATGGATGACTTGGGTCTCTCTCTGGCTGAGGTATGCAAACATGGTGGATATTGTGGGATATATTGAGTCTCAAATCAATGGGAAATCTAATTGTGGAGACCACTAGGAAGGGATTTGTAGGATAGACATGTAGGTTTTTTAACTATATGATTTTGTATCTCTTTGCTGAATTTTGCAGCTCCATGACATTTTTTACTGGTCAAAATCCCACTTAATAGGAGGGTATTTTCACTTTTGATAGATCATCTTATTGACTTAATATAAGCAAGTCCATCCGGTGATATTCTCCTACTTACACTGACTCAATGAGTCTGTGATACTTGTTGTTTTCTTGGGTAAAAAAAGAGCTACTCCTTTTTGTCTGTTGGACCACACTATTTAAGCACACAGTTATCATTTCAAAGGGTGATTTGAAAACACTGGTAACCATGTGGTACAGAGACCGAGGTGCAACTCTTAAATGACATTTCCTTGTGCATCTTACTGGCTCTTTAATTTGGAGCATATTATTCAGAAATAAGTATTTTCACAATTTTTAGATTTTGCTGTATGTTCTTTTGAACATGTAATTCTAGGGCTCTGTCTCAGCAAAGCAGCTGTTCATTTTATGTGCTTCAATTATTTGTAGTCTAGAACTCTCGGCATTTCTATTTCTTGGTTTTAGACTTAACCTTGTGCTTATGTATGGAGCCTTTTTGTACATGCAGTACTCTGTTTTTGGGTCAATTATGACAGTTGGAGCAATATTAGGTGCCATAATGAGCGGAAAGACAGCAGATCTTGTTGGTCGCAGAGGTGTAAGTCTTTCTTTTTCTCACGCTTTCTTGAGCCTAGATAATAAATGAACTCCTCTGTATTTAGTTATTCACTCATGGTCTCAGCTAGGATTGTGGCCTTATTGTTGGTTCTCATTATTCTTATTCTTTAAGTTCAATTTGTGTCATGAGCATTGCTATGTAAGGGGCTGAAAGAGGCAAAACATTTGATTGTTACTGTGTGCATGTGATCTGCAAATATTGACAGGCAATGGGGATTTCTAACATACTCTGTCTCTCTGGATGGATAGCCATAATATTCTCAGAGGTATCTCCATGCTTGCCTTTTTCCTTTGATTGAATGCGTATTAGTTGAGAGGAGTTACTAGATGAATAATGGAGAAAAAGAATCAATAATGAAGTACTAGTGAGGGACGTGGAATACTTCTTTTTGTTGTTAAATGCCGCGAACTAATTTTTTAGTTGATTCGAGTAGGGTGCTTGGGCGCTCGACATTGGAAGGCTGTTGGTAGGATGTGGAGTTGGGCTTTTCTCCTATGTGGTAAATGTAACATTTTAACTTTAAATTGGGACTTGCTTGCTGGTGCGGATTCAGTTTAGTTATATAATAGTGTTTTCCATCATGAAGTAGGTTCCAGTGTATATCTCAGAAATAACACCTAAAAATCTTCGCGGGGGGTTCGGAACTGCTCATCAGGTAACTGTGATAGTCTGAATATGTGTTTGGCTATTTTGACGATACTTGATGTGTAATGATTCCATTGGACAGTTCATGCTCTCTTTTGGCTCAGCACTTACATATTTCATTGGAACTGTTGTCAACTGGCGTATTTTAGCTCTGATAGGTAATTTCATTACAGTTCCATATCCAATATGATTATATTTCCTACAAGAAATCGTTTTTTACGTGATGTCATCTGCAGGTGCTGGTCCATGTGTGCTTCAACTTTTTGGTCTCTCTTTCATCCCAGAGTCACCAAGATGGCTGGTGAGTCAAAGTTCACACACCCCATTGGAAGAATGTATATAAACACCAAACAATTGACCTAAGCATAGTTTGGTTGCTTTTTTAGTATTCTGGAACTCTGAAACTGAAAGAAGTGGAAAAAGTATGGAAATTTGCAGCACTTACTGAATTTTCTTTGAGATCGTGATGTCCTATGGGAAATCTTTCTCAGTTTACTGATCTAAATGCAGGCAAAACTTGGAAGGGAGAGAGAGTATGAAGCAGTTCTTTTATACCTGAGAGGGAAAAATGCAGATATTTCAGAGGAAGCAACTGAGATCAAAGTAGTTTTGCTTAATCATTCTATTACAAAATAGTTTGTGATAGATTAACGTCATATCTAAAGCAAGCTAACTATCTGGTCTGCAGGAGTACACGCTGACTCTTCAACAAATCTCGGAGGGTAGAATTTTGGACTTATTTCAGAAGACATACACTCGCTCTCTCCTTGTGAGACATCAATGCATCTCCTAGTGGTCTTATTTTTTGCTTGTCAATTAATATTTATTTCAGCCTAAATGAGATGCTGCAGGTTGGAGTTGGGCTGATGGCTCTGCAACAATTTGGCGGTTCTAATGCCATTGCCTTTTATGCGAGCTCTATATTTGAATCTGCAGGTAAATGATTACTTTTTAAGGATCATCTGTTGGCAAGATACTATGGAAACCGACAACTTACACAATCTCCTTGTGATTGTAGGTTTTCCTGCAAATATAGGAACTGTAACAATGGCTGTTGTTCAGGTCTTTGGCTCATTCGAAAATAAAATATAATAACCTGGCTGGAAAAAGGGGTCATTATTTTTTATTCTCTCCTGCAGGTTCCTATGACAATTGTTGGTGTGCTCTTGATGGATAAGTCAGGAAGGCGACCGTTGCTTCTGGTACAGTGATCCTGAGAAGCTGATGTTAAGCTTGCTATATATGATAAAAGTGAAAGTAATGACTCGAGGTTAAGTGATTTTTGACAGATTTCTGCAATTGGAACATGCTTAGGTTGCTTTCTTGCCGGACTGTCATTTCTGTTGGAGGTATGTTCTTTAATCAAGTGACCTCGAAAAAACCTCTGTAAGACTTGTCTTTTGAATTTACTTGGACTCGCTTAAGCTTTGCCATTGACAGGATTTTCACCAGTGGACACAAGTTGCTCCCACTTTGGCTTTCGTGGGCATTGTGGTAATTACCAGCATCCAAAGATACTTTCCAATTTCTGCGTACACATCTGTACTCATTCAATCAATTAAGTTATCCGCTGATGACTTCAATTTAACAATCAGGTGTATAATGCATCATTTGGATTGGGCCTTGCCGGAATACCGTGGCTCATAATGTCTGAGGTGAGTAAATCTCAGCAACAGCAGTTTTGATTACAGAATCAAGTGAATTTTATGAGGCTCATTTTGATTGGTGTCTGCTGCTCCAGATATTTCCCATGAATATGAAGGGTTCAGCTGGAAGCTTAGTGTCTGTGGTCAACTGGTTTGCTTCCTGGATCGTCACATATGTCTTTAATTTCTTGATGGAACTCAGTACAGCAGGTTTGCTCACTTGCCCAATTTCCCTCACAATCTGCGAAAAAGTTATGGCCAACTTTATGGACTCGTACTCTTATTCTCTTCCAGGAACGTTTTTTATATTTTCAGCCATAGCTGGCTTGACTATACTGTTCGTGGCAAAGCTGGTACCTGAAACCAAAGGTCGAACGTTGGAAGAAATACAGGCGGCCATGAACCCACTCATGGCATGAAGATGACTCTCAAGCCAGTGATGGCTTTGAGAGTCTCTAGTTGTTTGTTCTCTCATTTCTTGTCCTGTCACATGCAGACCATGTCTGAAAGCTAGTAATCGGTGTGAAGTTCATGATTGGCTCTTCTTAGGAAAGCCGGGGTGACAAGATCGAGATCAATGTACACGAGAGATTATTTCGTTGTTTCATGTCTCTCTTCATGGTCTAATCATAATTCATCGAATGTACATGGTCTATCACATGATGACTTGGGTCCTAAAATGGTTGAGAGAGAGAGAGAGCCCGGCCGAGCTCCAACAAGGTGCCAAGTGGAGCACGGTCATGAGGCAAGGGCTCACGGGGCTGTCTTTCACAAATCAAAACGGAAACTAATAAAAGGAATAATTGATGAATGTGACAAATTAAGAAGAGGTGTCTTCCATCAGAGAAGGAAAAGGAAGAGGCTTTACTTGTTTACTGACGATTGCTTCTGGGATGCTCTCATGTAACGTGATATGGGAGAAGGAATACATACACATTTGGCCAGCCACATGAATCTTCAGATGGTATACGACTGGATTATAATTAGAAGGGTACAACTGAAAATGATATTGCATGTGTATTTCATAGTCACACGTTATGGGTACATTCTGTCAATTTGCATACATTACCTTTACCGCTCCATTAGGCTGGTGAGCTATTCAAGTCTACCATTTTCAAGCTTGAACTCTGCCTATCCTGATATATACTCACACCTGTTCGAACTCGACTTGTAATCTTGAAGAACTGAGCTGATCCTGACGAGCTTGTTAGTTGAGCTAGACTCAAGCTGAGCGTTGTTCTTTGCTTTCATTAGTTCGTCAGTCGAGCAGCGCGTTGCTCTCTGCTTATGTTGGTCAATTTACGCATAGGGCAACACCTTCATGGCATACCCCGAAACAAACTATCAGATTTGCCGCCAAGGAAAGATACGATTTGGAAGGTGGTTATGAAGGACTTCCAACTTTGAGCTTGACGAAGGAGCTAACACTCCCTTTTGAGTTCGAGCGTGAATGTGACAAACACCCAACTCACAATTGAGCTCAGGACAAAATCGAGTTTGATCGAGAGCCTTTATGAATATACTAACAATGGATTGAGATCCTCTATATTTAGGGAATAAATTTTCATCGTAAATCCACTCTCCTTAAATAATCGACACATCATAAAAGAGATGGAAGCCTAGCTAGAGTATACATTACCCATAATACTAATAATTTACCGTAATGACTTTATAAGCTAGCAACAGGATAAAAATACTGCTATCTGTGCCAAAAACTATAAGGCACTCATTTATGTGCCAAGACATTTGAAGTGATTATGTAAATGTAACGACTATTAAAATGCTACACTTAAGTGACTCCAACGGCTTGACTTGCTGAGAAAATCTGACATGTCCTTATTTAATAAAGGGATAAGTGCAATATAAGTCCTAAAACTTGTCACAAATGTGCAATTGAGTTCTAAAACTTACAAAAAGTGCAATTGAGTCCTAAAACTTGTCAAATTGATGCAATCGAGTCCTAAAGTTAACACTGTCAAATTTATTAACGGAAAAAGCTGACGTGGCATTTTATTTTTATTTTTTAATGCCACATCAGCATTTTTAATTGTTATTTTATTCAATCTTATTTTAATTAGATTAAAAAAGTGGAAAAGAAAACCTAAAATTTTAATAAAAAACAATAACTGAAAAAAAAAAAAACAGAGGGAGAAGGGCAGGGGCTTCAGCCACCGTCATCACCCATTGCCGGAAGAGCCGGCGCTGACGGCCCTGGGCGAGGGTGGCCGGCCCTCGCCTGGGCCCAGGTAAGGGCCGGCGACCCTCGCAGCGAGCGCGAGGACGCCCAAATCTGGGCACACCAGCCCTCACGGGGGGCTGGCAACCATTGCCCCCCACGGGTGAGGCCTCGTCGGCCCCAGGTGAGGGCCGACGACTGTCGCCAGGCCCCCGTCGAGGCTCACTTGGGCTTAGCGACGGTCGCCGGCCCTCGCTTGGGGCCTGCGACGCCTCGCCTGGGGGGCGGTCGATGGTTGCTGCCCCCCGTGAGCGCGAGGGCGCCCAGATTTGGGCACGCCAGCCCTCACGGGGGCCGACAACCCTCGCGGCGAGCGCGAGGGCGTCCAGATCTGGGCATGTCGTCCCTCACAGGGGGCCGACGACCATCGCCCGCCCCCCAGGCGAGGCGTCGCAGGCCCCAAGTGAGGGTCGGTGACCGTCGCCAAGCCCAGGCGAGCCTCGTCGAGGGCTTGGCGACGGTTGTCGGCCCTCGCTCGGGGGGGCGATGGTCATCGGCCCCCCGTGAGGGCCGGCGTGCCCAGATTTGGGCGTCCTCGCGCTCGCCGCGAGGGTCACCGGCCCTCACCTGGTGCCGGCGAGGACTCCTCCTCGTCGGGCGATGGTCGCCGGCCCCCCACGAGGGCCGGCCCCGGCCCTTCCGGTGTGGGCAGCGGCAGCGTTGAAGAATTTTTTTTAATATTTTTTTTAATTCTACCACTTTTTTTTCCAGTTTTGTTTTCTAATAATTTTTTTGTTTTTGTTTCTTAATCTAATTTAAAAATAATTGAATAAAAAAAGCCATGTGGAAAATAAAAATTACTTTAAAAATGCCACATGGAAAATAAAAATAAAAATAAAATGCCACGTCAGCTTTTTCCGTTAATAAATTTGACGGTGTTAATTTTAGGACTCGATTGCATCAATTTAACAAGTTTTAAGACTTAATTGCACTTTTTGCAAGTTTTAGGACTCAATTGCACATTTGTGACAAGTTTTAGGACTTGTATTGCACTTATCCCTTTAATAAAAGCTCACCGGAGTCATTTAAATGAACGATTTTAAGAGAATTTCGCACTGAAGTTATTCTTGAAAAAGTTTTGGTACACAGTTAATGGTTTATCAAGTTTAGACACCAAATATTCCAAAGTAGTGTGGCGCACAATTTATGTACGAAACAGCCACGTTTTTTTTTTTTTTTTCCTTTGGTCGAATATGAAACAGCGACGTTGAATGCATCAAATTTTTGCAAAATTGGAAATTGGGTTAAATTTGTTCCAAAATATGACCTAGCATTGCAATCCTATTTGATGCAGGCCGCATTGAAGACCAGCTCTCTCGACCAAGAAGATCGGCCCACATTCAAGCTCGACGAAACCGAGGAGCCGTATCGATATCTTGAGCAATTAATAAAGTTTCTCTCTTTTCTGTTCTGTTCGTTATTTCCAACCCAAATTCGACCATCCTACAGTGCTTATTTCAGAAAACCGAAAACAGATAAATTGTAGATCCAGAAGTCTTTGTTCATCTGGCTTTGGAATCAGGTCGATCCGATCTGTATCGACAAAGATACGACTGTTCTCCTGAGCTTGCACAATGCTGAAATTTCTGTTCGTCCTGTTTTCCCATGTGAGTCACTCTCCCGATCCTATTGTGTGAGAAAGCCTAACCTGGGCTTGCATCACTATTTCACAAGGCTTCGTGCTCCGTTGTTCAGTCTTAAAATAGAGCAAGGAGAAAAGGCAAATATAAAATCCATGGAAGGTGAAGAAAATTTTGCTCATAACTTCCTTCCTTTTTTGGAGGAAAAGAAAACTTCTCTGTGGTTTTAAATAAATTATCTTGGGGATAGAGAGAGAGTTTGCTCCATGGTTTTGTTTTCAAGCCTAACAAAATAAGTGAAATTGACGGCAAAGCTAGACTATTTTATTTTAGATTTTCGCTTCTAGCTCGCAACATTTAGCAACTTGGTCTGTAACGACCCCTTTGATGAGGACGGGGAGTGGTTATTGGTGCTAGAGGGCTTGGACAATGAGCAGCTTGGACAATGAGCAACTCCTAACAAGCTTCTAGGATGGTGAAGGGGTACGAGTGAATCAAATTGCACACCGAACAGGGAAAGACTATGCTTGGGATGTATTAAAGATATCAGAATGGTAAGATAGCACATTATCCTGGTAATATGCTTGACACTCGTCTTTGTAAAGATATTGTGCATAAGAAACTGAGGCCAAAAAGCCTTATGTTTGAATTAAAAGTTTAGCTAGATACTAAGAATTAGTCCAGATAGGTATGGCCTAAGAGAGGCATCACAAGGGTACCGAATACCTCCATTTGCAAAATTCTTATTTTGAACATAGCACATTTTTATGCTTTTAATGTAAAAGCAAGTTTTATTTTAAAACTCCAAAATCAAGCGTGCTTAGCACTATTAGTTTAGGTGGCCTCCTAGAAAAGTGCATACGTACATGCCAAATGAAAAAAGTCATACAATAACTTGGATACGTTAAATCCAGAGATCTTACAATATGGTATTAGAGTGAGACCCTCTCTAGTAAGTGTTGTTTAGGGATGAACCACATGGAAGCTGGTGACTTGTAATAACCTAGTCTGGTAAGAACGAGGAGTGGTCGCTAGGGGGAGAGGGCTTTGATAAGGAGCGACTTTTGATAAACTTCTAGGATAGCAAAGTACGTAGGAATGAACCGAATCACACACCGAAAATGGGGAGATTGTGCCTAAAATATGTATGTAAAAATAGAATTAACTTACATAGGTATCTTTTGATATAACGGTAAGCTTTCCTTTGGAACTCCAAAGTTAAGTGTTCTTAGCTAGAGAGCTACTAGGATGGTAACCTTCAGAGAAAGTATCTACCTCTACCCCAAAGGACAAAACTGTAATGCTTGGTATGGAACTTGCTAAAATGGATAATATTTTGAGCGAGTTGATTTGAGAATATTAAATAGTCGGAAGAAGGTTGCTCACCTCATGCAACTGCACATCATTGCCATTATGTGCTTGTCCGTGAGTTTGTCCGTGGGCCAACAACCTTTCAGCTTCTCATGTTAGACGACCCTTCGGTTTCCAATGACAATGACCTTGCAACTCCTAATGCAGACGACCCTTGAGCTCTTTCATGGCCTAGCACCTCTTGAGCTTCTTGTATAGCTTTCTAATGATTGTATGGATTCAAATACCACCATCGGATCGAGAGGGGATCAACGGTTTGAATTAGTTCTACGCTTGTATATAGAGAGGACCCTCCCCTTTATTGTGCTAGCTTCATCATAAGTAATACTACTCTGCTTTTCTCTCCCAAACAATCCTTGTGTTTGACCTCGTGTTCAAGTATGTGTGTGCAAGGTTGACTTGGGTGAATTCTAAGGCCACATAGGTGTCGGATAGTTCATAATCAACTAACCGGTGACGCAAGCCTCTCCCTAATAACCTTTAAAAAATCCAACTTTATTTCTATCTATAACTGGCGATTAGCATGACATGCACCCAATAAAAGACATTGATAATGTGACATTATTGAATTAACTCACTTGAGGTATTGTTCATTTTGGCCCATCCCATACTGAGTCTCACGATTTTATCTTTTGGTGTATAGGCAAATACTTTCCCAGGAGGTCACTCATTTTGGTAGTGTTCTAGCCTGAACTCGCTTAACTTTGGAGTTTCAAAATAAAGCTTGTCGTTACATCAAAAGAGTTCTTCGTGAATTAATTCCAGCTTTCACATAAATATTCTAG
>CM026411.1:24752335-24837660 GCA_014858505.1 Corymbia citriodora subsp. variegata | reverse complement strand
AAAAAAAAGAAACAGCATTAGTGAAAATCCAAAAAAGGAATATCAGAAGATATGAAATGATCAAAATGACTGACCCACATTCAAAGTTGTCAATGCATAACCAGAAAAAAGCACACCTTCAATCAAAAGATTTAGAGGGGAGAAAGAACCAGAGATAGAAAAAAATATGGAATAATTAAAATGACTAACACACCTTAACAGGTACGTTGTGATATTTTGTGTCGACATCATATACATGAAAGCTGAAAAGAGATGAAAACAAACAAACAAATGGGTTTACATAATATAGTCAAGGCAAAACACAGATTGATAAATCATACTTTACTATACATGGAAAACTCACACCAAATGCTGAACAGTCTCAAAGTGATAAGCTAAAGAAATCTTTTCAATCCATGAGGGATCCAAGCTATTTAATATAACTTCTGTCCTCCCAAGTTCCCCAAGCATCCCATCTCTTTTCCTCAAGTACACAACTGCCATTGGGTCACTCTGCAAGAAGAAATTGATCAAAGTTCAGAAACTTTTAAGCAAGCTCGTATTTGGGGGAACAAAGAAAGAAAGGAGGAAACACAAACATGCAGAAATCTCCTGGAATAAGTCATTTATTGTAATTATGAGCTACTAAACACTATCAGTACAATTTCTCACATAGCCTGAAACTTGATCAAGAGTATATATGCAAGTTTTGACATGAACTGAAGTAACATGACAGAAAGATTGGCACAAGACATTTCTTGTATATGAAGCACCCAAGTGAAAAAGAAATTAACATAACATCCACAAGGAAAAGACTGTCCTAGAAGTGTTTTCTGCATCACAGATTAATCTTCCAGTCATAAGGTAATTCCAGCAACACACCGGCCTGAAGACACAAATGACAGAGATCGACCATTAATGCATACATCATTTGCTGTGATGTCCTAAATTTATAAGCATGAAGTTACTCCCTTTTGTGACAACCAAATCAAAAAGAACCAAGAAGATCCCAGGTGCACGTGAAAGAAAGATACAGACAAAATTGAAAAACTACAAACTAGTAGCAATATATACAAGTCAGCTGAAAATGCTAATGAGTTTCTCACCTTTGACATGACATCTCGATCACGTAATTTCGAAGCAGATAAGGATAACTGCAGCAAAGACAATATAGCACATCATACAAATTGTGGGTACTACATTTCAAGATTGATACTCATGTAGAACGCCATATGCAATGCAAGGAATTTGTTGTTGGAAAGTTCATATGCTTAATTTCTACGGGCTCCCTCCCTGCTATGCTTAATCAGCAACACCAAATTTAAATTTTATAAGGTGACACACAATTCGGATAGTTAAAAACTGTTTCTGCAGAATGAACGATTGAATTATGTATAAGTCCAAGGCTTAGTTAGACTTTTGTCCTAATTTAGCAGCCCTTTTTAAAAATACTGATGAAAAATTCCAACTAAAGTTGTTGCGGCATGTAATTCTTGTCATTGGCATGAGTTCCAAAAAGCCACATCTCAAGAGGCAGACTAAAAATTTGGTTCGAAGAAAAGAAAAGAAATTTACTGAAGTCAAGTCTAACGAGGAAAACAAGAAGAAAACTCCAATTAGACGACCGTGTTGGGACCACATAATCAGGCGTTCTTCAAGTTACGCGCACTTGACATCAATTCGTTCAAAAAGCGAGGTTTGAGCAAGAATCCACGTTGTGAAGAATGCTTCTCAGTTTTTCTGCGAACCATCCTCCGAAAGACAGGGTTTTTTCTGGCCACATCATCGGTTCGTTCGAAACAGCAATAATAAAGTACTGAAAAGGGACAACATTGACGCAGGTCTGACAAAAAAATGATTCTGCAGTGAAAAAAGCGGGCATGATCACATGATGGCACAAACCTCAATTTGAGAAACGGGAGCGGGTTGACCGCGAACTCGAAAGAAGTTGTCAACTGCGTCGTTGTGCCCGCCATTGTTGCCTCCTCCTCCTCCTCCTCCTACGCCTCCCATGGGCCCACGTCGGGTCCCCCCTACTGCTTGTTGACCTCCTTTCACATCCGAAAAGCAACCCCCCATTCTCTCTCTCCCTCTCTCCCTCTCGGGCACTTCCAATTTCACCTCCTTCGCCGATTCGATTCACACCCACAATCCCTGTCTCTTCCCGTCTCTCTGTGAAAACCCCTGTTTTTCACAGACGCTGCTTCTGGTGAAAATTGTTGTAACCACCCTCTCTCTGCCCTTTATATAGTAGACAGAAACGACAAACCGCATGGGGTCGGTTCTAACCTCACGACGACTGTCCTTCACGAAACGAACCCACGTCGGAACGACCGCGCGCCTAGCTAAGGACGTAAAAAGCTGTTTCCTTTTTGGAAGGCCAAGAACCGTATCGCAACCGAATCAAGACCGAAGCTTTGCGCGTGTCCTGGGGTTCTTGGTGTGGTCTGTTGCTATATTTATAGAGATACCAGCGCTACTCGTCGCGGGATTAAGTAAATGATACGCACGTTGGACGTTCTCATCTTTTGTTTATCCATTTACGATGACCAGGACCGGGATGCTTGCTGGTATCCCCTTCGTTGGGGAGAGGGAGAGGAGAGGAGAAGAAAGTTAGATGAGGGAAATGGAAGAGAAAATGATGGACTGACCCGGAAATGTATTGAGATCGTGCTGGGTTTGGAGTCGTTGTGGAAATCTCAGGGAAAAAGCTTGGATGACCTTGACGCTTGACCATGGATGGGGTCTTTGAATAATTTGATGGATAAGGTTTACGTTTGGATTCAACTCTCTATCGCCACGCAGAGGAAAGGGTCAACAAAAGAAAGATTGACACAAATGCTACTCAATTTTGGTTTCGCTCCTCAATTTTGGTCAAACGTCCAATATGGTTGCTGAAATTTTAACTTATTCAATTTAATTCATGAATTTTGATCTAATTGGGCGAATAACATTTTGATATATACAATGCGATCTCTAAACTTTAATATAATAGTCAATATAATCATAAGCGATTTTGAATATTTTTATATAATTTAGGATTAAAGTGAATATTTACTAGTAATTTAAGGACCATGTTTGTGCTATTGGTCCCTCGATTCCCTTCCCCCATCCAACACGTGTAATTAAACTAATCTATCCCTGAGAGCGTTGGACCAAGAAAGCTTAATGTCGGTGTCTCGAATGCTGGTTTTATATAGACTCTTAAACCCGAAGCCAGTACTAATAAAGGTGGAAATTGGCAAAGTTGTCGAGTCAATATGTAAATTCATAAATTGATGTCTGCCTGGGCAAGACAATGAGAGCATCTGCTTGGTACCTTAACACTGTTTTCCTAAAGGCTAAAAGGAGATTATATATACTCAAAAATTGTTTCCCTCGATAATATAATATGTGACCAGAAAAGTCTTTAATTATTTTTTGTTGTATTAATGAATTGCTTTGTCATAGCCATGACAGTTTGAATTACACTTTTGATGAGCGAACAAATATGATTAAACTTATTTTTTTGACTAATCGAGTTTTAAACCTTTTGTAATTGTGTTAATTCAATGTATCCGGCCAAATTTGACTAGGCAGTGTTGGTAGACAATTTTTTAATATTATTTGAATTTTTCTGATTTTTTTAATTTCTTAATCTTCTCTCTCTCTCTTTGACTAGCTAGAGAGGAGGGCCGATTGTTGGATTGAGGGCGAGCTTGCCCTGTCGTTGCCTAATGAGGGCCGCGCAACCACCGGTGAGCTGGCTAAATTTGGCCGGATGGATTGAATTAGCGTAATTGCAAAATATTTATGACTCAATTGACCAAAAAAATAAGTCTAGGACTGAATCGGTACGATTGCAATAGGTTTAAGACTTTTTTGGTAATTTTCCCGTCCCTATGAAAAGACATGTTTAAATGTTACAATAATTGGAATCACTTCATTGCAAAGACAATCTTGAGTTGATATATGTAAATGTGATAATAAATCCTCTATTATCCCGATGTCTTTAGCCTATCCAAAAATCTTACCATATGTCGTGGATCTTTAATTATATATTTAAGTATTCCTTGCTTAGGTTGAACCTAAATCCAAACCATGAGATGGCACATATAATATATTGGTGATCAATGGCTTACTCTCACTTTAATATTGTCCAATCAAAAGCATTTGAAAGAAAAATCATGGTGAAGTTGCTAGAATCTTTAACTCTAGGATCAGGATGTTTTAGTTGGCAGATCGCTTCCAATTCCATCATCACTTTCTCGCTAGAGTTTCTGCATGGCTTCGTGATCCACGACACTTGTGATAATTTGCTTGCTCTCTAGTGCGAGCGAACCTAAGAGTATTCCTTTTCCTTAGACCTTGCGCGCGGTGATAGTCATAGCAATATTGTCGAGGAAAATCACTAGTCATGATTTGCATTATTTTTTCAACTGTAACTTTTAATTCATTCTCAGATTTTTATATTATAAAGAGACAAAGTGTGGAAGTCAAGTTCCACACTTGAAACTAAACGTTCTCACTCCTAACCTCTCCTGAAAAAATGAAAAATCAAGCTCTTCATTTCTCCTTTCACATGTGGCAATGGTGGCGACCATGCGCCCCTGGTGGTTATGGTTTGCATATTTGAGTCGGGGTGAGTCCATTGTCTTGAAAACTATATTCAAATAATTCCTAATATGCAGTTATTATGCGGATAGCCTCTAGCATATTTATGAGGGTCCTATTAAAGTGGATAATTGGATGGAAATTGTTTCTGTTTCAACGGCTGAGATCCTTCTCATCCCAATCGAAGGGCCCAAGATACTTGTGGGGACGGTACAAGATCGTTGCCATTTCCCTTTCATCTGTCAAGGCGCACTTGGCAAAAGCCAAACTACTTTTCTTTCCCGCAAATCACGAACGTGCCAAAAGGCAATACCTTTTCACCAATGAATTGGTATCTCTATTCACTCCTTCCCACATTTGTCCTTCCTCCACAGTAAATTTCCAAGAACTTGACCCCAAGACTCAATTCATCTCCTTAGGATTTGGTCCAAAACGCCAACACACGCTTAAGTCAACGCAAGAGTCAAGCCAAGCACATGAACTGCTTTGAACACCTCATCATGCTCTCTCTCTCCACCATAATAAAAGAATTTCCATCTTCATATTATGTCGAGTTCCCAAGATTATAAGAGGATCAGTCACTAAATCACTATGTATAGATTACGGAGTTTCTCTAGCACTTGCATTTTTCAGAGCAAGAAAAGTATTTAACCTGAAAGATCTAACAAACATTTGCAAATCGACCATAATAAAATGGTTATGATACATCGTTTCATGATTGGATTTGGATTGATTTAGTCTAGTCCTATTTTATAATAGTTGGCGGTTTGATTGATGCATGAATTTTTATTGATACATTTTGAGTTGACTGATGATTCCATGAATGATTTTGTCCTAAACTCTTTACAAGCTAACAGAAACTAATCTGAGGTACTAAGCAACACCGGTAGTTTGCTAGAAATGATAATGACCATGCAAATCTAGGACATTCCTCCTTCGCATTCACCAAAATTCTCCTCAAGAAAGAACAATCCCACGAACAAGTATACTGATGGCAACGGGGAATACAGTCGGAACGTTCAATGAAGTCTCTTGAATGCCAAAAGCAATAAGCATTTGAGACAAACCAACTTGGATGATTTCACTGCCACAAGATATCAAAGCTTGATCTTCACCGAGTTCTGACAAAGCACACTTGGTATCTAACTCAAAAGTCGGCCTTACGATGCACATATCTAGAAAGGGAAGATAACAGAGTATAGATACCCGATTTAGTACTATCGTGACAAAAGAATTGGGTGATTGATAAGAAAAAAATTTCCACTATGTTCCCGAAAATGTTCTGCGAGATAGGTCGATGACAAACTTAGGGTACAGAGCTGCTCATCTGCTTGCAAAAACTGTAAGAGCACGAATTTGAGTTTCATCGCATATTTATTGGTGTGGAGATTTGTATTATATTTATAGCATGTACATAAGCATGAAAATCACAATTGAAAATGTTTTACAAAAGACAACAATCTACACTATTAGCACAAATTGTGGAAGATTTGCTCTATCAACAAAATTGGTGAAAATTGTAGAAGATTGTCTCTATCAACAAGGTAAGCGCAGATAATGGAAGACTGCTCTATTAGGGGACATTTGCTCTATCAAAAACCACTAACCAGATCATGCTAAAAGAGAATGCTAGTCTCATATTGATGGACGAGAGAATTGAGAATCTAGCCTTAAGGAAATAACTGTCACCTGCAGTCATTGAGAATTTCGCCACTATGCAAGACGATGATCAAGAAAAGCTGAAAGAGCTTGAGTGCAACTTCTTCTGTATGGGACCAGCCAATTTCTGATCTAATCGATTTTCCGCAACTGCAAAACATCACCAGAATTCAATGTTTCAAAAGAATCAGGAGTAACACACGAAGAAGAAGCACTTAGTTAATGGCACGTAGGGGCACATGAATGTTGACCTCCAAGATTTATGATAAATATCCATCTGTTATTTAGTAAAACGTGCACGTCAGAAAAATGATAAGAAGGCCGCGGTTGGAGTATCTTTATTGGAGAAGAACCGCCAATTAGAGAGTTGCCACTTATTCTTAAGCTCTATTAATGTGCTCTACATTGCGGATGTCCACGAAACAGGATCGTTACTGAAATTTTTAATCTAGAGTGAAATGGAGCTGACATTTGGGGGACTAAACATGTTAGTGATGGAGAAATTAGAAAGAACAAGAAGACTCAAGTATTTGAAGGACTTGCTAAGGATAGTTTTTGAATTGCGGTACTATTAGCTGGCGACCCTTGTTGGCTCTCAGTCCAAAAAAAAAAAAAAGAGAGTAAAGAAAACAAAAAAAATTCAAAAAACCATTAAAATATTTTTAAAATGTTTACATCAGTATTGATCATATCACATCAGATGACCAATGTTCACATTATCAATTTTAATCAAAATTGACTAGATGGACTTAATTGAAAAAATATCATAAATATTTATAACTAAATTGACAAAATTAAAATGTTTGTAACAAAATTAATATAAATATAATATATTTTTAGGATTTTCTTTTTATATTTGTCGCGTACAAAATCATTTGCATTCGTAAAAAGGTTACCGACTCATTGGAGAAACTCTCCCATAGTGCTACATCGTGCTCATCAACACAAGATTGTAAGAGAATGCCCCACTCTGCAGACTTTAAGGATATTAATTGAATCATTTTCCCCCAGAAATCAAAGTGAAGATATTTTCTGTTCACGATGGGGACAGAATTCAGAATTGCAGTTTTGTCCAAGGCTTGCACAGATGAATACTTGCGTATCATGCAAAGACAAGCGGAACAACGCGACAAGAAACCACAACTTTGTCGACACACCACAACTTGCAACCAAGAAGTTTGATTTGAAGACGTATGCTCGCGAATTAGCTTTTTCCCTGTAAACCTTCTCAAATAATTGGTCTTTTGCTAAAAGACCTTTTAATCAGCGCTTGGGTCTTTGGCCAAAAAAGAATTATGTAAGATACGTATGTTGGAGTCCGGTAATCATCTATTTTACCGGCAACTTTTGCAAAATGTTCAGCAGTATGCTTCAAACATGATGGATTAATTGAGAGATTTTTGTGGAAATCTCTGGGAAAAAGGTTGGGTAAGGTCAATGTCGAATTTGACTCCGAGTCACCATGGAAAGGGGAGAGCTAAGCAATAGGGAGGGCCGTGAGGTTTTCATTTTACCTCGATCATTAGCATGAAATCATTCACTATAGAAGATTTTTAATTCGTGCTTGATGATTTTAATAGGTGATTAGAACTTTTGGGATGTGTTGATAACTTTATTTATTATTTTGTGATAGATGATTTTAAAGTCGTGATTGATCATTTTTCAATTAATAAGTGGGAAATATGAATGTGCAAGTCTAGTTATTTGGAGGTCCATGAAATACCATAATATTTTCAAGTTGCAAACTATGCTACTAACATGAAGATATTAGCATGCAATGGAAAGAGACAGCACCTCGATTTCTTTTTCATTTTTTTTTCTTATTGACCGTGCTAATGTGACTTGGACATAGCCGGATGCTAACAACGAGCACCGGGGCTAGTGGCCATAGTGGTTTGGGAAGTCATTTGAAATTCACACATAACTGGTGTTGTAGAGGTCAATTACTGGGGCATTAGTTTAGCTTGCCATCAATGGCGGTACATTTGTAATCGGGGTTGAGAGATCTATCAGGATTAGGCTTGCAAGTGATCTTGACGGTGATCACCGACACCGCTTATGTGATTGCTATGAGTGGGTCTGTGATTATGGCCATTCCTTTCCATTTATCTTTTGTTCTTTTGCCGAGTTATAAGAGAGATGGTGAGGCCGAGCAACAAGAACCCATATTTATATGTAAATTATCGAGAAAGATGTGCTCTAAGTGCACTGTGGAAATTATCTTAGCTCATTTTAATCAACACTTAGGTCTTCGGCTAGAATGGATACCATGTCATATTCAAGATGTTCCTTGTGGAGATTTAACTTTTACATGATGCTACTCTTTAAGACCTACGTAATCATCTCCTTTATCGGCAACTCTTGCAAGATTCATGTTGAATATGATCAAAAGGCTCCTTAGAATAAAGAGTACTGAACTATTTAAGAACGACAAGACACTTTTTCATGGCCTTGATAACAAGCTGGTAATGTAAAATCTGCACCATTTTGTGAAGTTTCTCTAAGTCTGCCATGGACCTGAGGTTTACTGTAGTAAGCGAGAAGCAAATCAAAATACTGATAGCCCAATGACTATTGGATTCTCCTGCAACAAGTTTTAAAAGTATGTCAACAAGTGCCTCCAATGACATATTAGACGAATTATGACAACTTCAACGAAATAGGACAAGAACCCCAGACTCAACTTCTCTGGATATTCTTAGGAAAAGATCCTAATTAACCATAGCACGAGAGGTAAAGCAATGCAAAGATATGGCAAGGAACAATATCCAACAGAAATTTGAAGAGAGACTTTAGACAGCTTACACTTTCAGAAAACAGATCTTTGTTTTCTGAACTGGCAATGGAGAAATATTATTCCAACGACGATCCTAGAAGCAACAGACTCCTCAGCATGGATAATCAGAGTAACCAGGTTTCTCAAGCCTACTTACAAATTTTTATGAAGAAGCGACAGGGTCAAACTCTGATTTTGCTTTGTGACTATTTGAAGGAAATATAAAGGAGAAGATGCTTCAGACAAGATCTAGCTGGCTTGCATTTTTACTTCACCAAAATTGAGTTCATGGAAATTGTTGAAAATTGAAAATATGTTTCGAGTTTGAGCCCAAAGCAAAAGTTTGAATTTGTTTCCTAATCCTAGTAGATGTGGGTTTCATGATTTTATATTTTTATGTATTCTTTCCTACTCCACGTAGGAGTGACTTTCAAGAATTGGAAAGTCCTCAAGCCTACAATATATATACGGCCATGCATGGAAAAGAAAAGGGCCGTTGTTGATGCAAGAGGTCTTGAAGCGCCGATTCATCATCGAGTGCTTGGGAGGAGTTTTCTCCATTGATTTCGTTTGTACAATTACACCAAGAAGAGTCAAGTGTTTATAGCCGATTAAATTCTTGTGGTAAGAATTCGTGTATAATTCCTTTGTGAAATTGAGAGATTATTTCGCGAGGAATTGTGGGGTTAAGCACTATGTGAGTTACTTAGTGTAATTGGGGCTTGGGAAACACTGAGAGTGTTTGAGTGACTCGAGTGTATAATCTCCGTCGTATTGCTTGTTCTATAATGGAATTCGTCGCTGGTTTCCCTATGAACGTAGGTCTCTACGACCGAACCACATAAATTTGGTGTCTGATTTATTTTTTTTATTCTGTCTATTTTATTGTTCGATCGCTCACCCTTTCCACCACAATTGTTAACCAGATTATTATGATACACGTGAGAGTTGTATTAGAGAAGTAGTCTCACGTTGGAGAATTGATGTGGTGTGAAGTAGTTAATATATACTAATTAACTCATAACTTACTAGCTTAAGTTTTTGAGTTTGAGATGGGTCCAATTGGATATATTGATGAGCTTGGATTTGGGCTTCCCCTTAGCAATCTCCCTAGGTAAAGGTATCAGATTTCTGCCGTGTGCTCCCAACAACTGGTATCAGAGCCAGGTTACAGTTTCCGGGCAGGTAGGCGTTGTGGTGTAACAACGTGGGCTTGTGAGGATAGCCCAAGTGGGCGTTGTGGTGTAACAACGCGGACTCGTAAGGATGATGTTGGGCCAGAAGGATATCTAATTTAAGGGGGAGTAGACCTAACACTGGAGCTCACACATGAGGGAGAGATTGTTAGGATACACGTGTGAGTTGTGTTAGAGAAGTAGTCCCACATCGAAGAATTGATGTGGTGTGGAACAGTTAATATATATTAAATGACCCATAACTCACTAACTTAAGCTTTTGAGTTGAGGTGAATTCAACTAAATATATTGACAAGCTTGGATTTGGACTTTCCCCTGGCAATCTCCCCAGGTAAAGGTATCGGACTTCTGCTGCGCGCTCCCAACAGAAAATGACACGTTCATAATGTGATTTAGGAGTAAATACCCCCGACCAAACATATCTATCTTATTCGAGGACTCATAAATACCGTTTTGCTGCGTAATATCATCTATATATAGATTATGTAAATTTGTGGACATTTGACTAGTACAGAGATATGCAGCACTTTGAATGCAAACATGTCATGGAAGTAACTGTGATGCTTCAAGTTTGTGAGCCATTTGATGTATTTTGTGAACTCGTTTGAAACAAGCTAAGAGTCAGATTACTAGGAACTCTTAAGATTGTGGACCCAAGGTGACTATCTTTCCCTAGCTAGGAGAGTATTACTTCCTTTTCCAATTAAAAAACAATTGATGGTTCATATTGGCACTTATGAAAGAGCTATGAGAATGAAACACCAAAAAAGCAATGAATATAACCATAACTACAACAAGAGTAAAAGAGCATAATTCAAACATTATCTGACAATAGTAACTAGTAAATGAGCTTTTCTTCTTCATACTAGCCATTTGATGAACATATGAAATTACAGTAGGTTTGATACCTGAGTGATCCATAGACCATTTGCTTTTGCAATGGATTCTTCTAAAATAGGTGAATCGCGAAGCAATTAGATCACCTTCAATCAACTAGCTTACTTTCCTTACATGTCAATATTGTACTATGCCTGTGAGCATATTAGATTTTGGACACTACTCTCTTTTTCCTTATATGTTGCTCAACCTCTATGGGAGAAGATCGAGTAAAATGAGGATACTATTGTGATTTAAGAATCTCGGGAAGCTGGGGTGAGTGTTTTATGAAAGAACTTTACAGAAAATTGGATCCAAGGCCTTTTTCTGTCTCTTTGATGGTCTGGCGATATTCCAGCTTGTACTCATTGCAATTTAGAGAGACTCTTCCATCGGCATAGGAGATAACTTCCATTATGGTAAAAACACAGGGATAAGGATGGCATCAAATCTACAGAAAAAAGTTTTCCTTAGTTTCCACCAAAGTAAATCAACAAAAATTGACATTGAAAAAGCAGCAGATCACATAAATTCACTTTTCAATAAGGCCTACACTTCTTGTCCAAGATAGTCTAACATAGAAGTAGAAGAAAAGAAATGACAAAACAACACTTTATATTTAGTGTCATATTTTTCCATAAGAATGCAATAATTAAATAAGGTGATATCAAATTAATTGATCTTTTATCATCAAGTCACTAAGGTAGGCAAAGTAATATCTATGTATCTCTACGTTATGAACTCAGGCAAAATAACTGAACAGTAGACAACTAAACTAACTTAAGTTATGATAATTTGAATAGGATATTACTTGCCAATCCACATGATGACAATACTTTGGACTCTCAAGACTTGTGGTTCTAACCTTACAAATAAGTGTTTGCTAATAGCAGATTTAATGAAACTAATCTTTGTGGCATGGACATCCATAATGTTTCAAAAGCAAGAATCAATATTGATACCATGTGAAATTAGAGAAAGATGTATCAAGCTATGGTAACTATCACAATGCTCATTCAAGAATTCAAAAGGTAAATGTTTTGACAAAGCCCAAATAAAATCGGATTATGCTCCTATCGAACAAACAGTTGCTATTGTCTATATTTAACTAGCAAATGAACCAACACTACATCTTGCATATTCTCAAAACAATGTAAAATGTGTCAATATATTCATCCAGGGAGTTGTGCACATAAACAAGATCATGCCCAAGGAGGGAAAATTGAGCAATATAAACTTTAATACCGATGCCACCGTCAATCAAAGACTGAACTACTGCTTTGAATTTCCCTTCAAACTTGTCCCTCTCTCTTTGAGTGTAGGAAGCAATGCACACATCAGCTTCCCTCGCTCAGTTTTCTAAAGCCTGGTCTATAGCCAAACATGCTGGTATGTCCAATCGAGACTTGACCATGGCTTTAATGTCTTAAGAATTGGTACCCGCAACAGCGACCTACTTGCATGTGACCTTGTAAGTGAAAGTCGAGATGAGGCACTTGGAGATGAAAACCTGTAGCATGAATGGCTCCATGGAGGCTATGGTCTGCTGCTTGAAGGACATGTGCTTATTCGAATTCTTGGACTTCTTCCCCTTTTGGTCAGTGTATGGCCACTATTGTCATCATCCAAGTAGTCCAACTCCAAAGAACAACTTGGTGCTAAATGATGCTGTCTAAAAGCCAACACCCATAATGAAATCTCTATCCAATTCAATAAAGGATAGAGCACCCCCAAATTCCAATCATTATGCTACACCAGTATCATTATCAAGGAAATGATAGAGAGAACATTCCAAAATAGTAAAAAAAAATGAGATACTCAATCAAGCACCTGTCTACAGTGAATACCACATATCGCCACAAAGATGCCATCTAATGAGGCATCAACACCATGATCAGAATACTATTAGTGAACACATTGCGAGCATGACACTCGACAGGTTGATTCAACATCTTACGATAGACTTTCTAGCAAATGAAAGTAGCCACTTAGATTGTAGCGAGCATGACACCTGAAAGAAACAAACATTGTCAGTAAAACATGCCTAACTTCCGACACTCCTCAAGATTAATCAGAAGTGGGTAAGCATACAACCCATATAACAAAATTCATAATCTTCGAAGCTGCACCAACAGAGATTATACTAAGCAATTCATCAAACATCTAGAATGCATTGGTGAGTAGGTGCCCAAAAGCCCGTAATTATTGAATAGTGTGACAATTTCTTTAAAAGCCAAACATTCTTTTAAGAAGACCAACTTCACACGAGTCAATATAGAATTTGAAGAACGCAAATTTCTTCCTTTTGACACCAAATTTAGACGTGATTTCACACAGATCTACCTGTCTTATTAAATTCAGAGTGGATCATTTCAAGTCGATAAAGTTCGGATGGTGGTATTAAGGTCGTCCTCCCAACATCCTTCATCGTCCTCTTCAGAGAGTAGTACTTTATCTAGGTTTGGTGTCTTCAGGGCACCTTTGCAGAATATGTTCATCCTAGGACACTTCATGACGACAATACGCACCAATAATGGGAATTGGAAGGCACAAATCGTGGGGGAGAAGCTCTCAAGGCTTGGAAGACCATCAAGAATTAGGCTCTTTCAGTTTGGGGAAAGAGATATTCTTTGCTCCATTTCCATCATCTGTCACCATGTCTTCCATCGCAACGCAATTTCTTAGGACTAGCCAAGTAAGGTGCCCCAGACTTGTCACCGCTGAGCAAGTTCCCATATTAACTAAACCAGCGCAATCTTGCACTTTTAAACCTTTCAATCTTTGGAATGAAGTCGGGGATGGAAGTACGATTGATAAACTCGGGCACTCTTGAACCCACAGAACTTCAATTTGTTTGAGGATTTCAACCATCAAGGAGCCATCTTTCCAAACTCGCTTCGTGTTACATAGCTTATACAAGCCAAGTTGCCGCAGACTTCGCAGTGTCTGGAGAGGTTTTCCCATGTCAATTAGCTCTCCATAGGGAGTCATCCCCCATGTCCAGACGAATCTTCTAGAGATATCTCCTCGAATGAACTACATATCACAGCAAGCTCTTCTAGATTGGGGAATCTATGGAGAAGAAAGTTGGAAGGAAAAGCGGCGTTTTCATCATGGTAGCATGCCAAAGCCAGCTTTCTAAGATTGCGAAATACGTAATGTTGCGGCATCATCACAGCATCCTCCCTTGCTAATGTCAATTCTTCCAATTGTGGAATGACCTGTGGGAGGGGATTTGTTTAATTAGGCCATTAAAAGTCCAATGACCAAAAGGTCCTTCTATTTAGGGAAAAAACAAGAAACATAACTTTTCAAAAGCAGACGAGCAAGCATCGATGACCATTATTTATATGAGGGATGATTGTTGTTAGTGGAGTGCCCAATTTTATTTTATTTTATTTTTGTCGATGCGGTGTGCCCAATTCAATCACAATATATTTCATCAATTTGGAAAAAGAAAATTATTAGTCAACAATACTTAAGCTATTTCAATTGTCAACTAATTAAATCCAAGAGGCAAAATAACATTTGCTTGTTTTAACAAATCATGCTATTTTTATAGTTAGTATATGTGTTTCAATAGTAAGATGTTGATGCACATTGTTTTCGAAGTTGCAGTTCTCATATCTATTTTACTATTGATCATAAGAACCATATGGCTTACCTTCCTGTAACTTTGAGAAGAATGCATACTCAACAAATGATTGGCAAAAATAAAAAGAAAAGAAAAATTAAATTGACGGGATATACGTGAAAATGCCATAAAACAAGAAGGAGATTATAGTTCAAAGTTTCATTGGAAAAATATTAAATAATCAAGATGAATAATTCATTCTTACAAAAGCAAAGTGAAACATTAGATGAGCAAAGAAATAAACCAAAAGTACATAATCCCAAATATATGATATTTTTAGCGTTCCATGCCGATAAAAAGGAACTTGATTTCGTGTTGGTATATCACTGATATACCACTCAAATTAAGTTTGGTAATTTCGATTGAATGTTTGTAAGTTGAAAAGCATTGGTCAGCCATTAGAATAACATTGATAGATTTTTAATGTAGTTGGTGATCTTGATGTACAAAGATATATTAGTACTTTTCAAGATCTATAAGATAGAAAGTCGTCAGTGAATAAAATCTGTTGGTATGTTAATTTGATGATTGTTGGTACATCAATTAGATTTTTGTTTGTAATTTCAAATTGTAGTTAGCCATTTGAAAGGCGTTGGCTTGTCACAAGAATAAATATTGGTTGATTATTAAAGTAGTTCATAATTTTTGAAATGTTGGTACTTTCCAAAACCTAACAAGATAATAAGGTGGCAAGTAACTAAAATTAATTTGTATTTTATAGAAAATAAATATTTTGAAAAATATTTTCTAAAAAAATGATCACTTATATTGCCCGATAATAATAAGTCAATGAAAATTCTTTTCATAATCGACAACAATTTATATCTAAATACTTTTGTGGATTATGAAATCATTTTTTGTTCATTTATTTTTGTAACAAATACAAGCGATCATTTTTCAGAAAATATTTTGCGTAAATTCCATTTTTTGTGAATTGAATGGAGCCTTAATATGACTAATATTGATACACCAATCAAATTAAGTTTGGTAAATTCAAATAAAGTTAGTAATTTCAAATATGTTGGTGAGCCATGGAATAAAAGTTGGTAAATTATTAAAGTAGTTGGTGATTTTGAAAGTAGAAAAAAAAAGTTTGTCCTTTTTAAAGCCTATTGATAAATTACTAACATGTGATCGGATAAGCAAGTTATCTGCAATGCTTGACAGTTACCAACCATGTTCAAGATGTTTGGGGATGGAAATTTGTTTTCTAGCTAAGCTAGTAAAATGACAAATAAGCATAATACCAATTTTTTTTTTTTAAATTGATGGTAGGGTTGGCCAAATTAAATTAAATAGGTAAATCTCAATCATAAGATATGAGCAGCTCATTTGAAGCATGATTGTCTTTGCAAGTTAATTTAATAATTTTTTTTTTCTTCAAAGTAAAAGCTGGGATTAGTAGATTATACACCGAAGAATACAAGTTGGAAATAATTAACTGCAAACGATCTTTAGATTTCTAAGCAATTCAAAGGTGTGGTTCTGCAAGTATCAACAAGCATGACATGTTGCACAATTTCAATTTCCTAGAGAAAATAACAATGCACCAAGAGCTATGCATATAAACCATCGAAGACAATAGCAAAGAGCTAGAATCAATAATAAGGGCAATACCTTTTCGGAAGAAAAGAGTGCGAATTGGTTCTTGTCGGTAGTTATACCTTGGCAACTTTGGAATTCACGAGCGAATGAGAATGACCTCATCCTACCGCAATGTCTCACTCGCAATTGCTTCAAGAGTGGCCATGTTAAATTATGATTACTCCCAAAGAAGCTCATCAATTTTGGCAACTCAAGTAATCTCAAGTCAGTTAAATCTGGAAAGAAGAGATCACCTACATTCATCCATACACCGTCTTCCTCCACAATAATTTCCTCCACCCCACACTCCCGTACTAAAAGTTCTATGAGCTGTGTCATACCTTTTGCCATCGAGCTTGGAAATAAACTTTTAAGACTCTCACACTTGATGACCTTCATGCATTGTAAGCGTCCAAAGATAAAACCTCCCTGAGGAAGTCCTCTCCACACGTGCCTTATTTTTCGGAGCCGCATCAAAATTATTTCTCTCAATTGGAAAGGTCTTGAAGAATGAGCTTCAATGAAATTGAACTCTTGGACTTGAAATACTACTTCTAAGGATCCACAATTGGTCATAGTTATCCTCTCTAGGTTTTGAAATCTTGTGAGCATATTATAAGATGAAAATATGGACGAAAGTTTCTCACAGTGCTCCACTACTAGTGTCTTGAGTTTGCTGAAGGCATTTGAGTCAAGATCATCAAGCCATATCTTCTCCATGTTATCCATGTGCGATATCTTCATCGACTCCATACTAGGAAACTCAACCTGTTATTTTTCAATTGAATTAATTAGAGCCGATTCTCTATTCCCTCAAAAAAGAGAATCCTGTAATTTCAATAACAAAGAAAATCACAAGATGGACATTATCAAAGGATAGAAAGAAAATAAGACTAGATGTATGTTATTTCTTTTCAGCAAATGCCACCCCCTAAAATTCATTCTCCAATTATATAATTTTTAATTAGAAAGCACAAATTTTTCTGATATATATCAAGCATTATGTTTAAGCAGTAGCATAACCATAGCCTTCTTAGTTAGACAACCATTTTCATTTCGTGCGTAATTTGTCTCTCATGAACCTCATATTTAGCCTATCTTAGATTTAGCTCATTACAACACTGCAAAACACAATAGCCAATATACTGTCCCATTTCTTTGAAGTATAAACCAGGGGCGATTAGTTCCCGGTCTGATTTGGTTCAACCAAAGAACTGAGAACTGGACTAGGAGACCCAGTTCCCCCATTCTAGAATTGAGAACCGAACCCGTTCGGTCAGACAGGTCCGGCTCCCAGGAAGTCCAATAGAACCAATGGACTGTGCTTGTCGGCCAAGTCGAGGGCAAGAGGTCGAAGAGGATGGCCGCAGGAGGGTTGGGGTGGGAAACAAAGCAATGGGCGAGGGAGAGGTAGAGGGTGGAGATGATGGGGACGTTGCCGAAGAGACCAATGTTGCAGATGTTCTCGATGCCCAGCGAGAGCAGGGGAGGGGCGCATGGAGAAGCGACGTGTGGAGGAGAAGGGAGTCAGTGGGATGTTGTTGGGGACTTTGGTGAGGATGCGGACTCTGTTGACCGAGAGCTTGCCTTTGGATAGGTCGAAAGGGTTCCATTGGGCGTTGGTTCGAAGGACAGTGGAGAGTGACTTGGTTGGGTTGTTTGGTGGTGCCATTATCAGTAGCTAATGAAAATGGAGAACTCTTCAATGAAAGAGATACACGGAACAAAGCTATTAGAAGAGCAATGCAGGACTAGAAAAATGACAGGGTTCACGTGAATCTGTAGAAGGATACTGGTATATAGAACAGAGGGTCACTAAGCAAGACTCTATACGGATTGATGTGAGAGAGAGAATGTGGAGAGACTACGTACTTTTTTCTTTCTTAAAAAAAATGAAGGGGGTGAAAAAAGGATGCAGAATCAAGAAAAACCATTATCAAATGGCTAAACAATTTGTCCGGTCCAGTTGGTCTGGTTCCCACTCTAGAATTGAGAACCAAATGGGAACCAAATTGTCCATCACTAGTTCCAATTTCATGGAATCAGGAATTGGACCACCACTCTTGAGAACTGGACAATTCTTGATATGGGTGGTTCCCATTGAATGCCTCTAGTGCGAAGGATAAAATAGAAATTGATTCGCACAAACAATGCTTCATGGTTTTGCACTTCAAAAGTTCTCCTACAAAGTATGGACTCAGAGAAAACACAACAAATATTGAAGAAAAGAATCTAACAATTAAATCAAAAGATGGTAAGTGTAGGTATGTGCTATTTAATTGATGTTGTATGGGATTTTTAGACCACTAGCTGATTTGTTTTTTTATAAGTTTGTTATTCGAAATTGTCAAGACTTAGGTTACTAATCTTGATTTATTTATGTTAATAATTGATCTCTCTAACTTAATTTGCTCATAAACATAAACTAATTAAAATATTTTTCTTTAGTTCTAATGATGAATTGATTTGATAACTAAGTTTGCCTCTTTGACCTATCTCTTTCATCTCTCTTTAGTTTCTCCGTCTTTTCTTATTACATGGTTTTCCCCCACTTTCAACAAATCTATGCCTAACTTTCTTCATGTTTTCGTTCAACATTAGTTGTTATTGGATTAGATTTGTTCTTTATCCATTGGTCATTAAGCTAGATCTCTTCAACATTAATTGGTATCATAACTTTGCTTCTAATTACATGTTAATGTTGGGCAACTATTCTAGACCAAAGGCCAACGCTATGGTACTTTTTTAAGTTGCTACACTTGCATTTTTGATCTAATATGCTCATAAAGATATATGGCATTCATGCCTATTGAAACTTCAGCTACCATGCTTGCCGATTTGTAGGGCTTATTAAGATTATTATGTCTATTGCTATGATGATTACTATTATCATGATTATCATATTATTCTAATAATGTCGATTGTCAGGAGTAATCTAACTATTGCCGTGATTATGGTTATCATAAATCCTTAACAATCTTTAATAGGCTAAACAAATTTTAGTGATATGAGAGAATACTTCAACAATTTTAGTGAGAATTGAATAGATTCAATCAAAAACTGTAAGGAAGACATGAAAACATTCCAAAGTCACTTTATTAGGAGGAAAAAGTGTTCATGTACACCTATAAAAAATGGATGGCATGGGAACATCCTAGATAATCGGGAATTATCCTCATAACCATGTTCTATATTTCAATAAATTCATCATATTAATTAGCTAATTCAAGATCTACTATCAACCTGTTGAGAAGAATATATATAACTCTTTCGTTCATGGAACTTACCAGAAGCTAAAGGTTCCAAAATCTGATTTATACCCAAATTTTTTGTAGAATAGTTATGTCCTCGCCCTTCTATCCTTTTTCCCTCGTATCATTACTCATTACTCATTGATGAGGATGAAGCTTACACAAGCCACCGCAAAACCCTCTCTCGTACCTTAATTTGTAATTTTGACATGCTAGATTATTTTTTCTCCAATTAATATAATAGATTAGATCGTTAAAAAGCTACTTATCATATGTACATTTTTAACATTGTTCCATCATCACTTATCACGTGAAGTTATGAGATAGATGGAGCCTCAACAAATTAGGCTCTGTTTACGTAGATAAAGTAGTCGTGCAATTTCATGTGCTAAGCATAATAAAACAAGCATTAAGTCTGGACAATATAAATTAGAGTACATTTTGTTTTTTAATCATTTGTTATCAA
Source organism: Corymbia citriodora subsp. variegata (assembly GCA_014858505.1). Classification (NCBI taxonomy): domain Eukaryota; kingdom Viridiplantae; phylum Streptophyta; class Magnoliopsida; order Myrtales; family Myrtaceae; genus Corymbia; species Corymbia citriodora. The sequence goes on along the minus strand of CM026411.1, from coordinate 24,817,646 downwards.
ATCGAGGAAGCTTGGTTAGCATGTGTTTGCATCGGTGACACTCTCTCACTAATATCACGATAAAGCAGGTTTAAAGCAACAATGTCCAATTGCCTAGAGGTATGCTATCCACTAATAACAAAGACAAGTTTAAAGCAACAATATCCAATTCCTTATAGTCATAATTTACATTTACGCTTGCACTTTAATAAATTAAGAACAAGGTCATCCATTGGAGAAATTTTATGGATAGATATGTGAACCCAAAGTGGGGGCTTTTGATCAAAGAGTTTAATAACCCACCTTTCAAGAAAAAAAGAAAAAGGGGATCACTGTGGGTTGACCGTTCCAGTCTTTGATTACCGTCAATGTTTTGAAAACGGTAGATGAGGTTGAACAGGACTTAGGGCTGGTATGTAATTCCATAGATTCAGCCGGTCCAATCGTTTATACTGACCGTTTTGATCATAAAGAATGAAGTAGTAAGCAATATATGTATCAATAACTTTGAAAATGTTGTGTGTGGATACACATGTAATATTTGTATGCTTTTAAGGATTTTTGGTGTTTTGCGATGAATAAAATTCAATTTCTTTCCTATCAATCGTAATAGACTAAATTTTATAAATGTCTTAAAGCAAAGACTTGCTTATTTTCCCAGTTCACCCTATCATAGTCAAATCGTTAATTAGGCAAACAACAAGAAGATGTTTAAAGGTGATGCCGTGCAATTTCAGACATAGAAAAGCTTAGAGAGACATTATGCCCCGAAATGAGTTTATGTTGCAATTATTTCACCCTTTTTTTTTCTTTTTGCTTAGAACCAGATTACCAATAAAGAGAGTGAACATGAAATGGGCCTGATAGCACACAGAAAGTGAATGCATAATGACACACGTACCGGGAGTGGCCTCTCTATAAGTATGCAAGAGGAACTGAGATTTGCTGACTTGTCTGCACAATGAAAGAAGAGGAATGCAGGCCCAAACCAGTCCTGACAACACAGAGTATAAATGGACATATCAGCACAACGCGCAAAAACAAGGGGACACTGTGGGGGAAGAGTACAGCAGGGAACAGAAAATTCATTGAAGAGAAAATGTAATCTAGGAAGATGCTTCAATACCTTCAGCTTCGACTTGGAACGACTTAGAAGATGAAGGGTCTCTTTGCCGAGTTCTTGCAAGTGCCAATGACAGAGACAGGAAAGCACATCTAATAGCCAAGATTGGCCATTTTTATAAGGAGCACTTCTGACTCAGCTTTTTTTTTTCTTTTTTTTAACTTAAACAAAGTTGCTAAAGCACAAGCTCTCACTTTTGTAATGAGCACTACAACTGTTCCTGGATCAAATACTAAGCCGGACTTATTGGCAAAGCAAGAATTGATACTTACGTTAGAGTCAAGGGGTTCATTGTGAGAATTAACTATCGAATGATGCATTTCTTTAAAGCTACGCAATCATCTCCTTTCTTGACAACTTTGGCAAGATACATGTTGATTAATATGCTCCCAATTATTTTCTTCGACTTAACCAAAAGGCATTGTATTTAATGACCCAGCTTTGGAAAAATTATGGTGTGGTGCGGTCCCGCAGACCAAGACTTCTTCCCTTAAACCACTTCTCATAACTATGTTCTACATTCAAATAAATGCATCGCATTAGTTGGGTAATTTAAGATCTTAGTATCAGCTGTGGTACCAAAGATAGATATGTACCCTTTTGATTCATAAGATTTAAGGAAAGATGAACGTTCTAGACATTAGACAGCTAACTTCTCCTAAAAACTCTTCGCCCTGCAGCTTTAACATCTGCCAGGAAACCTCCCGATTAAATATACGATTTAGATAACTTCTTCCTCACATTAAGAGGCAAAAGGCAAATTGAAACCCAAGTAATCTGAATGGACTACTCTCCATTGCCCAAATAAGCATGATTCCAAAGGTGATTGCAAGTCATGATTCCTTAATTGCCATTTAACATTCAAATTCTACGCATACATAAGATAGTCCAATGCATCCATTTTGCTTTTCTAGAATTCCAAGGGCATTTCAATATGTAGCCCCCGAGAAAGCTAAAGCCAATCAACTCAGAAAAGTGTCGTCCTACCCCACTTGACCATCAAAGGGAAGAAAAGAGATGAGCATCTATCTTTAATATATTCCTTACTTCAGGACAAAAAACATAAGTTTAGGTTAGGGATCAACTCAGAAAAGTGTCGTCCTACCCCACTTGACCATCAAAGGGAAGAAAAGAGATGAGCATCTATCTTTAATATATTTCTTACTTCAGGACAAAAAACATAAATTTAGTTCATCCCTAACCATAGTAAAATTATCTATTATATTAAGTTGGAGAAACTTGATAATCGATCTAAGACCACTCCCTATATTACTCCAAACAGTCTCTCCATTTTCATATAATTTTGAGCTAGACCTCTAAGAAGAAATTTCTTTGACTAAGATGTGACATAGAATTGCAGTTGGAGACACTGTTAATGTATAGCAAGGAAAGGCCATGCATAGCACATGGCTTCACAAGTAAGATTCAGAGGGGAAAAACCCATTAAGAACCAATGATAGCAAAAAGAAATAACATTAGTTAAATTCAAAAGAAGGGAATAATAAAAGATTTGAAATGATTAAAATGACTGACACACCTTTACAAGTACGCTGCGACACTTTGTGTCGACATCATATACATGAATGCTGAAAAGAGACAAGAACAGACAAAGAAATGGATTTACATAATGTAGTCAAGACAAAACAGAGATGGATAAGTTATACTTTGTCATACGTGAAATACTCACACCAAATGCTGAACAGTCTTGAAGTGATAAGCCTAAGAAATCGTTTCAATCCGTGCAGTATCCAAACTATTTGATATAAACTACTGTCCTCACAAGTTCCTGAAGCATCCCATGTCTTTTCCTCAAGTACACAATTGCCATTGGATCACTCTGCAAGAATCCACTGATCAAAGTTCAGAAATCTTCAAGCAAGCTCAAAATTGGCGAAAAAAAGGAGGAAACACAAACATGCAGAAATCTCCTGGAATTAGTCATTTATTGTAATTATGAGCTACTTAACTATTTCAGTTCAGGTTACTCGCAGAGGCTGAAACTGAATCAAGAGTCTATATGCAAGTTTTGACATAAGCTGAAGTGCTACAGAAGAAATTTTGGTAGATGAGCTTTGCCTCACGTGAAGTACACAAGTCAAAAAGAAATTAGCACAACATACGCATGCAAAGACTCTCCCAGAAGTGTTTTCTGCAGCACAAATTGGTCTTCCAGTCATAAGGTAATACATCAACACTCCGATACTGAAAACACAAATAACAGAGATCAACCATATACCATATGGTTGAAAGTTTATTTTAAAAAAAAAGAATGAAGACATAATTTACAGGCATCAACCAGAAATGCGAGGACTGTCCTAGAAATGTTTTCTGCAGCATAAATGAGTCTTCCAGTCACAAGGTAATTTCAGCAACACAAAGTACTGAAGACAATTTACAGACATCAACCAGAAATGCATAACATCACGTGCTTTGATGTTCCTAAATATTTCATTTTGAGCTACAAGACGAAACATAATCATAAGGGCCTAAGTAATAAATCCTTCATCGCCATGTACATTTTCTCACACTAGAGTGCACAATAGAATAAATTTACTAATTAATTACTCTATGGTTCAAAATTTTTAGCTATATAGTAATAGATAACAAGCCCCTTTTATTTGACCGTTTGAACTCATTTGAAGCTTCTGGTTTGTTTGGCCCCTTTCATGAGAAATAATTTCACTTAAATCATAAGTGCTTGGTGTGATCACATCCTTATATCCAAAAACAAACAAAAAGATGCTTGAAGTCAGCAATACAAACCAATCTATGACTCACGGAAGACTTTGCTCTTTCTTTTAGGCATTAAAGTGATAAAAAATGCCACATCTGACATTTGGGATAAAAAGAAGTATCCAACGCTTCTCAAAAGAGGAGGTCATGTATTAATTGGTAATTGTTGGTACTAGTTTGATAGACTTACACATGAGAGGGAAATATTTAGCGTACGTATAAAGAAAATCTCACACTCAATATTTGGAGTGAAATAGGATCAAAGCAAAAGATAGAAAAAAGGAACAAAGTTAGTTAAAATCCAAAGAAGGGAATATCAAAAGATATGAAATGATTAAAATGACTAACACACCTTTACAATATGCTTTGACACTTTGTGTCGACAACTTATAAGTGAAAGCTGAAAAGAGAAAAACAAATGAAGAAATGGGTTTACATGATAGAGTCAAGACAAAACAGAGATGGATAAGTTATACTTTGCTATACATGGAATACTCACGCCAAATGCTGAACAGTCTTGAAGTGATGAGCCTAAGAAATTGTTTCAATCCGTGCAGTATCCAAACTATTTGATATAAACTTCTGTCCTCCCAAGTTCCCGAAGCATCCCATCTCTTAAACTCAAGTACACAATTGCCATCGGATCACTTTGCAAGAATCCATTGATCAAAATTTAGAAATGTTTAAGCAAGCTCGAATTTGGGGAAATCTCCTGGAATCAGTCATTTAATTATGAGCTACTTAACTATTTCAGTTCAGGTTTCTCACATAGCTTGAAACTGGATCAAGAGTATATATGCAAGTTTTGACATGAGCTGAAGTGCTACGGCAGAAATTTTGGCAGATGAGATTTGCCGCATATGAAGCTCACAAGTCAATAAGAAATTAGCATAACATGCGCATGCAAAGACTCTCTTACAAGTGTTTCCAGCAGCACGAATGAGTCTTCCAGTCAATAAGGTAATTCAGCAACACTCCGGTATTAAAGACAAATAACAGATATCAACCATTAATGCATACATCATATGCTGTCATGTCTCAAATTCTAAAAGCATAAGAATACAGTATATCAAGTTTTAAGATAAGCTGTTGAAAGTTAATTTGAAAAATGTAATGAACATTTTTTACAGGCATCAACTAGAAATGCAAAGACTGTTCTAGAAATGTTTTCTGCAGCCCAAATGAGCCTTCCAGTCATACAGTAATTTCAGCAACACACGACCACTGAAGACACAATTTACCGGCATCAACCAGAAATGCATACATCATGTGCCGTGATGTTCCTAAATTTTTGCCAGCATAAGAAGACAGAAAATGAAGTTTTAAGATATGTTGTTGAAATTTTAGTTTGAAAGAAGAAGAAGTTATACCCTTCTGTGACAACCAAATAAAAAAGAGCCAAGAATATCCCAGGTGAATGTGAATGCAAGAGGCAGACAAAATAGAAAATATACATACTACCAGCAAGATATACAAGAAATCCACAGATATGCTAATGAAGTTTATCACCTTTGACATGACATCATGATCACATGATTTTGAAGCAGACAAGGATAACTGCAGCATAGACAATAAAGCACATCTTAAAAACTATGGGCATTGAATTTCAAGATTGATGCTCATGATAACATCATATGCAATGCAAGAAGTTTGTTGATGAGAAGTATGATATGCTTAATTTGTACTAGCTCTTACCCAGATAGCCTATTTTTATCTATGCTTACTCAGCAACACCAAGTTTAGATTTTGAAAGGCAACACATAATTCAGGTGGTAACTCTGTTTCTGAAAAATGAACAGCATAATGGCGTACAAGTTTAAGGCTCAGTCAGACACAGACCTTTTGAAAAAACCAATGCAAAGCATTCCTACTAAATTTGTCGCGGCATGTGATCCTTGTCATGTGCATGAGTTTCAAAAGGTCACAGCTCGAGAGGCAGACCAAAATTTTGGTTCGAAGAAAAAGAAAAGAAATCTCCTCAAGTCAAATCTAATGAAGAAAACAAGAAGAAAATTCCAATTAAACAGCCATGTTGGGACCAGATAATCAGAAGTTCTTCAGATAATCTAACATCAATTAGTTCAATAGCGAGGTTTGAGCAGAATCCAGAATGCTTCTCCGTCTTTCTGCAAACAATCCTCCATAGCTCCATAGACAGAGGGATTTTTCTTGTCCAATTCATCTTTCGCTTGAAAAAAAACAAGAATGAAATACTGACAAGTGACGACATTGACTCAGGTCCGAAGAAAACGAAGCGCAGCATAACGACAGCGAATGTATGTCTAAGAATGATTTCACAGTGGAAAAGAGCGCGCATAATCACATGAGCAGGCGAGCGGCACTAACCTCAATTTGAGAGAAGAGAGCGGGTTGACCACGAACTCGGAAGGAAAGGTCAACGGCGCCGTCGTGCCCGCCATAGTTGCCTCCTCCTCTTCCTCCAACTCCTACGCCTCCTGTGGGGCCCTGTCGGGCCTCTCCCACGGCTCGTTGACCTCCTTTCACATCCGAATATTCTCGTCTTTTTCTGAAAAACCCTCATATCACAGAGACGGCTTCTGATGAAAATTGCCACACCCACTCTTTCTCTGCCATTAGAGCAGAGACGGCTCGTTGTCACGCCTCGATCGAAACTACGACGGTGTTATCCGAAGTTACGAAACGAACCCACGTCGACCGATCAGCGCGCAGCTTAAATTTGGTTTCCTTTTGGAGGGCTGCGAATGGTGTCGGAACTGAATCAAAGCTCGAAGCTTTGCGCGCGTTCTGCGATTCCCCTGGTGAAGCTCGTTGCCATATAAGGAGATAAAAGAGTCCGGTTCGATGCGCGGCTAGGTGTTGATCCACCCCATTCGACATTCCATAATATGGTGACCATGACCAGCACGAAGATTCACCTCTGCTGGGGAAGCAGGGGGATTCGGAGGAGAGGAAAGCAGCCGAGGGAACGACAGAGACATTGATGACTTGTCTGAGAAAATATTGACTCTCAGTCTTCCTGGAGAGAGAGGGAAGGAGGAGTGGATGATCGGGTGGAAATTGTCTCTATTTCAACGGCTGAGATCCTTCTCATCCCAATCGAAGGGTCCATATTTTTGGGAACGGCACAAGATCATTGCCGTTTTCCCTTGCATCTGTCCAGGCGCACTCACGAATCGCGACGCGGCAAAAGGCAAGCCACTTTCCTTTCCCCCAAATCACAATCGTGCCAAAAGGCAATTCCCTTTCACCAATGTATACATCCTCTTTGATTTAAAGGCTTCATCGCAAAAATTTATTAACGAAGATTTCACGATACGTATTACGAAGAAATCAAATGAAAAATTAAATTTCCAAAATATTAAATTTGCTAATCAAATATATAATTGGCCATTTATGAAATTATTTACATATTAAATAAACCCTCTTTTTATATTACATTTTTCGCAAAAAAAATATAGATGATGAGCTGAAATTATTCGAGTCTCAAAAGATTTTCCAATTTTTTCCCGACTCATAAATACATTATTAGGGTCGAAATTCCCTAATTCCCCAAATTAAGATATTATAATAATTATCCTTGTCCACTCCTTTCCACATATTTCCTTCCTCCACAGTAAATTTCCTAAGGACTTGTCCTCAAGACTCGACTCCTTTCCTCAGGATTCGATCCAAAACACAAACGCATGCCAAAGTCAACGCTAGAGTCAAGCCAAGCACATGAACTGCGCTTAATGTCTAATGGGGGTGGATTTGCGCTCAGTTGTCCAGCAATATAGACATGATCATTTTCTCTCAGATGTGAAGCCGCAACATGAGCCAAATCACCTTCAAATGTGATGGGAGTGCTGTTAAGAAGACGGTCGAAAGGATTTACAAAATGCTCCCGCTGGAATACTCGCAGCTAAGCATTCCAAAAACAGCATGTCCACTCAGCATGAAGCAAATCCAATACATCTTTCTACATAATTTATGAGAGGCCACGCATATTGGCAAGATAAATAATTTCGTGGTATAATATAAAAAATGGACAAACTTATGAATTAGAATACTGGAATAATTGCTAAGTGATCCCACAACCGTTGAAATTCCCGTCCTGAGATGACGAGAATGATCGCACATTTTCTCTTTCTCTACTTAAATTGAACTGCTCTCACTTCTCCACACGCAAATTCTTAGCTAGTATCTGAGAAAGGAGAAACCCAAGAACGAAAAATGGCCAAACGAACCGGAGCAGCGGAGAGTCCGGAGACTCGTCGCATGTGACGATGTTGCCCGCCCAAAGTTTGCCGTCGGGACCGTTCTGGGATTGAACCGGCATGCTGATGCGACCGATCAGGGTGACAGAGTTGGCGACCTTGGCCTGAAACGGTATCTCTCTCGGCCTCGGCCAATCGACGATGGTGGAGGAAGCACCAGAACCACCATCGCTTGATGGTTTATTGGCCGACTTGGCCACGAGAGTGGCAGTGGCAGTGGACATGGACTTCCATGCCACGGCGGGTGAAGCGGCGGAATGGCGCTCGAAAGAGACGAGGAGCAGAGATGCAGTAGTGCTGGTACAGCGGCGCTGGACGGAGGCAACGAAGCAGCTCGCCGGAGCGATCGAGCGAGCGAACTCATTTCAGCTTCCTTTGGAATTTGTACAGAGAGAAAGATGACAACTTTTTTTTTTAACCTTACATAAAGAAAAAAAAGAATCGTTATTAAGTGATAATTAGGGAAATTGTTTTCACTTTTTATCATAACTATAAATTACAAATAAATAATTGTTTTCAAGATTTCCGATGTTCTAATGAGAAACAATTTTACTGATAATGTGGGAACATGCATCTCAACTTTGAACACAATGTCCACTTAAGCATTTTCAAAATTTTTATTCTGGTTAATTCACGAACTAAGCTCGTTAGCATGAATCTAAAAACGAGATATGAAAGCTGCAGGACCTTAATCTGGCGCTAAACTTTTTAATCAGTGCAATTACGCTCTAAACATTTCACCGAAGGACGTAAGTAAGCCAATTCTAAACCTTTTAGCATGTGAAGCCAATTCTGTCCATTTTATGGACGAGTGAAAGTAAGACTTTCGCATCGGCAATTTTCCCACTAAGAAAACAGACGACACTTGGACCAAAAATTTACGTGAATTTCATACTAAAAGTGTTCAGTCAATGCCATCCATCGCTTTTTTTGTCCCTCGCCGCCATTAAGAAACCATGCAATTTTACACTCATTTCCTCATTTACTTCTTGACATCATCGACTCACTTCTCCACTTTTGCGCTAGCATGAAAGATGACGCTGTCTTCTCGACCGTCGAGTGAGTGCTCGGCGAGCATTCATGTCACGCGGTGCGGAGTCACTTTAAAATGGGGAAAGCCCCAATCGTTATAGTGCAGAGACCCCCTCCGAGCAAGGCAAAATGGCTTCCTCCCTATGCACAGCTCCTCCTCTACCTTCCCCTCCTCGTGATACTGCCGACGATGGTGGCCGGCAAGCTCGTACAGGACAACTGCAGTCGCACTCTGCATTACCAGCTCTGCGTGGAGACCCTCCGGAAGGACCCGCGGAGCCTGATGGCCGACCCCAAGGGACTGGCCCTCATCGTCCAAGACGCGACGATGACAAAGGCGATGGAGACGCTGGCCAACATAGCGGCCCTCTCGAGGCTGGTGGGCCCTGAACAAGCACCACGGCTGTGCTACTGCAACTTCCTCTACAATCCGGAAGCAAAGTCTACCAACAAGAGAGTAGGGCTCTACAGCAAGGCCAGTATGCAGAGATGAAGCAAAGTCTTGGTAATGCCAGGACTGTGCGCCGGACGTGCCAGAAGCAATTCAAGGCCGCGTGGTTGCCATTGACAGATGAGAACAATGCTGTATCCGAGCTGCTTGAGGTGTTGATAGCCGTGGTGGATCAGCTGGGGGCTTGAAGCGAGAAGATGAGAATATGACAGAAAACTAGCTGGGTGTCCTTTGCTCTGTCTTTGTCGCTTCGGGGTAGTGCCTCGTTTTGTCTATCAGCTGGGTGTCCTTTGCTTCGCCTTTGTTGTTTCAGGGTAGTCTAGTGCCCCTGTATAGTCCAAGTGTTTGTCTTGTTTGCGGATGTTCGGCTCAGCTTGGTTTTTTTAATGGTGTGTTTTATTCTGTGTTCACGTATGCTTCTTGGGATGCTTGGTTAATGTATACTAGTAGATCCTTCGTTCAAAGCTTTTGCTTGTTCCGTTGAATATTTGATAAAGTTGATGATGTTGGGCAGATGAAGAGAACCGAAGCGACTGTGGAGAAGACAGATCTATCATTTGAGAAAGACGGTGAAGGGTGATGATAATGTGGCCTCATCTCGTTCGGTGAGATTGATCTGAGAAAATATTCAGTGCTCACCAAGCACCACGTCAGCTGCTGACATGGCGCGCATTTTTTACTCATGTCCAATAACAAGTTGACACGTGTCTATTGAGTTGGAATAAAAAAAATAAAGATCTAATTTTTATCTTCTTCTTCCTCCACCACAGAGCACCCCTGCTCCGGCCACCATCTTCACCCCTTCCGACGTTGCTTGCGGTCCTTCCTCCTCCGTCACAGAGCACCACCTCTCCAGTCACCAGCTCCACCGCTTCCGGTCAGCCCAGATTACACCTCCGTTGTTGCTCGCTGTCAACTCCAATGTTGCTCATCCAGATCTGGCGCCTCTCTCCGTCGTCACTACCGGCAGAGTCACCATGGACCTCGTCTTCAAGGCTCGCGGCCATGGATGAGCTCCCATTTGAAAGTTGGCAATTTTCTTGCTCGCCTCCATCATGGGTCTTCACCAGATCTAGAAGTTCTTCGTCATCCTTGCTCGTCCATGGCTAGTGCCATAGCTTGGAGCCAGATCTGTCACGGCCATGGCTTCACAGATGAGGCCGGCCCTTACCAGATCCGGGCAAGGGATGGCCTCGCCAAGGCTTGTTCCATCTTTTCTGAAGGTTCGGCCATGATGACTTGACCGAGATTTGGAGGAGTTGCTCGGCCATGGCTCAGTCGAGATCTGGAGAAGGCTTGGCGCTTGGCTCTTCTGAAGCTCGACGACGGGTTTGCTTGGGCAAGATGATTGGAGGATGGAGTCGCAGAGGTCACTGAGATCTGAAGGCTTGGCCAGGTCTGTTGCGGCCATGGTTCTGCGATTCCAGATCTGGATGCTGCCAAGTGCCACCGGAAGGGACGGAAAAGACGGCCGGAGGGATTGTGCGAGAAAGATGAAGAGAAAGAAAAGATTTTCATTATTTTTTTTCCATCTCAGCTGCCACTTGTCGATTTGTTATTGGGTAAAAAGAAAAAATACACGCCATGTCAGCCATTGACGTGGTGCTTGGTGAGCACTGAATATTTTCTCGATTGATCTATAGTCCATCTTGGGCTCAAACTCGGCCATGAATGACATTGATTGGTGCTGGGCTTGTCGGGACATGATTTAGAGTGATAAATAGTGCTTACGGCCTGACCGAGCATCACGGGCCGGGCCATGTTCAAAACCTCTAGATCAAGCTGATGACGGTCGATTTCCTACTTCCACTTCTCTGCAACCAAAGCAGAAGTTGTACCACTAGGTATGAAAAGAGAGAATCCACTAAATATTTGTTCATTTGGCCTAGAAGGGTAACTGAAATACACATCCTTAGTTTGATATCGCTGCGAATGTCGTCTAGTGCTCATCCTGAAGGACCAGAAGCATCTATATACGACTTTCTGTTGATTGCCTCAAACAGCTTGAGCGCCGCAGCTTTGTCCTGCAGCAAATGCACTCATGCATGGAGCTGCCTGTCCTAAGGCCTAGAAAAAACTCAAAAGGATCAGTGTAAATGCGACAGTACAAATCCCATCCACTATACACTGCTTGGCTGAGGGAACGAGAGAGACAGTGATGGATTGCTTGAGAAATTTATTGACTCTCAGTCTTCGTGGAGAGAGAGGGAAGGAGAAGTGGGTAATTTGGCTGGAGACCGGCTCTATTTCAAAGGCTGAGATCCTCTCATCCTAATCGAAGGGCCCATATTTGTGAGAACCGTACGAGATCGTTGCCATTTTCCCCTTTCATCTTTCAAGGCACACTTGTGATTCACGGCTAGGCAAAAGGCAAGCTACTTTCCTTCTCCCAAAATCACAGTCGTGCCAAAAGGCAATAATACCCTTTCACCAATCGATTGGCTTTTTCAATTTTTATCTTTATTATAGGTTTACAATTTCTTTGATTTAAAGGTTTCATATAGGAATTTATTAATGAATATTTCATGATACCTATTACATAGAAATCTAATGAAAAATTAAAATTCCAAAACATTAAATTTGCTAATCAAATATACAATCGACCGTTTTTGAAATTAATTACATATAAAATAAACCATCTTTTTTTATATTACACTTTTGGCAAAACAATATATATAATGGGCTGGAATCATTCAAGTCTCAAAAGATTTTCCAATTTTTCCCAACTCATAATTACAAAATGGGAGTCAAAATTCCCAAATTCCCCCGATCAAGATATTATAATAATGATCCCTATCCACTTCTTTCCACATCTGTCCTTCTTTCAGAGTAAATTTTCAAGAACTTGCCCTCAAGACTCGATTCGTTTCCTCATATTCGATCCAAAACACACACAGATGCCTAAGTCAATGCTGAAATCAAGCCAAGCGCATAAACTGCTCTTAACACCTCATCATTCTCTCTCTCTCTCTCTCCCCACCATAATAAACGTATTCCCATTTCACTAATTTCTATGCATGGAGTATAAAGTTTCTCTAGCACTTGCATTTTTCATAGTGAGAAAAGTGTTTAACCTGAAAGATCCAACAAACATTTGCAAATCAACTGTAATAAAATGTTCATGATACATCATTCCATGGTTAGATCCATATTTGATTTAGTCTGGTCCTATTTTGTAATAGTCAGTAGTTTAATTGATGCGTGAATTCTTGTTGAAACATTTTAAGTTGGCTGATGATTTTGTCCCACAACTCTTTACAGGAGCACAAGCTAAAAGAAACTAATTTGTGTACTAGGCAACATTTGGCAGTTTGCTGGAAACCATAATGACCATGCAATCTAGGATAGTCCTCCTTCGCAATCGCCCAAATTCTCCTCATGAAAGAACAATCCCACCAACTAGTATACCAATGGCGATGGGGAACACAATCAGAGGGTTCAATGTATTCTCTTAAATACTAAAAGCAATCAGCATTCGAGATGAACTAAGCCGGATGATTTTGCCGCCACATGACATCAAAGTCCAACCTTCGCCAAGTTCTGCTGAAGCACACTTGGTATCTAACTCAAAAGTTGGTCGCACAACGCACATATCTAGAAGGGAAAAATAACAGAGTATAGGTACCGATTTAGTACTATTGTGATAAAAGAACTAGATGACTGATAAGAAAAGAAGTTCCATTATATTTGCAAAAAAGCGTTTGCGATGTAGGCCAATGACAAACTCTGGGTACAAAGCTCCTCATGCATCTACATGAGAACACCACTAACGGGATCATGCTAAAGAGAATGCTAGTCTCATATAGTGATGGAAGAGCTTGAGTTGCAACTTCTTCTGCATGGGACTGGTCAATTTTTGAACTAATCGATTTCCGGCAACTACAAAACATCATCAGAATTTAGTATTTCGAGAGAATCAGGGGTAACACACGAAGAAGAAGCACCTGGTTAACGACATGGAGGGGCACATAGTTGCAGTTGGACGGCATTTGAAGAATGAATGCTTTTTTTTTTCGGTCAAAAGAAGAATGAATGTTAACCTCCATGATTTTTAGCAAATATTCATTCTATTAATTAGTAAAACGTGCACATCAGAGAAAAATGATGAGAAGATTGCTGTTGGAGTATCTTTTTTGGAGACCGACCATTTATTAGAGAGGTGCGACCAATTCTTGTTGCGGATAGTCCGTGATGCTCACTTCTCCTTCCTCATCCGGTTGCCACCATTTTACCTATTTGTACCCACACTTTGCGCATTATTAAACCCCTAAACCAGCCACAGTCCAAGTCCTAATGGAACTAGGAAACTTGCACAAGAAATGAACTAGAGTTGAGAGGATAGATTGGAGGCAAAACCGACGGACTTGCAGCTGTCCATTTCTCGGTAGAGCCAGATGGGATTGGACTGCAGAATAAAGCCTAAAAGGGAAGCTGTCTTGGCTGCAAAACTGGACAAAACAGAGCTGTAGCAAAAAATAAAACGGTGAAGATGCAGAAAGAAGGAAGGGAAAGAACCGGCAGAAACTTCAAGAAACCGGCGGTTGAACTTAAAGGAGCCTAGGAGTAAACGCCAGCTTCAGCTGAGTTGACTGGACAAAGAATGGGGGAAAGAACCAGCTGAAAATGAAAGGGCCAACGGACAATGAGCTCCAAGGAGAAAAACAGAATAGAAAACACAGCGAGAGCTAAGAGAGATGAGAGTGAGGGGGTGAAGAACGAGGGGCACAATCTCCTTCCAGCGGGTCGCCGCTCCCGCCTGTCTCTCCCCGAGCAGTCACGGAATTCGTCAGGCCAGACCCCGACGGATCTCCAGCATACTCACGCCGGCTTCAACGATTTCAGGCGAAACTCGGGCCAGCCTTGCGTAGTCCCGTTGGTGTCGCTACTCTAGCCGTGACTCTACAACAGCACCCTCCGATTCCGCTACGAAGTCAGTGACGCGAGCGAGTTTCAGGCCAGCCATGGCACCGCGCCCTAGCCCTGCTTGGCCCGATTTCTGCCGCCCATCAACACCTCCACTTCATCCACATGCTTCAGATAATACCTAAAAGGCCAAAGGAGAGAAAATGTGGAGAGGGAGGGGAAGTGCAGCACGCCACTTTGAAATCTCCGACGCCTGCGGACACGAGGTAAAGCGTTCAGGCCTACGCAGGAGGTAGAAGACCAAGTTGCTGTCTGGAATCCCAGTGTTCCTCCGGCACGTCACTCGATTGCTCGACGTCCTTGCCTACTGCTATCATCAATGACTTGGTGCCGCGCCCCATTGTCTGCCTGTCGCGCGCTGCCAACCAAGCGAAGGCTCCTTCTGTTTCCCGGCAAATCGAGGTCTCTCGGCACGGCCAAACCAGATCTCAGTTTCGCTTGAGATCCCGGGCGAGTCCAGGTGTTCCCGATGTCGTCCCAGCCTCGCTCAATGACCACCTTGCAGTACTGCTGCGACGCTTCCAAAACCAACCGGCATCGGTCCCTCGACGAGTTCAACCGCGTCGTCAGCCACGATGTCCTGCACAACCTGCTGCCCCAAAACCAATATCCTCTGACGCCATTGACGAAGCTGTTGGGCTCCTGCCCATGACGATCCTTGCCGCTGCCTAAGCTGATCCTCCGGCCTGTCCCTCCATGTCCGAAGCCCATAACAACGGGTCATTAAAATGTTGGAAATTTCCTATAATAGGCTTACATTAATTAATTAATTTTCTATTTTATATAATCGGGTTAATGGATATTTCAATACATTTTAAACCCTCAACTGATCTTATTGAATTGGGTTTTGGCATCTATTAATTACGAGCCTAGTTGAGCAGCAAAGTATAGGCAATTGTGTTTAATTGAAACCCGTAATGGGAGGAGCCCAGTTGACACAATGTTGATTAGGATTTGCTAGGTCCCCTCTCTAGCCTATAAAAGGGTAGGTTATACATATCAGTCGCTTAATCCCATTAAAAGCTACTATACCGAAATAGGTTATAGAGAGAAAGATCGGCATTCCGATAGATCACTGATTACATCAATTTGATCTGTTTTTTTCAATTAAGTGAGGCTATGACTCAAACAGGTGTGTTTTAATTCCGTTGTACATATATGGATTATTGGTGTTTTACAATCATGTATGGACCGAATTCATTCTTAATCTATTGATTGTTCATATTAAGAAATTCTTCATATGGTATCAGAGCTAGTCATATATGATTATAGAACCCAAATTTTTTTTTTATGAACAAATTTGAAATTTCTTCTCTAAGAACCGAATGTTGTCGTTATTTTTTCATGTAGACTCTTTGATCGATTGATTCTGAAACCTTAGGGTTTTTATTCTACATGTCGAGATCTTTCCAACCATATATAATTTATATATTTTCGTTGAGAATTGAGAGAGAATTTCGAATTTGAAATTCTAGGGTTTATACCTTGAAAAGTTCTAAATTTTTTTTAATTACTTGCAATTGAATAAAGTATGTTATAAATTGTTGCATGGGTATTGTTATATATATGTTTTAGAATTTTTTGGTTGCATGATGGTGAGTTTTTGGCCTTAAACTTGAGAAAAATGAATTTTGGCCATGGGTATAAGATCCAAAATTTTTGAAGGTTCAATATTGATGATTTGTTTGTTTGTTCTTCGTTTAATTCACTCTAATTTATTTATAGTGGTGTTAGAATCAAAACCCATGAAAAATCTCACAAAAATCAGGCATAAAACATTATTTTTGAGCTTCGGGTCGAAACCGGGTCGTGTGACTTGGTTTGCAAAATTCGGGACCCGTCTAGAGGTTGAAGAAGACCTCTAGCTGGGCCAGGTGGGCTTTTGGGTTTTCCTTTATTTTTTACTCTGGACGCATGGGCTTGTCTAATTTCTAGGCGTGAAGCCCATCTCCCACTGCTTCTGGCCCGCCCATTCCAGCCGTAAATCTGGACATGGCCCAGCGGTTGGGTCTTTCTTTTAACTAGGTGCAAGCCCAGATTTGGGCTTCTGGAGTCTAGGCAGAAGCCCAGTTTTTGGAGTCTGGGCAGAAGCCTAGAATCCGGGCTTCTGGTAGAAGCCTCGCGGGCCGGTGACCAGAATTTTCTGACCCAAGCCCGCTGGGCCAAATTTTCTGTAGATTAATATTAATAATAATAAATGATTAAAAAAAAGGAAGAGAAAAAAAAGAAAAGAAAAGGGAGTGGCAAAAATTGTTGTTTAATAAATGTAATATGATTTTGGGAAGCACATGTTATTAAGTGCTTCATGTTGATGAATTTTGGGCATTGATTAAATGGAACATTATAAAATTTTTTGGAGTTCCTATTAATAAAAATTAGTATATACAATTACTCGCCCAAAGGGGGTTATTGTGTATATTAATTTGAAAATTGCATGAAGATAAATTCCCAATAAAAGATGGGGATGTATAATGTCAAAATATTTATCCGCCCAAAGGGAAGAAATTTTTTGAAAATTATATGTAATTCCCCTCTATATTAATATAATAGAGATAATTGATGGGGATGTATGACTCAAAATTTTTATTTTCTTAAAGGGGATAAATTTTAGAATTATGTGTAATTCCCCTCTATATTGAGATAATTGAGATGTATAATTTAGAGGTCTTGTTTGCACAAAACGAATAAATCCTTGACAATTATATGTAATTCTCCTTATCATCTCTATATATTAATATTATGAAGATGTATAATTTAAAGGATTTGTCTGCCCAAAGGGGATGGATCCTTGACAATTATATGTAATTCTTCTTGTTGTTGTTTTACAAACTTCATGCTGTGAAAAATAATGGTGCATTATACGCTCTGCTCAAAGGAGAGTTTATAATGTACTAATTATTTTGTAGAATTGTTTATTGCCCATAATTAATCATATTGCATTATTTGTGACAAATAGTTACTTTTGCTGTGAACAACAATAATGCCACGGTTGAAATGTTAACTAGATTAAACTTCAAGAGGTGGAAGCAAAATATAGAGTTTGCTTTGGGAATTGTGGATATGGACTTGGCTTTATGTGAGAATGAACCTCCCAAGCCCAATGACCAAAGTAGTGCAGATCAAAAGGCCCATTATGCTAGATGGGAAAAATCCAACCGATTGAGCCTCATTGCTATGAAGAAGTCCATTGCTAAGCATCTCATTAGTGGTTTACCGGAAAATACGAATGCAAGACAATTCCTTGCAGTAGTAGGAGAACGATATAGAGTCTCGGACAAGGCTGAAACTGGAAATTTGCCGAGTGAGTTAACAAATATGAGATATGATGCTGCTGTGGGTGTTAGAGAATTTATACTAAAGATGGTCCACATTCAGTCCAAACTCAAGGCCCATAAAATTGTTCTTTCTGAAGATTATATTGTGCATTAAGTCTTAAATGTTCTGCTAGTTGAATTCAGCCAGATTAAGACTGCTTATAACGCTCAGAATGCGACTTAGAGCGTTAATGCCCTAATTACAAAGTGTGTGACTGATGAGGAGAAGTTGAAGAAGGAGAAGAATGAGTCGGCCCACTTAATTGCTAATGCCAAGTCGAGTTCCTCTAAAGGAAAATGAAAGCCTAAAGGGTCAAATGCTCATAGTCCAAAGAAAGGTCAAGACTTCAAGAAAAATGGGAATAATGGGAGAAATGGAGATAAGGATTTCAAGTGTTTTCACTGCAAGAAGCAAGGTCACAGGTATCACGCCTCGACCCTCGAGCATGCGGCAACCTCTGTTCTCTTGCGGTCATTTGATTTGTGACTCCCCAAGATCCATCGCCGACCGTTATTTTCATCTTTTAATTAAACGCATGCGGAAGCGAAACACAATCCCCGGTCAATTACAAAAGCAGGGATAGCAGGAAAACTCAACAAGAACACATCAAAAGTGTCGCTTTATTTATCTACTGATTAACCCTAGAAAGTTTACACGTACAAGCCCTTACCACAGGCATCTTCCTATCGAGCCAATGAAACTAACAAGTCAGGGTTAATCTACTCCCTTCAAAAACGGCCACGAGCCGTAACACGCATCAATCCTCCATCCTATGGACCTGAAAATGGTTAATCAACAACTAATGAGATAAAATCT
The DNA here is from genome assembly GCA_014858505.1 of Corymbia citriodora subsp. variegata. Lineage (NCBI taxonomy): Eukaryota > Viridiplantae > Streptophyta > Magnoliopsida > Myrtales > Myrtaceae > Corymbia > Corymbia citriodora. The sequence continues at coordinate 24,799,036 of CM026411.1, read as the reverse complement.
CAGTAAGTCAAAATCCTAAGCCTCGGTTAGGAATTCTGCTTGCCTCGAGGGTAGTCTAATCATGCAACCTAGTTTCGACAAACAACACATACCACACTTCAAGCAGCATTATCAAACGACAGTTCAATAAGCAGATGCAAACACAAGCGATCCTACCTGGCCTTGGTACACGCAACCTACAGAAACTGTCATTTAAATCATCACGACATTAAGAGCATGCGAATAATCAGAGCATCTCACACAACTTTCTCATGTCTCACACCCACATATGCTCCGATTATTACGACCCCTCCTCCTGGGCCACGGCACAACCCTATGGTTGGCGGTTCCTGGCTAAACCAGCTTTGTCCTCTTTACCTTGAGGCACGGCGACGTCAAGGGCTCACTCCCAAGACGGCATTCCCGAAGGAGCATAGAACCCGCCCACTACCGTAGCCCTGCAACTGACAGAGGTCCGGGACCCGCCCCCATACCGCAGTCCCACATAGAACCCCTCCCTGTTAAGCATCCGACCGAAGTCAGGCGACCCACTGGCCACGGCACAACCCCATAAGGATTGGCAGTCTTCCGGCAAAGCCGGGTTCTCTCATTTAATGTGACCATACAACACATCATCAAGCAATTCATTTATATCTTTGCTCTATCGTGAATGCAACATCACTCATGCTCATGCGACATGTCATTTCAAATGACCCACACAATATGTCATGCGATCTCACTCGACAATTCCAAAATTCAATTTCCAATCAGCATTCAATCACGCACATTCCCTAACTCTTGGGAACCACTTCAACTCTTGTCATTTCAGATGACCAATCAACATCACGATGCTCTGATACCCCACCACGTGTCTCAATATTTAATAATAAATAAACACATGTCTCAATATTTAATTATCCCAAAAATAAGTATAAACTATAATTATAAAAAAAAGTATAAACTATAATTATACTCAAAGATACTCATTTAAGAAGCATATAATACTATAGTCGATTGTTCCGATAAAATAATTCAAGTCCCACAAAATACTTATAATTATTTTTCAATCCCATAATTAATTATCAAACCCAAATAATTCCATTTAGTAAAACCCTTCTTTAATAAACCAATGTCATTTAATAATGTAGTATATAAATACTATTGACTTTGGAAAAATAGACCATAGTAATTTTCCTCCAAAATTACTCAATTAAAACCATTTCCAATAAATAATCACAATTAATTATTCTCTCCAAAAATAATTAATTTCTTAAATGAATAGTAATAACAATATTAATATTAATAATTCGAAATTATAAATTAATTAATTAATTAATTAATTCCGAAAATAATAAATTATTATTATTTATTCCAAAAATAATAATATTATTATTTATTAATACTAACCATGATTAATACTAAGCAAGCTTAATCAAATAGTATTAAAACACTAATAATCATCATCCAAAGCACTAATCAATAATTAAACTAATTAAACTACTCCTAAACAAGATTAACCCCTAACTAAGGGATTAGGAAATCGACTCACGGTTTAGTGATTCCGACGACACGAGCACGACGGCGGCAGCGAGGGGAACGCCTGGGAACTTCTGACGCGTCAAGACGAGGTGGCCCGGGACCGGATCTCGGCCGAGGGCGGCTGTCCACGCGGCGAAAAGCTGGGACACAGAGGAACCGGCGGCTGTGGTGGCATGGGGCTGGCTGGTGGGCGGTCCGGCAACTCCAGACGGCGGCCAGCAGCTCCGGCGACCAAGCGGGCGACTCTGGCGAAGGGAAAATAGAACCAAGAGAGAGGCGGAGGGTTGGTTCGCGGGGTGGAGGATAGAGATGGCTGGGCTTGGCTGGCCAAGCAACGGCGAGGCAGCAGCTCGCTGCTCCGGCGTCCAGGTGACAGGCGACTGAACGGAGGTAGGGGGCGGCAGCAAGGGCGGCCAACCGATGAGGGTTAGCCAACTCGGGCCAAACCGAAGTTGAGAGAATCGGAGGAGAGGGAAAACGACCAGCTAGCTCGGCGACTAGGCGGAGGACGGTGAGAGGTGGTTGAGCTCGGTGGCCGAGCGCTGGCAGCGGGCGGAACGGCTCCTGGCGGTGACAGACGAAGTTGAGGAGGAGAGGAGCGGTGCAGCAGCTCAGGCGAGGCAGTCGGCTCGGCTGGCTTCGGGCGGCTGTCGCGGCGGCAACTCCGGCATCCCGCGGTGGTTCAGCACCCAGTCGAAGCTGTTGCGGTGGCTGGATGGCAAGGACAGAGGCAAATCAGAAGAAAAAGGCAGCAGCAGCAACAGCAGAAGAGAAGGGTTTGCAGAAGAAGAAGACAGCTGGCTCGGGTTCCGAACGGCGACACACTGGCGGTTCGATGTGCCAGTGAGGCGGCGGTGTTGCGACAGTGATGGTTGGTGGTCGCCAGCAGTGGCGACAACAAAAGAAAGGGCAGCAGCTGCAGGCCAACGTCAGCTAGAAGAAGAAGAAGCAGCTGCAGGGGGGGCGACGTGCTGGGGAAGCTGCCCGAAGAGAGAGAGAGAGAGAGAGAGAGACCCACGTGGGGTGTCAGGCAAGTGGGAAGAGGAAGAAAAAGATAAGAAGAGAAGGCTAGTCAAAGAAGGGGGGGAAAGATGGGCAAGTGGGTGTCGACAAGGGGGAAGAAAACGTGGGGGAAAGAGAGAGAAAAGGGAGGGAGAGAGAGAGAAAGCGTGCGGGGGGGGGGGGGCGGAAAAGAAAAGAAAGGGAAAAAGAAAAGAAGACAAGACAAAATTACACAAGCTTCTAGAAAGGGGCAATTCGGTCTTTTTGCCCCTGAAGCACAAATTCCCAAATATTTGGCTCCAAAACTCGGCTCGTTGAATTCTTTTCCAATAATTTCGGACTTATCGATAAATTCAAGAATCAATAAGACGCATCCAATATTTTAGTCTTGACATTCTTTAAAGTTCGATACCCGATACCGGATTGAAATTCGTGATTGAAATCGATCAATCGCGACTTTAGTACGACCTAACTTTCGGGCGGCGTTTAGGGGTTCTCGCGCGTTTGACCCGTGGTTGATAGCTTTTCAATCCACGATCGTGCATATTCAAATTAGGGCGATCCTCGATTGTCATGTAATCACGAGGTTAATTGCTCACACTGAGTACAGGGTCAAAAGGAAATTGGTTTAATGTCGTCCGCAATTAATATCGAAGTCGTGCGGAATCACCCGCAATCCGACCTTGTACTTTTGTCGACTCGATTTATTTTCGTTCACTAATTGGCCTGCAACAGTGTAGTATTATTCCTCTTTGATCCTTATGGTCGAGCGGCCTATCCCTGATTAAATTCACTAGTTGTACGCGCACCGATCCTTAATTGCCTTGCCGAACAGTTAGTTAACTCGTGAGGGGCCAACTCAGAGTAAACGTAATTAACAGTGCATTGATAAAATAACCATTTCATCTATCCCGGAATGGATCGAAATTCAGGATGTTACAATTCTTCTCTCCTTATAAAAATTTCGTCCTCGAAATTTGCCGAACTTCCAATATTCTTAAACAGATGAGGGTATTAATGTCTCATTGCATCCTCACTTCTCCAGGTTGTTCCTCCCATACTCTGGTATACCAAATTACTTCCAAGTCCTTTTTGGTTCCCAAAGGCTATGCATTATTCGATTCTGCCAAAAGCAACTTTACTTACACCTCTCGGTTTCGAATTCTCAGTTGGACCTATAGAGCTTTATCTCGCAAACCACTAAGCCGAGGCATTGGTAGTGTCCAAATCGATATATCCCTCTCATCAACGACATCTTAAGAAAAACGCAACACTGAACCTAATAATCCAACAATCTGAGTCTTTTGTCTGTATCGCCTTTCTGGCAGCTTTGCATTGTCCTTTGTCTGTCCTTGATAACTTAACATCATCCACTCATTGCCAACAATCTTTGGACCAGTGATCATCCTTTCTCTGATCTTTTTCCAATAGACTGTCGTCTCACAAGCTTGACCATATTTTTGCTATACCACTTGAACAATTCCTTATATCACAAGCACTCTCTTTTTGCCAGTTTGTAGTTCAATTCATTTTTGCCCCTTTCGACATCCTAGAAGCCTACTAGGAGTCGCTCCTTGCTCAGCCACTCTGGCCCTGGCGACCACTCCCCGCCCTCGTCGGATCAGTCGTCACGGGCATCTGCGAACTGCACCACTACTAGCAAAAGTCCCTTTTTGACATGCATCATCCCATAGAGGTATTATTTGCTTTGGCTTGTCCTATACTAGGCCTCACGGTTTTAAATTTTGTCCACCTCCAAGTACAAAACTTTCTCCAGCTCATCAACCCATGAGCTCGTTTCCACGGGATCACTTATTGACACTTGAAATCTAATTCACCGAATTTCCATCAAATTGCTGTCCGAAATTCACAAACCATCGATTGTTCTTTCAACATTTCTTTCACGTCCATTTAATAACCAAACCAAAATATCATCTCAATGACCTGAAAATTAGTGCAACCCACATGTCATTTATCGCACTAAAGGCTTTCGGGTACTTCTTCAAATCCTTATTAATACCTCGAGAAGAAAATCATCGAAAATGATNCAATAATGGCCTACTTAAAGCTAGAGAATCAAATAAACAAACACAAGCACGAGGTGTTTTCCTAACTAACTATCCCAAAACCCATCGCACCTTATCACTCCATGTATTGACCATGCTTTGAAACCAAAATCGACGGGGTTGTCATGCCCCGAACCTCGAGCACGCGACAACCCCTGTTCTCTTGCGGTCATTTGATTTGCGACTCCCCAGGATCCGTCGCCGACTGTTATTTTCATCTTTTAATTAAACGTATGCGGAAGCGAAATACAATCCCCAGTCAATTACAAAAGCAAGGATAGCAGGAAAACTCAACAAGAACACATCAAAAGTGTCGCTTTATTTATCTACTGATTAACCCTAGAAAGTTTACACGTACAAGCCCTTATCACGGGCATCTTCCTATCGAGCCAGTGAAACTAACAAGTCAGGGTTAATCTACCCCCTTCAAAAACGGCCACGAGCCGTAACATGCGTCGATCCTCCATCCTACGGACCTGAAAATGGTTAATCAACAACTAATGAGATAAAATCTCAGTAAGTCAAAATCCTAAGCCTCGGTTAGGAATTCCGCTCGCCTCGGGTGTAGTCTAATCATGCAACCTAGTTCCGACAAACAACACATACCACACCTGAAGCAGCATTATCAGATGATAGTTCAATAAGTAGATGCAAACACAAGCGACCCTACCTGGCCTTGATGCATTAGAAGATGAACATAAGGAAATTTTTCTTGATATTGCTTGTTCCTTTATCGGCAAAAGGAGCAAATTCGCCATGTACATGTCGGACAACCATGGGTATGCAATTCAAGGAATTAAAGAGTTGAAGCTGAGGTGCTTAGCAAAAATCGAAGATGATGGTAAGTTAAGCATGCACTATCAACTGAGAGGCCTTGGAAAGGATATTATTCGCACAGGACAAGGACCAAAATCCAGGACGTATAGCGGACTGTGGATTGACGAGGAAGCCTTCAGAGTACTGACAGAAAAGAAGGTAACATATGGCACTCTTTTTTCTTTCCCTCTCATCATATTTTCATTTATTTGATTTGATCAATTCAAATCTTTTATCTACTATGGACAAATGCTCGTACATTTTATGGGAAATTCTATGTAGACATCGATTCATATCCATAGATTAACTGGAACAGCCGATTTAAATTATAAGTATTCTAAGGAAGTCAAGATTATATTATTTAGTTCAAATTCACTGATATAAATTACATCTGTCTAATATTTAATTTACAATCAATTTAAGATCCTCTAATTATGATTCTACACTACTTTCTCCAGCTCATCAACCCATGAGCTCGTTTCCACGGGATCACTTATTGACACTTGAAATCTAATTCACCGAATTTCCATCAAATTGCTGTCCGAAATTCACAAACCATCGATTGTTCTTTCAACATTTCTTTCACGTCCATTTAATAACCAAACCAAAATATCATCTCAATGACCTGAAAATTAGTGCAACCCACATGTCATTTATCGCACTAAAGGCTTTCGGGTACTTCTTCAAATCCTTATTAATACCTCGAGAAGAAAATCATCGAAAATGATACTTCACCATTTATCCACCTAACATCAAGGGATAATTAATTCTTAATCCACCGAAGACAAAAATCCATTCCTCAAATCCCTATTTTAATTATCACCCGAAATAATCCACCTTGGGTAAATTCATATCTTAATCGAATCTAAGACCTCCGAGCAATAAATCATCTTACCATTTAATAAATCATCACTTATGATCCAATACCTACAACTCCTCAAATCATCAAGATAAAACTTATCTGACTTCCATTAAATCCAATGACCTCAATTGTCGTGACGTGTAAGCAACCAATCTTCTTTGTTGCCTTACCACGCAGTCAAATCACTTATATGATACCTCACTGTAGATCTCGTAATTTCCGATACTAGACTAAATCCTCAAAACCAGTGTGGTAATCAGCTTATACTTAAGCTCTTAAACATTATGGTCGCACTTATTCATCCATTCAAATTCTTACGTCCTTCATTAACACTTGCATCAGAGACGTGGCTATTGTAGAGAACCTTTCTACAAATCATCCGTAATAATTTGTCCGACTTAGAAAACTTTGAACTTCTGTCACTGTCATAAGTCTTGGTCAATTCTTGATGCCCTGATCTTAGTAGATCCATAGAATTTCTTTCGTCCAAAACCACTCGACCCACAAAAGCAACACGAGTAAATCCAAACTCCCACGTATTAAACTTGGCATACTGTTTATGCTCTCGAATGGTCTATAGCACTACCCTCAAGTGCTGTTCGTATTCCTCTAAATCCTCGAATATTTCCAATATATCATTCACGAACACAATTACGAATCAATCCAAATACGCCCTAATCAGTTAATCCATCAAATCCATAAAAACAATTGGCGTATTAGTTAATCCAACTGATCGTACAGTAATCTCGTAGTGACCAAATCACACACAGTGTGTCATCTTCGGTATATTCTCCTTTTTAATCCTCAACTACAGATAGCCTGTCCTTGGGTATATCTTGGAACATACCGAAGCTCCTTGAAATGGGTCAAACAAGTCATCCATCCTTGGTAATGGATACTTATGACCGTCCCTTGGTTACACTGCCGATAATTGATGCATAGGTGCAACAATCCATACTTGATTCCTCAATTAACAAATTAACCACAATCGTCCAACAACCTTAGCAACCTTCATCCAATAAACGGATTACTTCCAATGATACAATTGAAATGATCAAGGGTCCTCCTTGATTTTCAATTTCAAACCATCTTCGACCTTCTGACTCGGTCTACCAGATCCTAATCATTCTATGTACATACTTCAAGAGCTCTCCCACCTTAACCTCCTATTGCACAACTGACAAATGATTCTGACGAAATTGTAGGAATTCAATTACCTTTTGCTCCCACATGCATTTAGAAAAGTATTCTCTATTGAACGCTTCAATGAAGGTACTCCACTCGAGGATTGTACCTTTGGGCAAAACCCTTCCTTGGGTTACTTCCCACCACATGCTAACTTTACCTTGCAATTGGTACTCTGCCAAGGCTACCTTATCTTTCTTTGAGCATTCCAACAATGCGAACACTTACTCCAATTCCTTGATCCAAAGGGTTGTGACCTCAGGGTTACTCGCCTTAGCAGACTTGGATGACTCTAACTCCAGGAACAGTTCAACCAACTTACACACCGATTGATCGTCTATCCCCTTTCCAACCAGTGGAACCTACAAGGCGAGACAATAGCAACAACGACGGCAACAGCAACAACAACTTGAATCTAAGCCCGCTACCCTATCTCAATACCTAGTGCTCTTCCTTTAGCACTAGCCCATCCTTCAACTGCCTTTCCTCAAGAACTCTCGAATCAGGATTGTTCGTCTAATAGAATTATCACAGAAACCTTATTTCCAACTCCACAAGGAATTAGAAATCAATAATGGCCTACTTAAAGCTAGAGAATCAAATAAACAAACACAAGCACGAGGTGTTTTCCTAACTAACTATCCCAAAACCCATCGCACCTTATCACTCCATGTATTGACCATGCTTTGAAACCAAAATCGACGGGGTTGTCATGCCCCGAACCTCGAGCACGCGACAACCCCTGTTCTCTTGCGGTCATTTGATTTGCGACTCCCCAGGATCCGTCGCCGACTGTTATTTTCATCTTTTAATTAAACGTATGCGGAAGCGAAATACAATCCCCAGTCAATTACAAAAGCAAGGATAGCAGGAAAACTCAACAAGAACACATCAAAAGTGTCGCTTTATTTATCTACTGATTAACCCTAGAAAGTTTACACGTACAAGCCCTTATCACGGGCATCTTCCTATCGAGCCAGTGAAACTAACAAGTCAGGGTTAATCTACCCCCTTCAAAAACGGCCACGAGCCGTAACATGCGTCGATCCTCCATCCTACGGACCTGAAAATGGTTAATCAACAACTAATGAGATAAAATCTCAGTAAGTCAAAATCCTAAGCCTCGGTTAGGAATTCCGCTCGCCTCGGGTGTAGTCTAATCATGCAACCTAGTTCCGACAAACAACACATACCACACCTGAAGCAGCATTATCAGATGATAGTTCAATAAGTAGATGCAAACACAAGCGACCCTACCTGGCCTTGATGCATTAGAAGATGAACATAAGGAAATTTTTCTTGATATTGCTTGTTCCTTTATCGGCAAAAGGAGCAAATTCGCCATGTACATGTCGGACAACCATGGGTATGCAATTCAAGGAATTAAAGAGTTGAAGCTGAGGTGCTTAGCAAAAATCGAAGATGACGGTAAGTTAAGCATGCACTATCAACTGAGAGGCCTTGGAAAGGATATTATTCGCACAGGACAAGGACCAAAATCCAGGACGTATAGCGGACTGTGGATTGACGAGGAAGCCTTCAGAGTACTGACAGAAAAGAAGGTAACATATGGCACTCTTTTTTCTTTCCCTCTCATCATATTTTCATTTATTTGATTTGATCAATTCAAATCTTTTATCTACTATGGACAAATGCTCGTACATTTTATGGGAAATTCTATGTAGACATCGATTCATATCCATAGATTAACTGGAACAGCCGATTTAAATTATAAGTATTCTAAGGAAGTCAAGATTATATTATTTANCCTATCGAGCCAGTGAAACTAACAAGTCAGGGTTAATCTACCCCCTTCAAAAACGGCCACGAGCCGTAACATGCGTCGATCCTCCATCCTACGGACCTGAAAATGGTTAATCAACAACTAATGAGATAAAATCTCAGTAAGTCAAAATCCTAAGCCTCGGTTAGGAATTCCGCTCGCCTCGGGTGTAGTCTAATCATGCAACCTAGTTCCGACAAACAACACATACCACACCTGAAGCAGCATTATCAGATGATAGTTCAATAAGTAGATGCAAACACAAGCGACCCTACCTGGCCTTGGCACACGCAACCTGCAGAAACTGTCATTTAAATCATCACGACATTAAGAGCATGCGAATAATCAGAGCATCTCACACAACTTTCTCATGTCTCACACCCACACATACTCCGATTATTACGACCCCTCCTCCTGGGCCACGGCACAACCCTATGGTTGGCGGTTCCTGGCTAAACCAACTTCGTCCTTTTTACCTCGAGGCACGGCAACGTCAAGGGCTCACTCCCAAGACGGCATTCTCTAAGGAGCATAGGACCTGTCCACTATCGCAGCCCCACAACTGATAGAGGCCCGGGACCCGCCCCTATACCGCAGTCCCACATTGAACCCCTCCCAATCAGGCATCCGACTGAAGTCAGGTGACCCACTGGCCACGACACAACCCCATAAGGATTGGCGGTCTTTCGGCAATGTCGGGTTCTCTCATTTAATGTGGCCATGCAACACATCATCAAGCAATCCATTTATATTTTTGCTCTGTCGTGAATGCAACATCACTCATGCTCATGCGACATGTCATTTCAGATGACCCACACAATATGTCATGCGATCTCACTCGACAATTCCAAAATTCAATTTTCAATCAACATTCAATCACGCACATTCCCTAACTCTTGGGAACAACTTCAACTCTTGTCATTTCAGATGACCAATCAACATCACGATACTCCGATACCCAACCATGTGTCTCAATATTTAATAATAAGTAAACACACGTCTCATTTAAGAAGCATATAATATTATAGTCGATTGTTCCGATAAAATAATTCAAGTACCACAAAATACTTATAATTATTTTTCAATCCCATAATTAATTATCCAACCCAAATAATTTCATTTAGTAAAACCCTTCTTTAATAAACCAATGTCATTTAATAATGTAGTATATAAATACTATTGACTTTGGAAAAATAGACCATAGTAATTTTCCCCCATAATTACTCAATTAAAACCATTTCCAATAAATAATCACAATTAATTATTCTCTCCAAAAATAATTAATTTCTTAAATGAATAGTAATAACAATATTAATATTAATAATTCGAAATTATAAAATAATTTAATAAATAAATAATTAATTAATTCCGAAAATAATAAATAATTATTATTTATTCCAAAAATAATAATAATATTATTTATTAATACTAACCATGATTAACACTAAGCAAGCTTAAATAGTATTAAAACACTAATAATCATTATCCAAAGCACTAATCAATAATTAAACTAATTAAACTACTCCTAAACAAGATTAACCCCTAACTAAGGGATTAGGAAATCGACTCACGGTTTAGCGATTCCGACGACACGAGCGCGATGGTGGTGGTGAGGGGAACGCCCGGGAACTTCTGGCGCGTCGAGACGAGGTGGCCCGGGACCAGATCTGGGCCGAGGACGGCTGTCCACCCGGCGAAAAGTTGGGACACGGAGGAACCGGCGGCTGTGGCAGCACGGGGCTGGCTGGTGGGCAATCTAGCGACTCTAGATGGCGGCCAGCAGCGCCGGCGACCAAGCGAGTGACTCCGGCGAAGGGAAAACAGAACCAAGAGAGAGGCGGAGGGTTGGTTCGCGGGGTGGAGGACAGAGGTGGCTAGGCTTGGTTGGCCGAGCAACGGCGAGGCAGCAGCTCGCTGCTCCGGCGTCCAGGTGACTGGCGACCGAACGGAGGTAGGGGGCGGCAGCAAGGGCGGCCGACCGACGAGGGTTAGCCAACTCGGGCCAAACTGAAGCTGAGAGAATCGGAGGAGAGGGAAAACGACCAGCTAGCTCGACGACTAGGTGGAGGACGGTGAGAGGTGGTTGAGCTCGGTGGCCGAGCGCTGGCAGCGGGCAGAACGGCTCTTGGCAGTGATAGACGAAGTTGAGGAGGAGAGGAGTGGAGCAGCAGCTCAGGTGAGGCAGTCGGCTCGGCTGGCTTCGAGCGGCTGTCGCGGCGGCAACTTCAGCGTCCCACGGTGGTTCAACACCTAGTCGAAGCTGTTGCGGTGGCTGGACGGCGAGGACAGAGGCAAACCGGAAGAAAAAGGCAGCAGCAGCAATAGCAGAAGAGAAGGGTTTGCAGAAGAAGAAGACTGTTGGCTCGGGTTGCGAGCGGCGACCCACCGGCGGTTTGACGTGCCGGTGAGGCGGCGGTGCTGCGACGGTGATGGTTGGTGGTCGCCAGCAGCGGAGACAACAAAAGAAAGGGCAGCAGCTACAGGCCAGCGTTGGCTAGAAGAAGAAGAAGAGAAGAAGAAGAAGAAGAAGCAGCTGCGGGGGGCGCGACGTGCTGGGGAAGCTGCCCGAAGAGAGAGAGAGAGAGAGAGAGACCCATGTGGGGTGTCAGGTAAGTGGGAAGAAGAAGAAAGAGATAAGAAGAGAAGACTAGTCAAAGGGAGGGGGAAAGATGGCCAAATGGGTGTCAACAAAGGGGAAGAAAATGTGGGGGAAAGAGAGAGAAAAGGGAGGGAGAGAGAGAGAAAGCGTGCGTAGAGAGGGCAGAAAAGAAAAGAAAAGGAAAAAGAAAAGAAGACAAGACAAAACTACACAAGCTTCTAGAAAGGGGCAATTCGGTCTTTTTGCCCCTGAAGCACAAATTCCCAAATATTTGGCTCCAAAACTCGGCTCATTGAATTCTTTTCCAATAATTTCAGACTTACCGATAAATTCAAGAATCAATGAGACACATCCAATATTTTAGTCTCAACATCCTTTCAAGTTCGATACCCGATACCGGATTGAAATTCGTGATTAAAATCGATCGATCGCGACTTTAGTATGACCTAATTTTCGGGCGGCGTTTAGGGGTTCTCGCGCGTTTGACTCATGGTTGATAGCTTTTCAATCCACGACCGTGCATATTCAAATCAAGGCGATCATTGATTGTCATGTAATCACGAGGTTAATTGCTCACACTGAGTACATGGTCAAAAGGAAATCGGTTCGACGTCGTCCGCAATTAATATTGAAGTCGTGCAGAATCACCCGCAATCCGACCTCGTACGTTTGTCGACTCGATTTATTTCCGCTCACGAGTTGGCCTGCAACAGTGTAGTATTATTCATCTTTAATCCTTATGGTCGAGTGGCCTATCCCTGATTAAATTCACTAGTCGTACGCGTACCGATCCTTAATTGCCTTGCCGAACAGTTAGTTAACTCGTGAGAGGCCAACTCAGAGTAAACGTAACTAACGGTGCATTGATAAAATAACCATTTCATCTATCCCGGAATGGGTCGAAATTCAGGATGTTACAACAGGAGAGCCAATTGCTACAAGTTCAAAGCTTGGCTAAAAGGAAGAAAAGAAAGTCACCAAGGTGAGTTATTGATTTGTTTTGAATCAAATCTAGTTAATGTTCCTTTGGATTCTTGGTGGCCTGATTCTGGTGCTATTGTTCATGTGACTACTACCTTACAGGGACTAACAAATCTAAGGAATCTAAGTCTGAGGGAGTTAAAGCTTAAAGTTGGAAACGATGTCGGAGTTGATGTGGAGCGCATAGGCACAGTTGTTTTGAATTTGGATTCTAGATTTCAGCTGATTTTGAACAATGTCTTTTATGTTCTTGGTTTTAGGAGAAACTTGATATCTCTTTCTTTGCTTGACATAGCTGGATATTGTCTTTATTTTGCAAAAAAAAGAGTGGATTTGAGTTATGATTCTAGAATTATTGAGAATTGTGTTCTGTGTGATAGATTATATCGATTGTCCTTATCTCCTGATAGACCATATTGTTCCTTTAATGTCGAGAACAATGTTACTAAGAGATCCTTGATTAAAGAGAAATCTTCATTACTGTGGCATAAGCGATTAGGGCATATCTCCAAAGAAAGGGTAAAATGACTCATCAAGGTTGATATTCTTCCTCATCTTGACTCAGATGATACTGAGACTTGCATTGATTGTGTGAAGGGAAAATTGACTAAAATTAAGAAGAAAGGTGCTACTCGTAGTCAAAACCTATTGGAGATAATTCATATGAATATTAGCGGGCCATACTCAACCACCTTGTGTGGAAATAAGTACTTCATCACCTTCATTGATGATTTCTCCCGTTATAGTTATGTTTATTTAATTAACGAGAAAGCTGATGCTCTTGACATGTTCAAAGTGTTTCGCACTGAAGTTGAGAAACAATTGGGAAAAATTATCAAAATTGTCAGATTTGATCACGGTGGTGAGTATTATGGGCGATATACTGAGACCGGACAACAAATGGGACTGTTTGCTAAATACTTGCAAGACTGTGGTATTGTTGCTTAGTATACAATGCCTAGAAGTCTCGAACAGAATGGTGTAGCTGAACGGTGCAATCACACACTCATGGAGATGAAACGAAGTATGATGGACAGTTTTAATTTGCCTGAATACTTGTCACGCCCCGAACCTTGAGCACGCGACAACCCCTTACCATGGTCAATTGAAAGCAACGTCCTAGGACTCGTCGACGACCATTCATTTTAATCTTTCGTTATGCGCAAGCGAAAGACGAACCATCCCCAGTCCAACAAATAATCAATCAATCAATCAGGGATAGAGGGATGAACAGCAGAAACCTCGACTACTCATTTATACAATTTATTGGATTAACCAACGGAGGATCATCTTTTGAATTACAAGCCCGACAAAAGGGGCCGATTCATCCTCTAAGCCAGGCCAAAAAGAAACTAGGCTAATCCAGCTATACAGAATGAACCCTCGGGTTTAACACCACGGTCACTCGGACCCATTGGACTCGACTCTGTCAGGTCGATCACTGGAGAAATGGGGGTAGGATTCTCCACTGCGGGTGCACCATTCTAAAGACCTGAAAAAGGTTAACCACGACGGGTTGAGATAAAATCTCAGTGAGTTCTTCCCCTAAGCCCCGATTAGTACACCAACTCAACCTCCGGTATCTCTCCAGAACCACCCCTCACTCAACCCAACAACAAACAGCCAGCAATCAACAATCAAACCACAGACAGGGTCAACCAACAATCAAAAGTCGGTTCACATGCAACCTTACCCGGTATGCCATACCCTGCACGTTAAACCTCACTCAATGCAAGCAATGCAACCAACAATCACATAGTCGGTTCGCATGCAACCTTACCCGGTATGCCATACCCTGCACGTTATAAGTCAGTACAATACACGCAATGCATATGGCTGTTAGATGATGCAGTTCATCAATCACATGCGAGTCGCACCACAAGCGATCTCACCTGGCCATTGCCACACCCTGCACGTTATCAATTCATGCGTGCGTGCCATAAATGATGTGATCATCTCATGCATAATCGGAACCAATGATGCCATGTTTTCTCATGCACTCTTGCATCCACACGCATTCCGATTATTACTGCCCCACAGGGCCACAACCGAGGCGCAACGGTGCTACGGCGCCCTTCCTCCGCAGAGGTGCAACCATGCCCTTCCGTGCCCAAAAGATGTCAAGGGATACTCTCCCAAGACCGCATGCCCACAGAATGTCAAGGGATACTCTCCCGAGACAGCATGCCCAATGAACGTCAAGGGATACTCTCCCGAGACCGCATGCCCACAGAACGTCAAGGGATACTCTCCCAAGACCGCATGCTCACAGAATGTCAAGGGATACTCTCCCGAGACAGCATGCCCAATGAACGTCAAGGGATACTCTCCCGAGACCGCATGCCCACAGAACGTCAAGGGATACTCTCCCAAGACCGTATGCTCATAGAACGTCAAGGGATACTCTCCCAAGACCGCATGCTCATAGAACGTCAAGGGATACTCTCCCGAGACGGCAGTTTCAACTTAGTGATCACGCAAACACACCATCACAACCCACTTATTATCTTTGAGCATTAGCCAATGCATACATGCTTGCATATGAAACCTCAAATCATTTCTCACAAAAGCGGTTCGTATCCGGTGTCCCTAGGACAAATCATTTCTCCCACCTTTCTCATAAAAGCGGTCCATTTTCGGTGTCCCTCGGACAAACCATTTTTCCCTTTTTGTGAAATTCACACGATTCATGCGAATGTTCATGCCACGACACATCAATTTCACTTCATATGATCAAGACACATGAAATTAAGCACAATTTCACTTCCGGATGAACAGTGCCGTGAACAGTAATCATGAACAGTAATCCGTGAACAGTACCAATGAACAGTAATCCGTGAACAGTAATTTTCGAAATTCAATTAATAATAAATTAAATTCAGAAATTAAATAAAACATTGATTAAACACAAATTAATCAATCAATTAAGCTAAACAAGCTTAATTATCACATAATCCACAAATAAGCACAATTAAGCATAATCAAGCATAATTAAGTAAGATTAAGCTAAGCTAATCTTAATCACCTATATTAGGGCTAATACAACTTAATTAACCCTCCTAAATCAGCATTAACACTAATTAACCCAACCCTAAGCAAGTTTAGGCACTAAATAAGGATTAGGGGCTAAACTCACCCGTTAAGCGGGCCGGAGACATGGACGCGGCGGCGGCGACGAACCCGACACCTTGGGACATCTCTCTCGACACTCCAAGGCGGTCCCAAGGCGGAAATCAGAGCAAAAGCTTCTTCTCACACCCCCAACTTCAGAAAACAGCACTGCCGGAGGAGGAATAAGCTGATCGGAGTTGAACGGGCTGCCCGGAGCTCCGGCGAGCGGCGGGCCAGCGATCAATGGCACCTGGGGGTCGAGGGGGAACCACTTGTGGCTGGGATGGGCGGTGGTTTGGTCGGAAATGGAGGAAAACAGCAGCAAAGGCGAAACTGTGCAGTACCGCGTGAACAGTAGGCGGTCGGCGAGCAGCCGGCTTCCGGCGGCCGTACGGATCGGTCGGCGGCTTATTCCGGTGATCGGCCGACGCTATCTGAACGTAAATTCTCTTCTGAACACGACAGCGGGTGGCACGGGCCGAGATTCCAACGGGAAGGCAATGAACAACTCGAATTTCGGTGGAAGGACAGAAGCTGAAAATTGCAGGAAGAAGGGAAACAAGGGGAGAGAGGGCTGCGATTTGTGAGGGCTGAAGGAGGAGGAGAGAGAGAGCATTGAGGGCTTCAATTCAGCTTCATTAAGGGCATTAAATGCCTTCTCCAATTCTCCAAGCAAGTGACATCATCTTCTCTCTCTTCCTTTTGACTTTTCTTCAAAATATCCAAGGGCATTTTGGTCATTTCCACCTTGCACATTTCCCAATCTGCCCTTGGGCTGAAAATGAAGGGCGGGCCTGGGAAACGAGTTGGGAAATGGGTAGGAATGGGCTCAGGAATTTATTGGGCTCGAATTGGCTCAAGTTTAGACACCGGGTTAGGACGGGTGAGGGGTCGGTTGGGTCCAACGGGCTCGCTCGTTGTCTTGGTCTTCCACGGTGGCTGTCCCACGTTGGGCGTGAGGCCCTAACTGTTCTTGCCAGGCCCACATCCTCATAGGCTCGGTTTCTCGGTCCAAAATCCCTTTCTCAAAACTCGGCTCGACCGACTCCGTCGACTGTCAAGGAAGCATCATCCAAAAGTCCGCTCCGGACATTCCTGAAAATTCGAAGTCCAATCTTGGATTCTCATGCCTTGTCAATTTCGCCAAAATGTCATTTTGGTATAATTCAGACTGACAAGCGGCTTCGAGGATTCACACGTAACCGACTCGTGCCAAACCACATTCAAGACTTCTCGACACATGGACGTCCTTGACGACATGAAATTGCAAAGGATAGATTCTTATTTCAAAGTACACGATTATCAAGGATCGACATAGGGCTGTTCGGGGGTTCGATAGCAGTAGACGGAATCACCCGTCGTCCTATTATTTCTGCCCGCGAATTGACTTCTATTCGTCCCTGAAATCGGCCTGCATGACTACAGGATCGTCCTTACGCAAGTCTCACGGTCGAGTCGTTTTCCCAGGTCAAGTTCTTTAGTCGCACGAGTTCTGTCCTCAGTAGCCTTTCCCCTCAAGGTCAGTATCTCGGAAATGATTAGGTCCGAGTGAAATCAACCAACAATGCATTGGCGAAATTCACGTTCACTCATCCCTCAAAGGGCTCGAATTTCAGGATGTCACAATACTTATGGGGTAATGCGATTAAACCAACAGCTTATATATTGAACCGTGTACCTAGTAAATCAGTGCCGAAAACACCTTTTGAATTATGGACGGGGAGGAAACCAAGCTTGAATCACTTTCGAGTTTGGGGGTGTCCTGCGGAGGTGAAAATTTATGATCCTTCTCAGAAGAAGGCCGAACCCAGGACTACTAGATGTTACTTTATTGGATACCCTCACCATTCTAAAGGGTATAGGTTCTATTTTCCTTCTCGGGGCACTAGAATCGTTGAGTCTCAAACTGCTAAATTCTTGGAGTTAGATGTTGCTGAAGAGAATTCTTCTCAATCTTTTAAAAGGGAAGAACCACACAAAACGGTTTCTATTCCATTACCTATCTTGAATGATGATTCCATGCAAGAGCCTTGTAGAGTGGAAATGCAGCAAGAAGCAGATGCTGGAGATATGACTGCGAACAAACTTCCCCAAACGAATGATCCGGCTCTAGAAATGCCTGTGCGGAGATCATAGCGACAAAGAAGACTAGCACTTCAAGATGATTATCATGTCTATCTTGGAGAAGCTGATTTTGACATTGGACATATAGTTGATCCGGCAACCTTCAAAGAAGCTCTTGATAGTGATCAAGCAGATGAATGATTAAGAGCGATGAAGGACGAGATGATTTCCATATCAAATAATCAAGTATGGGAACTTGTCAATTTACCTGATGGGCATAAACCGATTGGCTACAAATGGGTATTCAAAACCAAGAAAGATAATAAAGGAAACATAGAGAGGTTTAAGGAGAGATTAGTTACAAAGGGGTTCACATAGAAAGAAGGCATTGACTATACTGAGACATTTTCTCCGGTGTCCACTAAATACTCATTTCGGATAATCATGGCATTAGTGGCTCATTTCGACTTAGAGCTTTACCAAATGGATGTCAAGACAGCTTTTCTAAATGGAGATCTGGATGAAGAAGTATATATGCAACAACCTGAAGGGTTTAAAGAAGCTAGAAAGGAGCATATGGTGTGCAAACTTCAGAGGTCTATTTATGGTCTCAAACAAGCATCACGTCAGTGGTACTTGAAATTTGACAAAGTTGTGAGATCATTTGGCTTTGAAGAAAACAAATTTGATCAATGTATCTATATGAAAGTAAGTGGGAGTAAATATATTTTCTTAATACTTTATGTAGATGACATTTTGCTTGCCAGTAGAGATGTTGATCTATTGAATGATACAAAAAGTTTTCTGTCTGCAAAGTTTGATATGAAAGATCTTGGGGAAGTGTCTTTTGTTCTAGGCATTGAAATTCATCGTGACAGATCTAAGAAGGTTCTGGGATTATCTTAGAAAAGTTATATAGATCATGTTCAGAAAAGATTTAATATGCAAACCTGCAAGGTTGGTGAAGCTCCTGTTGTGAAAAGAGATAAATTGAGCATAGAATAATGCCTCAAGAATGATGTTGAAAAGGAAGCAATGAAAAATGTTCCATATGCTAGTGCAGTTGGCAGTCTTATGTATACACAAGTATGCACCAGACCTGATATTGCTTTTACTGTGAATACTCTTGGGAGATATCTATCGAATCCAGGTCATGAACATTGGGTTGTAGCTAAGAAAGTGATGAGATATCTGCAACGAACAAAAGGGTTCATGCTTGTGTATAACAAAGTAGATGACCTAAAGGTGATTGGATATTCAGATGCTGATTTTGCTGGTTGTTCAGATGACAAAAAATCAACTTCTGGATATATTTTTATGATAGCTGGAGGTGCTATTTCTTGGAAGAGCACAAAGCAAACCTTGGTTACAAACTCTACAATGTATGCTGAGTTTGTGGTGTGTTACGGTGCTTCAACTCAAGCTGTTTGGCTCAGAAATTTGATCTCTGAATTGCGAGTTGTGGACTCTATTGCTAGACCTATGCTGATCTACTGTGACAACACTGCAACTGTGTTTTAAAACACAAGATCGGCAATGCTTCCAAACACATGGAGATCAAATATTATACTGTTAAGGACTTGTGATTGAGAATATTAGAATTTAGTCCATGTTGGCCGATCCTCTAACAAAAGGCTTATGACCCATTTTGTTTAAAGAACATGTAAAGAATATGGGTTTTTAGAGTCTTTTGATTTCTTTTGTTAGTGGGAGCTATATAGTTTGTATTTCTGGATATTATAGTTATATATAAACTGATAATGCTTTTATAATGCCTATTAAAGCATTTACTTTTGATGATCATTGTTATTGATTTTATTGTTATCCTTTCTCCTGTTGACTGAGAAATAGAAATATGAAACAGTATCTTTAAACAAATTTTAGTTTAAAGACGACTGGATGTCATTAATTATGAGATCTCATGTTGGATTGTGACATAGTTGTGCAATTTCATGTTGTTTAGAAATTGCGCTAATACAGTTTCATGTCATTGAGAAATTGCATTGAGGACCGATAAGAAATAGTGTATATTTTGATCACATGTTGGTAATATTTTTTACTACACTACTAGGCCCATGATCCATGAAAATATAATGTTTATTATATGTGATTATGAAAGGTCATGTGTTGCGGTATTTTCTTAACACGTTGATCGCCACAATCCTATAATGATATTATATAGGATTGGATTGGTTTTGAAATGCCGTTATTAGAATATTATTTTTCAAGATCGTGGCCACATAAAACAAATTTTCAGTTATTAACCCGAGAGTGTCATTTTCAAAATAAAAATCGTTTTCAAAATAAAACAAATTAATTAATGTAGCCCAAGTCGGAGAATGTTGGAAATTTCCTATAATGGGCTTACATTAATTAATTAATTTTCTATTTTATATAATCGGGTTAATGGATATTCCAATATATTTTAAATCCTCAAGTGATCTTATTGAATTGGGTTTTGATATCTATTAATTACGAGCCTAGTTGAGTAGCAAAGTGTAGGCAATTGTGTTTAATTGAAACCCGTAATAGGAGGGGCCCGGTTGACACGCTGTTGATTAGGGTTTACTAGGTCCCCTCTCTAGCCTATAAAAGAGTAAGTTATATCTATTAGTCGCTTAATCCCATTAAAAGCTAATATACCGAAATAAGTCATAGAGAGGAGAGGAAGATCGGCATTCCGATAGATCACTGATTACATCAATCAAGTGAGGCTATGGCTCAAATATGTATGTTTTAATTCTGCTGTACATATATAGATTCTTGGTGTTTTACAATCATGTGTGGATCGAATTCATTCTTAATCTATTGATTGTTCATATTAAGAAATTCTTCATAAAATTCCAGACGACATCCTTTCATCCTTGGTGTTTTCCTTTTGCATGATAAACAAAAATTCAAGCGGTGGTCAAAAGAGTCTTGGCGGGGGCCGAAATAAAGAATAGTAATTGGTCGAAAGAAAAGTTCTACTTGGAAATCATAACTTGCACAGACATACGCAGGAAAAAGTTTCCTCTCTTCCTAAGCCACTTCTGAAGTCCAGCCGATTCCTTGTCGTGTCAAACAACACCAACACACCCCTATTACCGGGCACTCACCGAATTCCCACTAGGCCGAGAGACGTTGGATTTCCCTTTTGTAGGTTTTCTATGGTTCCTCTTCAATCGTCGAGAGGAGCACCCTCTTGTCGATCACCAAAAAGATGAAATTGCCTTGCTCTCACGGCAAGGACCGTGCCCTAGCACTCGCCACAAGTCCACCGTGCGCCGGCCATCCTCTGAGCCTCGTCCGAAAGTTCGAGTCGATTTCAATACAATTACCTGCATCTGAATTGGGCAATGATTCTATCCAATTTGACTTTGAATGTTTGATCGCAATTTACTGATATATTTTGTTATCTAATTGATTTTTAGTGAGATTCTAGACATTATCCAAATTAGGGGTTAAAGATAACAGTTGATTTAATTACTAATTTGATCTGTAAAGATATTGAATCAATTTTTTTAATTATTTCAACTCAACATTGGATAAATATTGTCCCTAAAGATTGTGATAAACTTCAATTTAAGACGAAGGATTATTTTTTTAGATTATTGTATCCTTCAATTTCAAATTTTTACGGAATGCGTGTGTGCGTTAGGTGAGTTCATATCTCTAATGTAGATAGCATGCCATGTTTTCAAATATCAAAAATCCAAAAATATTGCATTTACATACCATACCATTTAGAGTTGAATTTATATATAGGACTGCATGAGAGGATTAGATGGAATATTTTCCTATTTAATCTGAATGCATGTTTAGACAATATCTAAATTAGATAATATTTTTTAATTAAATTTCATGTTAAGATAGGCTTCTGTTTTATAACTTAAATTAGATAATATCTCACTTTAGGTGCATTTCTATTTTAATTTATTTAGAGTTACCAATTTTTAATAGAAAAGCAAAATATGTCATAAGCAATAGTTGCATCATCATATGTCATGTTATACGGTTTGATTGCATCACCATGCCACACCATGTATATGCTATGTTATATAGTCTATGTACGTCATTATATAGTTAATGCATGTCATATATGCACATCATTAGTGATTGCATATTCAGGGCCATTTAATTAGAATTGCATGTTATGTTAGCAATTAGGTCATGTACTTCTAATTCCATGTCACACATTTCATATGATTTAATTTTTCCTTAAATAGAAAACCTTTGAAAAGAACTATGTTAGGTTAGGCATTGCATGCTTTTTTAATAGATATATTGCGGTTGGGGAATTAATGTGTTTGCATTAAGATATGTGAATTATTTCGACGTACGGACCCCAGGAGTGCCACAACTTGGTATGGAGGGACACTTAAGTGCCATAACTTACAAACGGTACACTTAAGTGCCAAAATTGGAGCAAAATGGATCACTTAAGTGCCAACGGCGAAAAAATCCGGCCAAATTGCCACGTGTCCATTTTCCAGCGACTTCATTTGCTGACGGAGAATTTTTTTCAAAATAAAAAATCCACGTGGCAATTTTAATAAAAAAAAATTGTCCACGTCAGATTTTAAAAAATTTAAAATCGATTTTGTGACGTCCTGAAATTCGAGCCCTCTGAGGGAGGACTGAACATTAATTTCGCTAATGCATTGTTGGTTGATCTCACTCGGAACTGATCACTCCTGAGATACTGACCTTGAGGGGAAAGGCTAATGAGGACAGAAACTTGTGCGACTAAAGAACTTGACCTGGGAAAACGACTCGACCGTGAGACTTGCGCAAGGACGATCCTGTAGTCAGGCAGGCCAATTTCAGGGACGACTAGAAGTCGATTCGCGAACATAAATAATGGGATGACGGGTGATTCCGTTTACTGTTATCGAACCCGTGAATGGCCCTATGTCGATCCTTGATAATCGTGTACTTAGAAATAAGAATCAATCCTTCGCAATTTCATGTAGTCAAGGACGTCCATGTGTCGAGAAGTCTTGAACGTGAATTGGCACGAGTCGGTTACGCGTGAATCCTCGAAACCGCCTGTCAGTCTGAGTAGTACTAAAATGGCATTCGGGCGAAATTGACAAGGCATGAGAATCCAATATTGGACTTCGAATTTTCGGGAACGTCCGGGACAGACTTTTGGACGATGCTTCGTAGTCAGTCGACAGTGTCGGATGAGCCGAGTAATTGGAAAAATGGATCTTCGGACCGAGGAAATGAGCCTATGAGGATGTGGGCCGGGCAAGGACAGTGAGGGCCTCACGCCCAAGGTGGAACAGCCACCGTGGAAGGCCGAGGCAAGCAAGTGAGCCCATTGGGCCAAACCGACCCTTTACCCTTCCGAGCCCATTATCTAAAACCGAGCCGATTCGAGCCCAATAAATTCCCGAGCCCATTCCTATTCATTTTCAAGCTTGTTTCCTAGGCCCGCCCTTCACTTTCAGCCAAGGACACATTGGGAAATGTGCAAGGTGGAAATGACCAAAATGCCCTTGGATATTTTGAAGAAAAGTCAAAAGGAAGAGAGAGAAGATGATGTCATCTTTCTTGGAAGTTGAACCTTGCATTAAATGGCCTTAATTGAGGCCTATCTTAAGCCTCACTTCACTCTCTCTCTCCTCTTCATCTTCTCCAAAACCGCACACACTCTCTCCCTAGTTTCCCTTCCTTCTTTCAGTTTTTCAGTTCTGGCCTTTCACCGAAAATCGAGTTGTTCATGGCCTTCCCGTTGGAATCTCGTCTCGTGCCACCGGCCGTTGTGTTCAGAAGACAAAAACCGTTCAGATAGCATCGGCCGTTTGTCGAACGGAGTCGCCGGCCGTCCCGTACAGCCGCCGGAAGTTGCTGCTTGCCGGATTGCCACTGTTCCGCCTGCAGCAGCTTTGTTCCGCCTTTTCACCTGTTTTTCTCCCATTCCGGCCAAACCACCACCCATACCAGCCACAAGTGGTTCCCCCTCGACCCCCAGGTGCCGTTGATCGCTGGCTCGCCACTCGCTGGAGCTCCAGGCAGCCCGTTCAACTCCGATCAGCTTCTTCCTCCTCCGGCAGTGCTGTTTTCTTAAGTTGGGGGTGTGAGCAGAAGCTTTTGCTCTGATTTCCGCCTTGGGACCGCCTTGGAGTGTCGAGAGAGATGTCCCAGGGTGTCGGGCTTGTCGCCGCCGCCGCATCCGCATCTCCGGCCCGCTTAACGGGTGAGTTTAGCCCCTAATCCCTATTTAGTGCCTAAACTTGCTTAGGGTTGGTTTAGTTAGTGATAATTTTGGTTTAAGGGGTTTAATTAAGTGCATTAGCCCTAAGATAGGTGGTTAGATTAAGGGTTAAGATTAGATTAGCTTAATCTTGTTTAATTATGCTTAATTATGTGTTATGTGCTAATTAAGCATGCTTTGCTTGATTAAATTGATTAATTGTTTTAATTAATTGATTTATTTAATTTCTGCATTTATTGATTAAATTATGTGATTTCTGAATTAAATTATTTAATTATTAAATTCGGAAATTTCACTGTTCATGTGCACTGTTCACGTGCACTGTTCACGGCACTGTTCATCCGAAAGTAAAATTGTGCATAATTTTATGTGCCTTGATCATATGAAGTGAATTGGATGTGGCATTGCATAAGCATCCGTTTGAATCGTGTGATTTTCACAAAAGAAAGAAAATGGTTTGTTCGAGGGACACCGGAAATGGACCGCCTTTATGAGAAAGAAAGTGATTTGTCTGAGGGACACTGAAAATGGACCGCTTTTATGAGAAAGGTGGGAAAAATGGTTTGTCCGAGGGACACTGGAAATGGATTGCTTTTATGAGAAAGGATTTGAGGTTTATATGCAAGCATGTGTGCATTGGCTAATGCTCAAAGATAATAAATCGGTTGATTGTATGCTTGCGTGATCACTAAGTTGAACCCGCCGCCCCGGCCGAAGTTCGGGGGGTGATAGTCCGATTTATCGGAAACTTGGCGAGGGCACGGAAGGGCACGGTTGCGTCTCTGTGGAGGAAGGGCGCCGTAGCGCCGTGGCGCCTCAGTTGTGAGCCGGATGCGGAGTCGCGGTAGAGGCTGGGCCCATGCTCCTTCGGGAATGCCGTCTTGGGCGGGGGTCCCTTGACGTCGCCACGCCTCATGGGGGAGGGCGATGCCTGGCTATGCCAGTAGACACCGGCGGGAGTTCGGTTGTAGCCCGAGGGGCAGTAATAATCGGAACGCGTGTGGATGCAAGAGAGCATGAGAAACATGACATCATTGATTCCGATTATGCATGAGGTGATCACATCATGATTTATGGCACGCACGCATGATTTTATAACGTGCAGGGTGTGGCAATGGCCAGGTGAGATCGCTTGTGGTGTGACTCACATGTGATTGATGAACTGCATCATCTAACGGCCATGTGCATTGCGTGTATTGTGCTGACTTATAACGTGCAGGGTATGGCATACCGGGTAAGGTTGCATGCGAACCGACTTTTGATTGTTGGTTGCATTGCTTGTATTGTATGAGGTTTTACGTGCAGGGTATGGCATACCGGGTAAGGTTGCATGCGAACCGACTAATTGTTTGTTGGTTGCCCCTGTCTGTTGTTTGCTTGCGGGTTGCGGGTTGCGAGTTGCGAGTTGTTGGTTGTTTGTTGTTGGGTTGAGTGAGGGGTGGTTTTGGAGAGATACCTCAGGTTGAGTTGGTGTACTAACCGAGGCTTAGGGGGAAGAACTCGCTGAGATTTTATCTCAACCCATCGTGGTTAACATTTTTCAGGCCCCTAGAATGGCGCACCCGCAGCGGAGAATCCTGCCCCCGTTTCTCCAGTGATTGACCTGACGGAGTCGAGTCCGATGGGTCTGAGTGACCATGGTGTTGAACCCGAGAGTTCATTCTGTATAGCTGGATTAGCCTAATTTCTTTTTGGCCTGGCTTAGAGAATGGATCGGCCCCTTTTGTCGGGCTTGTAATTCAAAAGACGATCCTCCGTTGGTTAATCTAGTAAATTGTGTAAATGAGTAGTGATGGTTGTTCTTGTTAATTCATCCCTCTATCCCTGATTGATTGATTGATTGTTGGACTGGGGATGGTTCGTCTTCCGCTTGCGCATAACAAAAGATTAAAATGAATGGTCATCGACGAGTCTTGGGACGTCGCTTTCAATCGACCAAGAGAAGGGGTTGTCGCGTGCTCGGGGTTCGGGGCGTGACAGATTTTATTAAAAAAAAGAAAAAAAAGAAAGAGAAGAAGGGGATCGGCGAGGGCTGTGCAGCTCTCGCCACCGCCGTCGTTGCTGCCCCACCCTCGCCGAGAAGGGTCGGCAACGGTGGGGAGGGTCGGCCGGCCTACGGCGAGGGCCCGTGGGCCCTCGCCCAGATCTGGGGGAGGGCCTGCGGGCCCTCGTCGCAAGCTGGCCGGGGTCGCCGGCCACTGGCCGGGGCCGGGTGACCCCGGCCGACCCTCCCCACCGACGCTGGCCTTTCCCGGCGAGGGTGGGGCGGTGACGACGGCGGCGGCGAGGGCTGCACAGCCCTCGCCGATCCCCTTCTTCTTTTTTTAAATAAAATCAATTTTATAATAATATTTTTATAATTATTTAATATTATTTAATTAATAAATTTTTATAAATCCACGTCAGCCAAAACGACGTCGTTTTGGCTGATTTTTCACCGATTTAGTGTTTCCGGCGAGCCACATAGGCAAGAAAATTAATAAAAAAATGCCACGTAGGATTTCCGGCAAGGTTCCGACCACTTGGTACTGAAGTGATCCATTTTTTTTGAAAAGTGGCACTTAATTGTACCGTTTGTAAGTTATGGCACTTAAGTGTCCCTTCGTGCCAAATTGTGGCACTCCTGTTGTACTTATGCCGGATTATTTCCATATCGTTATTTATTGCATTGTTTATTGAGTGTTTCAATAATCTATAAGCATCCACATGAACACTTCACATGTTAGTAGATAGAGTAAAATCTATCCAAGCTACCGAAAGGGCATTGAAGTAATCTAGCATAATCAAGTTCCTGAATCCTCTTATTCATAGAAGTAAAGCAAGTCTCTAGTTACTTTACTCGGTAGCTAATCGACCCACCATAAACTGATTAGTGACGATTCCTAATTGAAAATAATTTTGCATGTTAAGAACTTGGATCATAAGTCACGAATTGGTACTGGCTTGGGAAAGCCCAAGTTAAGTCTAAGCTTAGCAATCCATTGGCTGAGCCCTAGGTGGCTCACGCAAGGGTAGGTCACGACAATTATCAACACTTAGGTCTTTGGCCAAAAAAGATCGATAGTATGCTAGATTCAAGGTGTTCATTGTGGAAATTTACATGAACTTATCTTGCATGTTATAATCAACACTTAGGTCTTTGGCCAAAAAACATATCAGTAGCATGTTAGACTCAAGATGTTCATTGTGGATATTTCCATGATGCTACTCTTTAGGACCTACGTAATCATCCTCTTTACTAGCAACTTTTGCCAAATGCATGTCGAAAATGATCAAAGGGCTTGTCAGAATGAAGAGCATTTATTTAAGAATGATAGACACCTTTTCATAGCCTTGATGAGAAGTTGGTAAAGTAAAATTTTCCCCATTTCTTTCTCTATGAAGTTTCCCAAATTTGCTATGGACTTACTAAATTTTACCGTAATAAACGAGAAGCAAATTAACATACATAAAGCCATGTGCTACAAAATGCATGAGAAAAGGCATTTACCCTCTAAGTGCATGGTTCCCTCTAGTATTTAAGTCGAAGCACTCAATGACTAATGGATTCTCCACCAACAAGTTTTGCAGTACGTCAATTGACTAGTGCCTCCAGGAACATATTAGACAATATGATGACAGCTTCAAGGAAACAAAAGAGAACCACCGGACTCAATTACTTTGGATATTCTCCAGAAAAGGATCTTAAGAAAAGGTAACACCGGATTACTTGATATAAAGCAATGAAAAGATATGGCAAGGAACAATATCAAACAGGACATTTGATGAGAGATTTTGGATAGCTTACACTTTTAGAAAACAGATCTTTATTTTCCATACTGGGAATAATAAAATATTATTTCAATAGTAGTCATGGAAGCAATAGATTCCTTAGCATGGATAGTCAGTGAGTAATCGGGTTTCTCAACCCTACTTGTACATTTTTATTAAGAAGCGGTAGGGTCAAACTCTGACTTTTCTTTGTGACTATTTGTAGAAAATGGAAAGGAGAAGATGCTTTGGACAAGATCTTGATGTATTACCCTTGTACTTCACTAAACCCAAGTGCATGGAAAATGACAAGTGCATAATGTGATCCGGGAGTTAATAATATTTAACTGCACAATCTTGTATTAATAATTTTAAATTGTGGACATTTGACTAGTATAGAGATATGCAGTACTTTAAGTGCAAACATGTCATGGAAATGAATATAATGCTTTAGGTTTGTGAAATATTTGATGTATTTTATGAACTCTGAAACAATTAAATAGTTAGATTACTAAGTATTCATATGATTGTGGACTCAAATGATATTTTTTCACAGCCAATGGAGAATATTACTTCCTAATCCAATCAAAAAAACAGTTGAATAGTCCATGTTGGCACATATGGAAAGAGATTTAAGTATGAAGCACCCAAAAAGCATTGAATACAACTAAACCTACAACAAGAGGAAAAGAGCATAATTAAACATTATCTGATAATAGTGACTAGCAGGTGAGCCTTTCTTCTTCATACTAGCCTTTTGGTGAACACATGAAATTGCAGTAGGCCCCACACCTGAGTGATGCTTAGATCATTTTCTTTTGTAGAAAATGCATCTAAAATAGGTGAATCGCGAAGCAATTAGATCACCTTCAATCCACTAGCTTACTTTTCTGACATGTCAATATTGGACTCTACCTAAGCATAATAAATTTTGGAGATCTCTCTCTTTTTCCTATAAATCAGTAAGAATTAGCATTCAAAAAGTAGTAGATCACCTAAGTTCACTTTTCAATAAGGCCTACTCTTTTTGTCCAAAATAGTCAAACTTAGGGTGTGTTTGGTTCGGCTTTGGAGAAATGCATTTGGGAAAATGCAAATACCTTTAGGCTAAAAGGGTTTCTTGAAATGCAAATACCATTTGGTAAATTTGCATTGTGAAACAACTTTGGCCTAAATGTTGTTTGGTGAATACCACATTTTGCTAAGGGACTTTTGAGAAATTTTTTATTAAAAAAAATTTGTAAATAATTTTTTTTTTTCAATCTACCTTTCGACGGCCTGAGGTTGGGCGACCTCAAGCAGCGGTCGCCCGGCCGACGCCCCTAGGCAACGACCGTCGCCTTGGTTCGCGTGGCCCTGGCGAACAAACACCTGGGTCGCGTGAACCCAGGTGACGGAGGCAGCTGCCTGGGTTGCCTCCGTCGTTGGGTGCGCGACCTAGGTGTGCGACTACCTGAGACCGCCGGACCTCACGAGTGCGACAACCTGAGGCCGTCGGACCTTAGGCAACACCTGGGTCGCACGACCCAGGTGTGCAATCGCTGAGGTCGCGCAACCAAGGGCGGTGGTTGCCCCCCTTTGGCCGGCGGTCGCCTCCCTTGGTCGACGGTCGCCCCCTTGGCCGGCGGTCGTTGGCTTCCTTGGCCATGTGGGGAAGATGAACAGTACTACATGTTGCATTCCGAAGATGCAAATTGTAAATGCACCTCTCACCTTGCATTCACCCAAGGAACCTTTAGGATACTTGGAGATGCAAGTGCATCTCCCCAAAGCCCTCCAAAATATTGAGCGAAACACCTTTGCATTTTCCCAAGGGGCTTTAGGGGCTGAAAGCCCCTTGGGAAAGCTGAACGAAACTAGCCCTTAGAAGTAGAAGAAAATGAATGACCAGACGATACTTTTATATTTAGTATCATATCTTCCACAAGAATACAATGACCAAATCAGGTGATATCAAGTTAATTGATTTTTTTTATCGTCAAGTCACTAACCTAGGCAAAGTAATATCTATGTATCTCTCTATTATGAACTCAAGCAAAACAACTGAATAGTAAACAACTAAACTAACTTAAGTTATGATAATTTGAGTAGGATATTACTTGCCAATCCCCATGATGATAGTACTTTGGACTCTCAAGAGCTATGGACCTAACCATGTAAATAAGTGTCCGTTAAAGTAGCATGGATGAAACTAATCATTGTGGAATGGAC
Organism: Corymbia citriodora subsp. variegata; assembly: GCA_014858505.1. NCBI lineage: Eukaryota > Viridiplantae > Streptophyta > Magnoliopsida > Myrtales > Myrtaceae > Corymbia > Corymbia citriodora. The sequence continues at coordinate 24,768,883 of CM026411.1, read as the reverse complement.
ATCCATAATGTTTCAAAATCAAGAATCTAAATTGATACCATGTAAAATTAGAGAAAGATGTATGAAGCTATGATATCCATCACAATGCTCATTCGAGAATTCAAAAGGTAAATGTTTTTACAAAGCCCAAACAAAATTGGATTATGCTCCTGTCAAACAAATAGTCACTGTGTATATTTAACCATCAAATGAAGCAACACTACATTCTGCGTATTCTCAAAATAATATCTAAGATAATATTTTCATCCAAGCAGTTGTGCACATAAACAAGATCATGCGCAAGGAGGAAAATTAGTCAAGATATACTTTAATATTGATGCCGCTATCAATTAGAGACTGAACTACTACTTTGATTTTTCCTTCAAACTTGTCCCTCTCTCTTGGAGTATAGGAAGCAGTGCACACATCAACTTCCCTCCCCCGGTTGGCCCAAAACTGGCCTACGGCCAAATGTGCTAGTATGTCCAATCGAGACTTGAGCATGGCTCTGATGTCCTTAGAATTGGTACTCGCAACAGCAACCTAGTTGCATGTGACCTTGTGAGCGAGTGAAAGCTAAGATGAGGCACTTGGAGATGAAAACATTTAGTGTGAACGGGTCCATGTAGGCTATGGTTTGCTACTTGAAGGACACATGTTTATTTGAATTCTTGGACCTCTTCCTCTTTGGTCAATGTATGGCCCCAATTGTCATCATCCAAATAGTTCAACTCCAAAGAAAAACTTGGTGCTAAATAATGCTGCCTAAAAGCCAACACTCAATAACAAAATCTCTATACAATTCAATAAAGGATACAACACCCCCACATTCCAACCATTATGCTATGCCAGTACCATTATCAAGGAAATAACAAATAGGACATTCCAAACTAGAAAAAGAATGAGACATTCAATGACGCACCTGCTCACTGTGAATGCCATATGTGAGCACAAAGATGCCATCTCAAGAGGCATCAACAGCATGATTAGAACAACATGACACCTGCAAGAAACAAATATTATTAGCAAGACATGTTTAACTACCGACACTTCTCAATATTAACCAGAGAAGTGGGTAAGCATACAATCCCATGTAACAAAACCTCACAATCTTTGAAGTTGCACTCACAGAGGTCATGCTAAGCAATTCATCAAACAGCTAGAATGTATAGGGGAGTAAGTGCTCAAACAGCCCCTAATTGTCGAATCGTGTAGCAATTCCTTCAAAAGTCAAACATTTCTTTAAGAAAGACCGACTTCATACGAAATAATAAGTAATTCAAAGAATGCAAATTTCTTCCTTTAGACACCAGATTCAGGCATGATTAGACACACGGATTTACCAGTCTTAATGAATTCGAAGTGGATCGTCTCACGCCAATAAAGTTTGGATGGTGGTATTAAGGTCGCCCTCCCAACATCCTTCATTGTCATCTTCGGAGAGGAGTAGTTTATCTAGGTTTGGTGTCATCAGGGCACTCTTGCAGAATATATTCATCTTGGGGCACCTTATGATGACAATACGCACCAACGATGGGAATTTGAAGGTGCAATTTGTGGGTAAGAAGCTCTCAAGGCTTGGTAAACCGTCAAGTATCAGCTCTTCCAGATTGGGAAAAGAAATATCCTCTACTTCATTTCCATCATTTGTCACCATGTCTTCCATTGCAACACAATTTCTTAGTTCTAGCCAAGTAAGGTGCACCAAACTTGTCACTGCTGAGCAAGTCCCCATATGAACTAATCCAGTGCAATCCTCTACAATTAATTGCTTCAAGCTCTAGAATGAAGTCGAGGATGGAAGTATGATTGATAAACTCGAGCACTCTTCAACTCACAAAACTTCAATCTGTTTGAGAATTTCAGCTATCAAGGAGCCATCTTTCCAAACTCACTTCAGGTTACACAGCTCAATAAGGTTAAGTTGCTTGAGATTTTGCAGTGTCTGGAGAGGTTTTCCCATTTCAATTAGTTCTCCACAGGGAGTCGCTCCCTCATGTGTAGACGAATCTTCTGGAAATATCTCCTCGAAGGAACTACATCTCACAATAAGCTCTTCTAGATTGGGGAATCCGCGGAGAAGGAAGTTGGAAGGAAAAGCGACGTTTTCATCATGGTAGCCTTCCAAAGTCAATTCTCTAGGATTGCGAAAGACATAATGCCGCGGCATCATCGCCACATCTTCCTTTGCTAATGTCAATACCTCCAATTGTGACATGATCTGCGGAAGGAAATCTGTTTAATTAGGCCTCCAAAAGTCCAATAACTAAAATATCCTTATATTTAGGGAAATAACGAGAAATGCAACTTTCCGGAAGCAGACGAGCAAGAATCGATGACCATTATTTATACGAGGGATGATTGTTGCTAGGTGGTGTGGCCAATTTCATTTTATTTTTTGGTCGATGTGGTGTTCCTAATTCAATCACAACATATTTCGTGAATTTGAGGAAAGAAAGTTATTAGTCAACGATATTTCAGCTATTTCAATTATCAACAAATCAAATCCAAGAGGCAAAATAACATTTGCTTGTTTTAACAAACCATGCTATTTTTATAGTTAGTATATGCGTTTCCCTAGTAAGATGATGAATTAATGTTGCACATATGGCTTCACCTTTCTCTAACTATGAGAAGAATGCATACTCAAGAAATGATTGGCAAAAATAAAAAGAAAAGAAAAATTAAAATGACGGGATTCAATCACCTTTGTGTTGCAATGGATGGTGGTATTAAGGTCGCCCTCCCAACACCCTTCATTATCATCTTCAGAGAGGAGTAGTTTATCTAGGTTTGGTGTCCTCAGGGCACCCTTGCAGAATATATTCATCTTGGGGCACCTTATGATGACAATATGCACCAACGATGGGAATCTGAAGGCGCAATTCGTGGGTGAGAAGCTCTCAAGGCTTGGTAAACCATCAAGTATCAGCTCTTCCAGATAGGGAAAAGAAATATCCTCTACTTCATTTCCATCATTTGCCACCACATCTTCCATTGCAACACACTTTCTTAGGTCTAGCCTAGTAAGGTGCACCAGACTTGTCACTGCTGAGCAAGTCCCCATATGAACTAATCCAGTGCAATCCACTACACCTAATTCCTTCAAGCTCTGGAATGAAGTCGGGGATGGAAGTACGATTGATAAACTCGGGCACTCTTCAACCCACAAAACTTCAATCTGTTTGAGAATTTCAGCCATCAAGGAGCCATCTTTCCAAACTCGCTTCAGGTTACACAACTTAATAAGGTCAAGTCGCTTGAGATTTTGCAGTGCCTGGAGAGGTTTTCCCATTTCAGTTAGTTCTCCATAGGGAGTCGTTCTGCCATGTCCAGACGAATCTTCTGGAAATATCTCCTCGAAGGAACTACATCTCACAATAAGCTCTTTTAGATTGGGGAATCCGCGGAGAAGGAAGTTGGAAGGAAAAGCGACGTTTTCATCATGGTAGCCTTCCAAAGTCAATTCTCTAGGATTGCGAAAGACGAAATGCCGCGGCATCATCGCAACATCTTCCTTTGCTAATGTCAATACCTCCAATTGTGACATGACCTGTGGGAGGGAATCCATTTAATTAGACCTCCAAAAGTCTAATGATTAAAATGTCCTTATATTTAGGGAAATAACGAGAAACGCAACTTTCTGGAAGTAGATGAGCAAGCATCGATGACCATTATTTATACGAGAGATGATTGTTTTTAGGTGGTGTGGCCAATTTCATTTTATTTTTTGGTCGATGTGGTGTGCCTAATTCAATCAGAATATATTTTGTGAATTTGAGGAAAGAAATTTATTAGTTAACGATACTTCAGCTATTTCAATTATCAACAAATCAAATCCAAGAGACAAAATAACATTTGCTTGTTTTAACAAACCACACTATTTTTATAGTTAGTATATGTGTTTCCATGGTAAGATGATGAATTAATGTTGCACATATGGCTTTACCTTTCTCTAACTTTGAGAAGAATGCAAACTCAAGAAATGATTGGCAAAAATAAAAAGAAAAGAAAAATTAAATTGACGGGATTCCATCACCTTTGTGTTGCAATGGATGGTGGTATTAAGGTCGCCCTCCCAACATCCTTCGTTGGCCTCTTCAGAGAGGAGTACTTTATCTAGGTTTGGTGTCCTCAGGGCACCCTTGCAGAATATATTCATCTTGGGGCACTTCATGACGACAATACGCACCAACGATGGGAATTTGAAGGCGCAATTCGTGGGTGAGAAGCTCTTAAGGCTTGGTAAATCGTCAAGTATCAACTCTTCCAAATTGGGGAAAGAGACATCCTCTACTCCATTTCCATCTTCTGTCACCACGTCTTCCATTGCAACACAATCTCTTAAGAATAGCTCAGTAAGGTGCACCAGACTTGTCACTGCTGAGCAAGTCCCCATATGAACTAATCCAGCGCAATCGTTTACAACTAATTGCTTCAAGCTCTGGAATGAAGTCGGGGATGGAAGTATGATTGATAAACTCGGGCACTCCGTAACCCATAGAACTTTAATCTGTTTGAGAATTTCAGCCATCAATGAGCCATCTTTCCAAACTCGCTCTAGGTTACACAGCTCAATAAGGCCAAGTCGCTCGAGATGTCGTAGTGCCTGGAGAGGTTTTCCCATTTCAGTTAGTTCTCCACAGGGAATGGCTCCCCCTTGTCCAGACAAATCTTCTAGACATATCTCCTCGAAGGAACTACATCTCACAACAAGCTCTTCTAAATTGGGGAATCCGTGGAGAAGGAAGTTGGAAGGAAAAGCGACGTTTTCATCATGGTAGCATTCCAAAGTCAAAACTCTGAGATTGCGAAATATGTAATGCTGCGGCATCATCGCAACATCCTCTCTTGCTAATGTCAATACTTCCAATTGTGAAATGACCTACAGGAGGGAATTTGTTTAATTAGGCCTCCAAAAGTCCAATGACTAAAATGTCCTTATATTTAGGGAAATAATGAGAAACGTAACTTTCCGGAAGCAGACGAGCAAGCATCGATGACCATTATCTATACAAGGGATGATTGTTGTTAAGTGGTGTGCCCAATTTTATTTTATTTTTTGGTCGATGTGGTGTGCCTAATTCAATCACAATATATTTCATGAATTTGAGTAAAGAAAGTTATTAGTCAATGATACTTCATCTATTTCAATTATCAACAAATCAAATCCAAAAGGCAAAAAAACATTTACTTGTTTTAATGAACCATGCTATTTTTATAGTTAGTATATGCATTTTTATGGTAAGATGATGAATTAATGTTGCACATTTGGCTTCACCTTTCTCTAACTTTGAGAAGAATGCATACTCAACAAATGATTGGCAAAAATAAAAAGAAAAGAAAAATTAAATTGACGGTACATAGGTGAAAAAGTGATAAAACAAGGAGATTATAGTTCAAAGTTTCATTGGAAAATGAGTAAATAATCAAGACAAGTAATTCATTCTTACAAAAGCAAAGTGAAACATTAGATTAGCAAAGAAAAAACCCAAAAGCACATAATCCCAAATATACGATGTTTTTAGCGTTCCATGCTATTAAAAAGGAACCTGATTCCGTATTGGTATATTACTTATTTACCTCTCAAATTAAGTTTGGTAATTTCGATTGAACATTTGTAAGTTGAAAAGGGTTGGTCAGCCATTGGAATAACATTGATAGATTTTTAATGTAGTTGGTGTTCTTGAGTAGAAAGATATATTAGTACTTTTCAAGATCTATAAGATAAAAAGTTGGTTAATGAATAAAATCTATTGGTATCTTAATTTGATGATCGTTGGTACATCAATTGGATTTTTGTTTGTAATTTCAAATTGTAGTTAGTAATTTGAGAGATGTTAGGCTTGTCACAAGAACAAATATTGGTTGATTATTAAAGTAGTTCATAATTTTGGAAATGTTGGTACTTTCCAAAACCTAACAAGATAATAATGTGGCAAGTAACTAATATTAGTTTGTGTTTTATAGAAAATAAATATTTTAAAAAATATTTTCTTAAAAATGATCACTTATATTGCTCAATAATAAAAAGTCAATGAAAATTATTTTCATTGTCGACAATAATTTATATCTAAATATTTTTTTGGATTACGAAATCATTTTTCGTTTATTCAATGTTGTAGGTGAGACAAGCGATCATTTTTGGGAAAATATTTTACATAAATTCCATTTTTTGTGAAATGAATAGAGCTTTAATGTGACTAATATTGGTACACCAATCAAATTAAGTTTGGTAAATTCAAATAAAGTTAGTAATTTCAAATATGTTGGTGAGCCATGGAATAAAAGTTGGTAAATTGTTGAAATCGTTGGTGAGTTTGAAGGTAGAAAAAAAAAGTTTGTCCTTTTTAAAGCCTATTGATAAATTGCTAACATGTGATCAAATAAGCAAGTTAACTGCAATGCTTAACAGTTACCAACCATGTTGAAGATGTTCGGGGATGGAAATTTATTTTCTAGCTAAGCTAGTAATATGACAAATTAACATAATACCAATTTTATTTTATTTTTAAATTTTGATGGACGGGGTTGGCCAAATTAAATTAAATAGGTAAACCTCAATCATAAGATACGAGCAACTTATTTGGAGCATGATTGTCTATCCAAGTTAATTTAATTAAAAAAAAATTTCTTTAAACTAAAAGCTAGGATTAATAGATTAGACACCAAAGATTATGAGTTGGAAATAATTAATTGCAAACAATCTTTAAATTTCTAAGCCACTCACAGGTGTGGTTCCGCAAGTATCAACAAGCATGACATGTTAGACAATTTCAATTTCCTAGAGAAAATAGCAATGCACCAAGAGCTATGCATAAACCATTGAAGACAATAGCAAAGAGCTAGAATCATTAATAAGGGCAGTACCTTTTCAAAAGAAAAGAGTGCGGATTGATTCTCGCCGGTAGTTGTACCTTGGCAGCTTTGGAATTCATGAGGGAATGAGAATGACCTCATCTTGCCGCAGTGTCTCACTTGCAATTGCCTCAAGAGTGGCCATGTTGAGTTGTGATTACTCCCAGAGAATCTCATCAGTTTCGGCAACTCAAGCAATCTTAGGTTGGTCACATACGGAAAGAAGAGATCACTTGCATTCAACCCCATACCGTCTTCCTCCGCAATAATTTCCTCCACACCACACTCTTGTATAAAAAGTTCTTCGAGTTGTGTCATACCTTTTGCCACTGAGCTTGGAAATAAACTTTTGAGTCTCTCACACTCGACAACCACCATGAATCGTAAGCGTTCAAAGATAAGACCTCCTTGAGGTAGTCCTCTCCACACTTGCTTTATTTTTGGGAGTTGCGTCAAAACTAGTTCTCTCAATTGAAAAGTGCTTGGAGAACGAGTTTCACTAAAATTGAACTCTTGGACTTGAAATACTACTTCTAAGGATCCACAACCAGTCATAGTTATCTTCTCTAGGTTTTGAAATCTTGTGAGCAAATCATAAGATGAAAATATAGATGAAAGTTTCTCACAATACTTCACTTCTAGTGTCTTGAGTTTGCTGAAGGCATTTGAATCAAGATTATCAAGCCATATCTTCTCCACGTTATCCATGTGCAAGATCCTCATTGACTCCATACTAGGAAACTCAACCTGTTATTTTTCAATTTAATTAATGAGAGCTGATTCTCTATTCCCTCAAAAAAGAAAATGCTTTGATTTCAAGAACAAATAAAATCATAGGATGGAGATTATCAAAAAATGGAAAGAAAAGAAGACTAGATGTACGTTATTTCATTTTAGCAAATGCCACCCCCTAAAATTCATTCTCTTGTCATATAATTTTTAAATAGAAAGCATAAATTTTTCTAATATACATCAAGCATTATGTTTAATCAGTAGCATAACCATAGCCTTCTTAGTTAGACAAGCATTTTCATTTCGTGTGTAATTTGTCTCCCATGAAACTCATGTTTAGCCTATCTTAGATTTAGCTCATTACAACATTGAAAAACACAATAGCCAATATCTTGTCCCATTTCTTTGATTTATAAACTAGGAGTGATCAATTCTTGATCCGCTTTGGTTCCACTGAAGAACTGAGAATTGAACTAGGAGAACCGGCTCCCTGATTCTGGAATCGAGAACCGAACCTGTCCGATCAAATAGGTCTGGTTTTCAAGAAGTCCAACAAAACCAATGGACAGTGCTTGTCGGCAAAGTCGAGGGTTAGAGGTCGGAGAGGATGGCCACGAGAGGGTTGGGGTGGGAAACAAAGCAATGGGTGAGGGAGGGGTGGGGGATAGAGATGATGGGGACATTGCCGAAGAGACCGATGTTGCAGACGTTCTCGACGCCCAGCGGGAGCAGGGAAGGGGCACATGGAGGAGCAATGTGTGGAGGAGAAGTGGGTCAGTGGGATGTTGTTGGGGACTTCGGTGAGCATGTGGACTCTATTGACTGAGAGCTTGCCTTTGGAGAGGTCCAAAGGGTTCCACTGGGCTCTGGTTTGAAGGACAGTGGAGTGGCTTGGCTAGCTCGTTTGGTGGTGCCATTATCAGTACATAATGAAAATGGAAAACTCCTCGACGAAAGTGATAAACAGAACAAAGCTATTAGAAGAGAAATGCGGGACTAGAAAATTGACAGAGTTCACGCGAATCTGCATAAGGATATTGGTATGTAGCACAGAGAGTCATTAAGCAAGACTATACGAATTGATGTGTGAGAGAGAATGTGGAGAGACTCCATACTTTTTTCTTTCTTAAAAAAAAATGAAGGGCTAATACAACTTAATTAACCCTCCTAAACCAGCATTAACACTAATTAACCCAACCCAAAGCAAGTTTAGGCACTAAATAGGGATTAGGAGCTAAACTCACCCGTTAAGCGGGCCGGCGACACGAACGCGGCGGCGGCGACGAACCCGACACCCGGGGACCTCACTCACGAAGATCCAAGGCGGTCCCGGGTTCAACACAGCAGCAACAGCCTCTGCTTTCCACTGCAACACTCAAAAACTGCATTGCTGGAGGAGGAAGAAGCTGACCGAAGGAAAACGGGCTGCCCGGAGCTCCGGCGAGCGGCGGGCCAGCGATCAACGGCACCTGGGGGTCGAGGGGGAACCACTTGTGGCTGGTATGGGCGGTGATTTGGCTGGAATGGGAGAAAAATGGGGGAAAAAGGCGGAGTAGAATCAAGAAAAACCATTATCAAATGGCTAAAAAATTTGTCCAGTTCGGTCGGTCTAGTTCCCACTCTAGAATTGAGAACCAAATGGGAACCATATTGTTCGTCATTGATTCCAATTTCATAGAATTGGGAATTGGACTAGCACTCTTGGGAACTTGACATTTCTTGATTCAAGCGGTTCCCGTTGAATGCCCCTAGTGTAAACGACAAAAAAGAAACCAATTCGCACAAATCAATGCTTCATGGTTTTGCACTTCAAAAGTTCTCCTACAAAGTATGGAATCAAAGAAAACACAACAAATATTGAAGAAAAGAATGAAAATATTATAAAAAATGTACACATTAACACTGGTCATGTCACAATAGATGGTCAATGTTCACATCAATGATTTTTATCAAAATCGGCCGAGTTGACTCAATTGACAAAATATGAAGAGATTAACAACTAAATTAATATAATTAAAATATTAAACTAAATTGATATATATAATAGGTTCAAATTTTTTTTTGATAATTGTCCCTTACAAAATCATTCGCACTCGTTGAAAAGTGACCAACTCGCTGGAGAATTGCTATCACATAGTGCTGCCCCGTGCTTTTTAACACTAGATGGTACGAGAATGCCCCACCTCGTAGACTTTAAGGTATTAATTGGATCACGTGGCCACACAAATCAAAGTGAAGACATTTTGTGTCCAACTTGATGAGGACAGAATTCCTGACTGCGATTTTGTCTGAGGCTCGCACAGATGAATAATTGCAGATCATACAAAGACAAATGAAACAAGGTGACAAAAAACCACAACTTTATCGACACACCTCAACTTGCAATCAAAGAGTCCGATTGAAAGACATGGTCGCCAATTAGTTTTTTGCTTGTAGACCTTCTCAGGTATTGGGTCATTTGCTAGTAGACCTTTCGAATTTTGATCAGCACTCGGGTCTTTGGCTAAAAAAGGAATTGTATTGTGAAACTTATATTGGAGCCAAAGTGTTCGTAGTGGCAATTAATTTTTACATGATGCTAATCTTTAAAAGCCACGTAATCATATGGTTTACTAACACCTTTCACGAGATGTCAAGTAATATGCTTTGAAGATAATAGATTAATCAAGAAATTTGTAAAAGTTGTGCCATGTTTGAAATTTTTTGTGGGAATAAACTTGGCAAGGTCAATGTCTGATTTGATTCCGAGTCACTGTTGCTAAGCAATAGGTAGGACCGTGAGGTTTACATTTTACATCGATACTAGCATGAAATCATTCATAATTGAAGATTTCTAATTCGTGCTTGATGATTTGAATAAGTGATTTAATTGTTTGGGATGCTTAGGTAAGTTTATTTTATTTTATTTTGTGATAGATGACTTTAAAATTATGATTAATTAGTTTTCTATTGATAATTTAGGGAATACAAACATGCAGATCTGATTATTTGGAGGTCTATGAAATAACCTACAGGCGTCACGAACTTATTGAGTTCAAGCATTTCGCCTATGCAAGTGGCTTTAACTTAAAGGGGTTTGTATGTAATTGCTAGAATTTAAACTAATGACTTTCAATTACTGAATTGGAAAGTTTCATAGCACTCATTATTGTAGGAAAAGAACTTGGAGCAATACACTAGTGTATAACAAAGCCTTCGGAAAAATCTTTTCATAAAACTTGTGTCAAAAGTTTAAGGATAATGAAATGGTTAGTGCTTTTCCTTTTACTATTTGTTCAATATTGTTCATGTACTCTCTTTTTTCTCAATATGGTCTCTAATTGATATTTTCTTTTTTCAAATCGAGTTAGTCCTTTTGTTAAAATTGCAAAAGTGCTGACATATCAACCATTAATGCCACATTTAGGTTGATCGGGTGAACTAAAAATGAGATGGAACTCTTTTGTTGATCAAAATAAATTATTAGGAAATTAAAGAAAAGTCACAAACCCTAAGAGAGAGAGAAGCTACACCTGTGATGAAAATATAACAATTTCGAAATCTTAGTTATCATCCCCAGATATAGTTATGTACATTAGATGCTAATCCAATTTTCATGAGAAGGGAACAAAAAAGCAAAGAAAGTGGAAACAACAAATAAGGCAGATGTACAGGTAAGTTGGGGGAAGAAACTAGGAAGAGCCCATGATGAGCTTGCACGTGGTAGCATTCGTCTTTGAAGTTGGAAGTTGCAAAAAAGGTGAAATGGTTATTCTTAGTATTTGATTTGTATATATCAATGTTTTTGAAATTGTAAAGCTCTCTCTTTTATATTTACTTTTTACTGCATCATTTTATTTTCCTTGAAATTTACCATTTCAATGCAATTTACACCTTTCTTGCAAGTTGTTTTATTTTTCTCCGCACTTAGCTCCACATTAATTCGCATTCCGTTGAATCCCCACTTCGTGCACTTTGGGAGCGAGGTATGTAATTGTGAAGCAATCTCGATTGCTCTTGGCGCTATTCTTTTTATTGCTCTAATAAATATTGATCAAAATTTTGAGTTGTCTTATGTTAAAATAAATTGTCTCCTTTAATTTTCTCTCAAATGTCCATCAATATTGGGAAATACTTTACTAATCTCACTTGGATAAATATCATTAACTTTGTACCTTATTTTGAACGCGTGCTAAGAGAATTAGTTACTCAAAAAAATTAGGAGATGTGCTTGCAATGATGTGCATTCCTTATTTTGTTATGAGCACAACAAGTATAGAGTTGGTGCTACTTATTGAGATAATTGAGGTTATCGACAATTTGCTATGATTCGGATGAATTTCCCTAAAGCTTAATGATGGTTACTATCTTCTCTTGTTCATGGAGAAGTAAGAAGTTCATTTTCTTCCAAGTTTTAAACTATAACCAGATACTTAGTGATCTTTATTCAATGTACAGAGGATGATGCCTTGATCTAGAAAAGGATGACCATATGTATTAAACAAAATAATCAAGTCAAAAGTTGTAACTATAGTTTTCAACATCTGATCTATCATAAGTTATTACATGAGGTTGAGACGTAAATGGAGCCACAACAAATTGGGCCTAATTTGGAAGAAAATGTGGTCATGTGCAATTTTATGTGCTAAGCATAATAAAATACAAGTGTCAAGTCAGAATAACACCAACATCACCCATATCTATATTTGCTTGAGGTTATTCATAATTTATAATTCACTGACTAAACGCATAGTTTGATAAAATTTCCTACAATCAGGGATGTATAAAAATATAGCCCTCTACATAAAGTATGGTAAATTTCATATTTTAGTTTTTTGCCATCAAATCAAGGAAGTTTGGTTAGTGTCTGTTTGCATAGGACTCTCTATCTCTCCTTCCGCATGGTTGAAATGATGATAGTGAAATTGTTATGAGAGAACTCGCATTTAATATTTGCATGCTTTAAAGAGTTTTAAGAGTTTTGCAATGAGTAAAAATCAATTTTCTCCTATCACTTATAGTAGGCTGAATTGTCTAAATGGCGTGAGCAGAGACATGTTGATGCAACCCATAATCAAGACCAATTCATTCAATCAAGAAGATCGGCGCACATTCAAAATCAACAGCATTCTCAAGCCTCATCTTTGCACTTGTCATTTCCCATGTATATTAATGACTATTAGTTTCTAGGTTTGAGTCTAGCCTTTTTACTTTTCTTTTGTTTGGATATAAAAGGTCATTGAGCCTCTATAAAATGGAGACTGAATTTGATTAATAAAAATTTGTTTAGTGCAATTTTCAAACCCCGTGAAAACCTAGAAGAGTTTTCCCTCTATCCTCGAAGAGTCAAAGCTTTTCAAGTCTACATTCTTGAAGAGTTGCAGCCATCAATCTCGAAGAATTAATGCCATATCAACTTCCTTGGAGGCTTAGAGGAGCATCCATTGGAATTCCTATCATTTTCCTCATTCTATCCAGTTGCGTTTTGTCCACTCCCACCTAAATTTGACAAGTCCACAATGCTTATTCGAGAAAACTAAACACAAAAATTGTAGATCTTCGAATTTGGAATTAGGTCAGTTTGATCTAAATTGACAAAGTTGGTGCTCGTTTTTTTCTAGTTGGCATAGAACTGAGATTTTTGCTCGATTTTGCAACTAAGTTTCCCTATGTGTAAATCACTCTCCTGATCCTATTGTTTGAGTAGGCGATCTTGAGCTACATCACATATTGATTTTCCAAAATCACCCTATTATTTTCATGTGGCAAACTAGGCTACCAACAAGAAGATATTAGACATGATGTCATGCATTGATAGAAAGAGATGGCACTTCGTTTTCTTTTCCATTTTTTTTCCATTGGCCGTGCTATTGCAACTTGAGTTATCTATAATGTGAACCCACATTTTTTAGGGCTATAGTTTTTAAACTTATCCTTAGGCATTGACCCACTTTTCTCTTTTAAGTGACTATTATTTCACCATATGGCTTCACGTTTGTACCTTTTTGGTGACAATTGCCCATTTGAAAATTGCTTTGATGGAAGACAGTTTATAAAAAGGATGATCATTCATTTACAAAGGGGCATTACAAGATCTAACGTAAACCCTCTTATTCGAAAATACACCATTAGTATGCAAGGGGGTTGGGTTAATAGAGTGCGCACATAATCATTGTCAAACCTCAAACTTGAACAATGGCTAGAGGTCGAATTTATTTTTGGTCCTATTTTTTGCATATGATTTTAATTAATGTTTGAATTATGTTCTTCAATGTATGATTAGAATCGTTCATTTATTGTCTTACAACTTGGACGTAGCTAGTAACAACGAGCGTTGGGGCTAGGGGCCATGGTGAGTTGGGTTGTCATTTGAAATTCACACATGACCGGTGTTGCTAGGATCGATTGCAGCTGCACAAGCGTGAGCTTCCTTCGTCATCACTAGGGTTGTAATCGGGGTTGAGAGATCTGTCAAGACAAGGTTGACAAGCAGTCTTGATGGTGATCACCAGCATCAGTCATGGAATTGCTATGAGCGGGTTTGCAACTATGGCCATTCCTTTTCATACATATATTTTCTCTTTTGCCAAGTGATAACAAAGACTGTGAGCCAGAGCAAGACAAGATTAGACACTTGTCCTGATCAAAAAACATGTGATTACTGTGAAAGACATGCTCTAAATGCATTGTCGATAGTAACTTATCTAGCACATTGTCATCAACACTTAGGTCTTTGGCCAAAAAGAATCTATACTTATGTTAGATTCAATATGTTCATTTTGGAAATGGACTTTTAAATGAGGCTATTATTTGGGACCTACATAATCATCTTCTTTATGCAACTGTTGTGGGATGAAAGTTGAATATCATCAAAGGGCTCATTAGAATGAAGAGTATTCAAATATTTAAGAATGAAAAACAACTTTTCATGGCCTTGATGAAAAGCTGGTATAGTAAAATTTTCATCATTTCTTTCTCTATGAATTTCACCGAGTTTGCTCTTTGCAAAGTTTACTGTAATAAATTGGAAGCAAATTAACATACAAAATGCCCAACTACTGCAAATTGCATGAGAAAGGCATTTACCCTACAAGTGCATGGTTCCCACTAGTATTGAAGTCGAAGCACTCAATGACTAATGGATTCTCCAGCAAGAAGTTTTATAGTATGTCAAATCACTAGTGCCTCTAGGAACAAATTAGACAATATGATGACACCTTCGAGGAAATAAGAAGAGAACCCCCAGACTCAACTAATCTGGATGTTCTTAGGAAATGATTATGAGAAAAGTAACACCAGAGTACTAGACATAAAGTAATGTGGAAAGGAATAATGTTAAACAGGACATTCGATGAGAGATTTTGGACAGCTTACACTTTTAGAAAATAGATCTTTTGTTTTCCAAACTAGAAACAACAAAATATTATTTCAATAGCAGTCCTGAAAGCAACATATTCCTCAGCATGGATAATTAGTGAGTAACCAGGTTTCTTAAGCCTACTTGTACATTTTATTTAAGAAGTGGCAGGGTCAAACTTTGACTTTTCTTTATGACTGTCTGCAGAAAATAGAACGGAGAAGATGCTTTGGACAAGATTTTGATGGATCACCTTTGCACTTCATTGAACCCAAGTGCATGGAAAATGACACGTTCATAATGGGATCCATGAGTAAATGACATTTTACCATGCAATCTTGTATTGATTATGTTAAATTGTGGACATTTGACTAGTATAGAGATATGCAGTACCTTAAGTGTGAACATGTCTTGGAAATGGATATGCCGCTTTAAGTTTGTGAACTATTTGATGTATTTTATGAACTCATTTGAGACAACTGAGTAGTTAGATCACTAAGAACTCTTATGATGTGGACTCAAGTGATATTTTTTCATAGCTTGTAGAGAATATTACTTCCTAATCGAACTAAAAAACAATTGCATGGTCCATATTGGCGTTTATGGAAAGAGCTATGATGATGAAGCACCAAAAAAGTTATGAGTACGACTAAAACTACAACAAGAGGAAAAGAACAGGATTCAAACATTATTTGATAATAGCAATTCGCAAGGAAGACTTTCATACAAGTCTTTCGATGAACATATGAAATTGCAGTAGGCTTAGTAGCTGAGTGATCCTTAAATTGTCTGCTTTTGCAAGGGATGCATCTAAAATAGGTGATTCGTGAAGGCAAAAAGATCAACTTCAATCAACTAGCTCACTTTCTTGACATGTCACCACTATTTCTATGGGAGATATTAGACTCTACCTGTGACGTCATGAAATTCAAAGCCCTTTTGTGAAGGAATAATCGCGAATCCTCCAAATGGCCGGTCAGTATGGGTCGTAGTAAAATGGCATCAGGGAGAAATTAACAAGGCATGAGGACCCAAGATTGAACTTAGAATTGTTGGGAACGTTCGGGATGGGCTTTCGGGCGATGCTTCCTTGACAGTCGATGGAGTCGGTCGAGTCTAGTTTTTGAGAAAGGGATTTTGGACCGAGAAACCGAGCCTATGAGGATGTGGGCCGGGCAAAAACAGTGAGGGCCTCACGCCCAAGGTGGGACAGCCACCGTGGAAGACCGAGACAACGAGCGAGTCCGTTGGACCCAACCGACCCCTCACCCGTCCTAGCCCGGTGTCTAAACTTGAGCCAATTCGAGCCTAATAAATTGCCGAGCCCGTTCCTACCCATTTCCCAGCCCGTTTCCTAGGCCCACCCTCCATTTTCAGCCCAAGAACAGATTGGGAAATGTGCAAGGTGGAAATGACCAAAATGCCCTTGGATATTTTGAAGAAAAGTCAAAAAGGAAGAGAGATAAGATGTGGTCATTGTTTGGCAAGTGGGGCAAGCCTTCATGGCTTGGATAAGGCTTATCCTTCAGCCTTCACTTCACTCTCTCTCTCCTCTTCATCTTCTCCAAAATCGGAGCACCTCTCTCCCATGGTTTTCCTTCCTTCCTTCTGTTTTTCAGTTTGACCTTTCACCGAAATCTGAG
>CM026411.1:24709553-24752235 GCA_014858505.1 Corymbia citriodora subsp. variegata | reverse complement strand
CCCCTAATCCCTATTTAGTGCCTAAACTTGCTTAGGGTTGGGTTAATTAGTGTTAATGCTGGTTTAGGAGGGTTAATTAAGTTGTATTAGCCCTAAGATAGGTGGTTAGATAGTGGATTAAGATTATCTTAGCTTAATCTTGCTTATTTATGCTTAATTGTGCTTAATTAGGCCTAATTGTGTGTTTGGTACTAATTAATCATGTTTTTCCTTAATTGCTTGATTAATGTGATTAATTGTTTAATTTATTGATTAAATTAATTTCTGCATTTAGTTAAATAATTATTTAATTATTTAATTATTTAATTTTCGGAATTTATTTATTTATTATTTTAATTTCTGAATTTAATTATTTAATTATTAAATTCTGAAATTACTGTTCATCCGAAAATTAAATTGTGTAATTTCATGTGTATTGATTTTACGGAGTAAATCGAATGTGTAATTGTATGAGCATCCGCATGAATTGTGTGATTTTCATAAAAATGGGAAAAAGATGAATTGCCCGAGAGACACCGGAAATGTACCGCCTTTATGAGAAAGAAAAATGGTTTGTCCGATGGACACCGGAAATGGACCGCATTTATGGGAAAGAAAGTGATTTGTCCGAGGGACACTGAAAATGGACCGCTTTTATGAGAAAGGTGGAAAAAAAATGGTTTGTCCGAGGGACACTAGAAATGGACCGCTTTTATGAGATTGGTGGGGAAAATGGTTTGTCCGAGGGACATCGGAAATGAACCGCTTTTGTGAGAAATGATTTGAGGTTTTATATGCAAGCATGTGTGCATTGGCTAATGCTCAAAGATAATAAGTGGATGGTGATGGAATGCTTGCGTGATCACTAAGTTGAACCTGATTTATCGGAGATTATGGAAAGGGAGGGCACGGAAGGGCACGGTTGCGCCTCTGCGGAGGAAGGGCGCTGTAGCGCCGTTGCACCTCGGAGGGCACGGAAGGGCACGGTTGCGTCTCTGCGGAGGAAGGGCGCCGTAGCGCCGTTGCGCCTCGGAGGGCACGGAAGGGCACGGTTGCGCCTCTGCGGAGGAAGGGCGCCGTAGCGCCGTGGCGCCTCGGAGGGTATGGAAGGGCACGGTTGCGCCTTTGCGGAGGAAGGGCGCCGTAGCGCCATAGCGCCTCGGCCTGCACGGAAGGGCACGGTTGCGCCTCTGCGGAGGAAGGGCGCCGTAGCAATAGCACGGAAGGGCACGGTTGCGCCTCTGCGGAGGAAGAGCGCCGTAGCGCCGTTGCACCTCAGCCAAGTTGTAGCCCTGTGGGGCAGTAATAATCGGAACACGTGTGGATGCGAGAGTGCATGAGAAAACATGGCATCATTGGTTCCGATTATGCATGAAGTGATCATATCATTTATGGCACATACGCATGAATTGATAACGTGCAGGGGTGGCAATGGCCAGGTGAGATCGCTTGTGACGCGACTCGCATGTGATTAATGAACTGCATCATCTAACGGCCATGTGCATTGCGTGTATTGTGCTGACTTATAACGTGCAGGGTATGGCATACCGGGTAAAGTTGCATGCGAACCGACCTCTGATTGTTGGTTGAACCTATCTGTGGTTTGATTGCTGATTGCTGGGTGTTTGTGGTCGGGTTGAGTGAGGGGTGGTTCTGGAGAGATACCCCGAGTTGAGTTGGTGTACTAACCGGGGCTTAGGGGGAAGAACTCGTTGAGATTTTATCTCAACCCGTCGTGGTTAACATTTTTCAGGTCTTTAGAATGGTGCACCCTCTGTGGAGAATCCTGCCCCCGTTTCTCCAGTGATTGACCTGACGGAGTCGAGTCCGATGGGTCTGAGTGACCATGGTGTTGAACCCGAGGGTTCATTCTGTATAGCTGGATTAGCTTAGTTTCTTTTTGGCCTGGCTTAGAGGATGGATCGGCCCATTTTGTCGGGCTTGTAATTTGAAAGACGATCCTCCGTTGGTTAATCCAGTAAATTGTATAAATGAGTAGTCAAGGTTTCTGCTGTTCATCCCTCTATCCCTGATTGATTGCATGATTGTTTGTTGGACTGGGGATGGTTCGTCTTCCGCTTGCGCATAACGAAAGATTAAAACGAATGGTCGTCGACGAGTCCTGGGACGTCGCTTTCAATCGACCAAGAGAAGGGGTTGTCGCGTGCTCGGGGTTCGGGGCGTGACACTCACCATCTCAAAAACCCAATGATTCTTCTTCACTAGTCTATCACATCTTTGATATGAGGTTGCAACCTTGAATTGCAAATCCAAAATC
This sequence comes from Corymbia citriodora subsp. variegata, assembly GCA_014858505.1. NCBI lineage: Eukaryota > Viridiplantae > Streptophyta > Magnoliopsida > Myrtales > Myrtaceae > Corymbia > Corymbia citriodora. The sequence goes on along the minus strand of CM026411.1, from coordinate 24,749,978 downwards.
TGCAAGGAATTACTTCATTTTTTAAGCAATCAAGTAGTGTTCGAGCCAGCTTTCACACACCTTAAGTGCTCCACTTCCCACACAATCTTAAAAGCGCATTCTCCCATGTCATCTCGGTGCATTTAGGATTTTATTTTTAATTACTTTTTAACAAGACTTGAACTAAAGACTAGAGCTAGAGGAGCAAATTCTCTTACCATCTAAGCCAATTTTCTGTCACTAAATTACGTCCCATTTGGCCAAACAAAGGAAAGTCGTTTTCATTGTCTTGCCGTTTGGAAGGAGCCACAATTCTTGCTAGTTTCTTAGCGGGCGGGACAATGTGGACAAGACCATAAGTTCTAGGCCGCTTGGGCTACACGTTTAGCCCAATAAAAATAAGAGTAGGCCCATTTATAATTGCATTTAATTTTTTTCCGATTTGACAAGTGAATTTAATTTGGTACCAAAAAATAATGGGTTGAAACTCAATGCTCGAAGGAGCATAATACTTAGTTTGCTTATGGACACCATGTAATCTCAAGAGACTCGTTCGAGAAGGAACTAAATCATTGTGGATCTCTTTAATTTCTGAATTTCTTAATGATATTTGGACACCATTTGTTCATGTAAACTTAGGAAATGGTGAAGAACTAAAGTAGCACCAAACGTGAAATGTAAACCATGTTTGCATGGAACCTATGAGTTTTGCAGGGGATTGGGAGCTTGGGGTAGTTTTGAGGAGAAAACAATTTCTTTGAGTTCGGATGTTGGCTCATAGGCCCGAACCTATCCAAAATATAACTAAAGAAGAAGCTGGAAGCTCAATGAGGGAAACACAAAATCATGACCATAACTCTTTTATACCGATTTTGTATCACCACGTGTCCTTTCTTGGTACCACGTAGAAAGACTTATTAAAATCGTTAGTGTGTACCAGACTTACCAATGTTACTAGTGATATTTGATATTTATATGAGGTGAGGAATTTTTCTTTTCTTTTTTTTCTCACGAGCACAACTAGTTATTAGTTTGATTTTGGTTTGACATCTTTTCAAATTGAACCCGTTAACTAGCTGATCAAATTGATAACGTATTATACTAATTCCTCCAGAAAATTACTAATTTTATCTTAAATCTATTTTGTGGATGTTAATTCAATTATAAATTTTTCAATTTTGTTAAAATTAGTAATTTGTGTGAAACTTCAATGCCTTCTAGCCAATTGCCGGAAATTGCTAACTGAGCATTCCGTGTGGGACATCATTTCAATTAAAGTTGTACACATTAACATGTCAAGTAGAAGGGTTGTTAATGACTGGACATCATGTCAACAATTTTAAATGACAATTGGCTTGAAGAAGTACATTAAAATTTCAAGCAAAGATTTAAGATTACATTTATTGATAAAATTAAAAAATTTAAGATTAAATTTAACATCCTTACAATAGGTTTAGAATTGATTCGGTAATTATCTTGTAATTCCTCATATAGTATATAGGCGATTTAGTTAAAAAAAATTGTTTGTTTTTAATTTACAAATGGTGTTTTATATGAGTTTCACAATATCTTTTTATATGGACTTACAAATACTCTTTATATGTGGAAAAGATAGTTTTCACAAATTAAAATTCTTTACCATATGTTTACTTTTATTATATAAATGCTTATATTTCTCCTGAAAAGTGTTAAGCTTTTCGGTTGATACAACTATCGATTTTCGGCAAAGAGACCCGATCGCACCAAGTTCGGAAAAAATGAGTAACGGTTTGACTGAAATTAGAAGGAGAGAGCTGGAGATCTCGGGCAGAAAGCAAAAGGCACAAGGCCCTCACGTCTTCTTAAATCCTGGAGCATCACCGGACAAATGAGGATCTCCACACTTGGTTTTACACCGAAGTTCCTCGTCTGCAGATCTTCCTCCACCCATTCATTCTCCACGGGAACTCAAACAGTGCAGCGACACAAGCAACAGTTTTGGCAGTTTTACAAAGAGGAGGACACCGATCAGCATTTGTAAAGATGGAGCGAAAGAGGAAATCGTAAAAGATAGGAAAGAAAATGGATTTGGTGGCTCAGCAGAACGTGAAAAAGTAAAAGAAGAATGTGGGAAGGTCGTGAGATGAGGGAAATATAAAAAAGGATGAAAGGGAGTGAGACAATCGGCGGAGGTCCACAATCAGTCGCATTCACGCTTTCGTATCCATTCTCTCAATCTTGCGCATCAGATGTGGAGGAGACTCGGGCCAGAACGAGCAGCGCTTCCGTCGTCCTCCGCTGTCCCCGGAGTCGTCTATGTGAGAACCTAAATTCCTCAGTTTACTCTGATCGCGTTCAACTCGATTGAAGCCTAGAGTTATCTTTTCTGATCATGAAACCGATTGGTATGTGTGCGCATGTTGAACCCCAGCATGTCGATCCTAATTAGTTGTTCACTGCTGTTTCTTCATTGGGTTTGGTTGTTGAACCGTGGACATAGCGTTTGCGATGCATGTCCTTGCGTTTGTTCGTTTAATTCTCAGTTTATTTTCTTCACTGTGTTCGTTGTAATCTCATAATCGAGTCCTTCTCCTTGTATCAGCTGGTGCCAATTGTTCTCCGTGTTTCAATAAGCGTGGGCATTTAATCAAGTATTTGCATCACGTATACAATGTCACCTAATCATGGGTAATCAAAACCACACTAAAATGAGTACTAAACTAGCACGCCACATGATTAAAACAGCAAAGTTAGCAAAATCCAGAACAAAATCAGAATATTAAAGGCCGAATTTCATGATTCTTTACTAAGTAATGGACTTGAAATATGTCTTCTTGTGAGTGTAAATGGGTTCCCGTCATCAATATGAGAACTAATTGAAGTCAAATGAAGATCATCAATGCTGGTACAGTGGGCACATGTTTAATTTCAGCATATTAAAGCATGACAACACGATTATCTCCCTCGAAAATTAACATGGATTCCTTGTGTCAACTCATATGACAAGGATGACACAAACAATTCTTGGCAGTTGTTGTTTGAACAATGAATGGATATTAATTCTGCATACTTAAGTCGCATACAACATTTATAACCATGACTACACATGTCATGAACATAAACGATATTCATAGCCAAGAAAGCAACATATTCTTGAACATTCACAACAAGAGCAACAATAAATCCAATAAATTCAAGCTGTATAGGGTAAGAATAGACAGATTCAGCGAGCCTATGATACTACGGGTGTACATGTTCAACAAATAGTACATCCCGAAATGATTATCATGCAAGCTAATGGTGACGACTAAAATAAACCACCATGTCCTTGCACATACATTGCAAGCATGACACAAACGATACTTCAAAGTGTCCATTGCATGTGAAGTGGAGTCTCAACCGAACCCAAAAGAGAGCAATCAGTATGAATGAAGCATGAGCTGTTATAGAAACAGGAATTCTTATCAATTGGCGAGGAATATAACATGAGAAACCCAGCTAAAAATTGCTAGAGAGCAATCGACGAATCTGGGACCAAATAATAGGCAACAACTGAGATAGAAATTTGAAGCTATCAGCAAAAGGAAATACAAAACAATTGTATGATTTTCTCGCTCTGGGCATCGTGTTCTTGCTTCGCTCTATTTCCCAGCCCTCGCGCATGCCCCGAGCTTCAGAGAGTGCATGGTGTTTGTTGTTGTGAATGAATTCTCCTACAGAGCGTGAAATCATTAGCTTAAAAAAAAATCTTTAAAACATTTAGACGAGCGAGAGAAAGAGCATGAGAGAGAAGTTCAATTGGTGGTGGTGGTGATGAGCGTCGATGCTCTGCTCCGTTATGGCCAAGGCTGCGGTGGCCAGCGAGGGAGATGTGACCGCGGCTGTTACTGATCGGAGATGCAAGACGATTACCACCAAGCTTTCTCAGGCAGTTATGTCAAAACGCCCTCGCGACCAATGAAAATTTGCACACAAGAATGATTCTACCTAAGACTACCCGCACGCTATGTAAGCAACATCCAAGAAACCACTGAACATCTCCTATCCTTGGACAAAGCAAAATTTGGGAAAACCCATCAATCGATATCGGAATCAACATTCATGGACCGACCAGGTTTGAGGCATGGCCAGCGAGTCTTAAACATGCCTCGATCCCGCTTGAACTCCTCTCTTTGCTACTTTGGCAGATCTGGAAAGCCCGCAACAATTTTGTGTTCAGAGCTCAAAATCAGACGCCCCTGTTCATCATGGACCTAGCCCCCAGCGATGAATCAAAACATTTACCTGGTGATGGCGGTCACTTCGTCAAGGACTCGAAAAAAGAAGCGATTTTACCCCGGGTTTGGACAGCGCTAGCTCTTGGCGAGCTCAAAAATCAAGTTCAATGGGTCGTTCGGCCCAGAAACAGGGGAAGGCGCCATAGCTTTTGCGTGCCGTGGTTGCCACGGAACCCTGATCCGACGGTTGTGCCCGCTCGGTGACCGTCTCCTCAGCGATTAAAAGCTGAAGCAACGACGACTCCAGAAGCCCCGAAATCCTTTGTAAGCCCCGGCGAAGTGAAGCTACGTACTGAAGTTGGAACTCGAGGCAGATCAATTTGATCTAGTAGCTGCAATAATCAGTACTGCAGATCAACCAAGTTGGGAAGTAACTGCTCTTATCACGGAAGCCCAGGCGCAAGTGAAGAAATTCAATCACCTTCATATAGCAGATTTCTGATTGGGTCATCAAAATCATCGTAACAAAACCTTATGCTTGAATTGGTTCTCTTATCTCTCTCTTAGCCTTTAACTTGCTGTGTTCTAAATCAAATTTTATGTGCTTCTTGAACTACTTCTTAATGAGAATTTCATTAAAATCATTTAGGATTGCATCTCCATCGAAAATTTCATCGAGGATTGCATTTAAGGTAATTGAAGTAGATTGCATTACATTTAAATAGCATCGATTAGATTCTCATATCATATATCATAATTCATTTTAGGGAAATAATTAATTTTGTATTCATATAGTACCTCACATTTTCATATTTGTTTTCTTATTAGTAATGATTTATTTTGGAGAGTTTATATTGAGTTTCTATTTATAGCTCATAAGAGTCACGTCCTGAACTTTAATAACAAGGCTTCATAAAATTTTATCTTGTACGGCTCAGGTTCTTCATTTTTCCGCACCTTTTATTTATTAATATGGTTAATGTTTATTATTGCTTGTTTGTTTATTTTTCACTGCTCGGGGACTATGCAATACCATCTTTCCCATATTAGAGGATTTAGGAAAACAAAAATTGAAGAGGCCGCATGAAATTTTCCGCATGAAATTTTTTTTTATGAAAGGTACCAAAATAACATTAGAATAATTTAACATACTCAAGTTCCAAGACATCTTTGGTTCTTAGGCTCACATCTTACCTAAGTTTTTAACTATAGTAGTGATTGATAGCCTGATGGTAGGACTTGAAAGGGCACATGACTAGGCGTAGGCCCCATGTATCAAGAGAAACAATTCTCCATTTAGCAATCCATCATATTTCCCTAGATGTATCTAATATCACTTTTAGGAAGGTCACGACAATTCGAACTCAAAGTACTGCATATTTCTATAATCATTCACATGTCCAAACGTTCTACGAGAAAGAACTCCAAAATTTAATACAATCAAAGTATGGCGAGATTTGCAATATAACGTTATTAACAAATATTTCATAAAAATTAAAAAGAAAAATGTAAGCAAATGAACACAAATGATGAGATGATATATGTCACCTGAGAAACTTCGAGGATTGCTGCCACAAATTGCCATTGTGCAGTGCCTAATGTTGCCAGCTTGATGCTACGTCCATGCATTGGTTATAACACATCATCTTCCTCGTTGGCTTGAAAAATACGAAATCAAAATTTAAGCAATTTTTAAAATCTACAATAATTACGTCATCATTATTATTTAGAACAGTGCCAATGGTGTAGTAGAACTACAATTCAAGTGAAGATGTGATAGGAAACAAACCTCAAATGGAGATGAGAGGAAGCAAGCATGCTGCCGATCAAACCGTTGCACTCTTCTACCCCTCTTGAGGAATTGTATAACTAAATTTCTGAGCATTGATAAAATTTCAAGAAGGGAATTTTGCTAATAGGCTCATATATATGGGTTTTCGATTGTGATTTTCTTATGCATTTTTTTGGTTTTAACAAATACAGCCCATTGAAAATGTTATCTAGTACACACTATTTATGTTTCAAATCTATTATTATCCATGCTTTTTTTTTCTCTATTGATTTAGATCTCATTGTTGACACCTAAAATTTTAATGCATGTTTAATCATTGATTAATTACATATAAAATTAAAGATTAATTTTTAATCCCCAGCAAAAAATAATTTTGATTAAATTACATAAGCATATAGGTATTATGAATATGGCAGTGGATAGATTTAAGTAAATGATCTTGAGCTTAATCGAATTAAGTGAACTCAATCATAAAGATTAAATGTTTGGGGCTGTCCTGGCCCTTTAACCGGGGATCTTTTTGGGGGTTCTTCGGGGAGAGAGAGGGAGAATAGGGAGAGAACTGAAGCTAGAGCTAGGAGTTAGAGGACCCCTCCGGCGACCGCTACTACGCCTGAGCCTTGGTTGACGGCCCAGCGTTTCCCCTACTCGACGTAGTTTTCCAGGTCGGTTCCATTTTTGCTTTCCTTAATCTTGAACCCGTTTTAACCCAAGGCTTCTGGCTTGGAGGTGTCGCGAGGCGACGGGGCTAAGTCCGATATATCTAGAGCTTGCCCTCTGTTCGCCGTCGCCGGGTAGGGCCACTTCTGGCGATTGAGCTCGCGCTTTTCTCTTCCCTGTTCGATGCTTTGTTTCACCCTGTCTCGTTTCAACCGAAACCGAGACTCTTCGTTCTTCGTTCATGCTCACGCTAAATGCGAATAATTCGTCTATGAGTTGGTCTTGAGTGTTTCTTGTGCATGGTCTGTTTATTTTTGTCCGAATCCGTGTCTTGAGTGAGTCTGTGGCCTCCCTTTCGGCGACGCCCTCCAGGTGCTTGGTGAAATGCCTCTAAGGCGAGTCCTTGAGAATGGTGTCCGTTCTAGTCGATCCGAAGGCGCATTTGTGTGCTTTTTTGTATCAATCTTGTTTTGTTGGTCATTAAACACTATTTAAAAGGCTTTTACCCATAAAGCCGAGGCTGCCCGGGTTGAGTCGTTATGTACCTCGCGACGGCTGGAGTTGATGACCGGTGACCAGCATGCTGGCGACGGACTATTTTCAAATTGGGTCGCCTAGGGCGATCGAGGGTGTTGTTTTTTGTCATCCGACGGCGGTGGGTGACGGCCAGAGTCCGGCGTTATCGGACGAGGAGTTTGGTCGGCCATGGAGGACGTCGCGCTCGCTGGTTCGTAACCGGAGGCTGAACTAGGCAATGGGTCTTTGGAATGGGCTGGTTTTGGTTAGGTTCAAGGAGCTTAATGGGCTCATTCAGACCTGATGAGCATGGGCTTATGTGGTCTTTCCTGGACTCGGTTGAGCCAATCAAAAATTTGGGCTGGAATTTAGAATTTGGTCGGACCAGTTGGGGTTTGGGCTTGCTGAGGTTTAGGGCTTTATGGGCGTTGGGCTTCAAGCGGACAGGGCTCAACATAAGAGCCCAAACACGCTCCGTGACCCTTATCAGCAAGCTCGGGTTGGGCCCGAGCGGATCCGGAGATCCGACCGGGGACCTTTTTGGATAATTTTTTTAAAAAAATTAATTAAAAATATTTTTTTAAAAATGTTAAAAAATTAAAAGTTCCGAAATTTTTTTTCAAAAATAGGAAAAAGCTTAAAAAATAGTTTTTTGGTTAGTTTTCTCTTAAAGTGTGTGAAAATCCTTGGAATTTTTTTTTATTCAAAAATGAACAAACCATAGGATTTAAATGTTTCCTTTTTCGAGATGAATGCTCTTTCAATATGTTTATTATGGTTTCCCTTTAACCTAACGATGGCTGATATTTTTCTTATTTCTTAGCGTTAGATTCTCGTTTTGCTTTGCAATTTATTTAATGCTTTCACTGGTTACTAAATGTTATTTTAATGATTGCTAAGAAAATTGTAAAGTCAATTTATTTAAGTTGCGGATTTGTTGGAATTTTAGGAACCATTAATATGAATTGTCATATTTCTCTTCCTACAAAAATGCTTTCAAAATGTGTTTGATAAATTCGGCTGTACATAAATTTTGTGACTTACATGTGTTCCTGTGGATTAATTGACTTTAAAAGTTCAAGTACCCCATGTTTTTTATTAAAAAAAATATATATCTGATCAAGAAAAATCAGCTTTATTTAGGACAACAAAAATTCCCTTAGACAAAAATTTCAGAGCCCGTAACATATTGCAGTGACGTCGTAAAAAAAGCAAGCACGTACATATTGGAGGGACAAAAACAGTCCCACTTTTCAAATGTCCTAGAAAACAACACTTACTCTTAAACGGGGAACAAAATGGCCGCCATTATTTTTTCTGTCTAAATGGACCTATGTGGTAGCTGACATGGTATAACGTGCTTCATGTTAAGCTGATGTGCCGTTTTTTATTATTACAAAAGTAAAAAATAAAATTAATAATTTCAAACTCAAAGCAAAATGACTTTAATCAAATAAAAAAGAGTGAGGAAGCGGGTGTGTTCGGCAGTGGTGGCCACACCACTGTCGAGTTAAGCACGGCCGCAACTATTACCGCGTCGCCCTTGGTGCTCTTTTCAAATCCCATGTGCAATCCCAGCATTGGTTCCTTGGCGGAGCATAGTGAAAAAAGGCGACCATGGAGAAAGGTGATGGCTCGGGACAGGGTCTCTAATCTTGTCTTGCTCAGCCTCACCATTTCTTTTATTGCTCAGCAAAAGTAGAAACATAAAAGAAAGGTGATGGCAACCTGCTCATAGCGATCCAATGACCGGTGCTGGTGATCATCATAGAGGGCGCTTACAAACCTTACCTTGATGGGGCGAGGAACTCAACCGATCTATTAAACATTGATTGTGACCCTGACAACGAGGGCAAGCTCATGCTCATGCTAGACATTTTCTAAGATAAGAGTACTTAATTAATAAAATATGATGATGAAGAAATTTTTACTTAGGATCTTATGATTATGTTTTGTTTTTGTAGTGATCATAGCTTAAATAAAAGATATGTTAGTCTCTTTTCACACAATTATAAGTGAGAAAAGGGAATCTTGTGTCATGTTTACATGAATTATTGCTTGTTAATCAATACTTGCCTTAGTTTATGGGACCACACCCCACCAAAACTTTCACAAAGCAAGGTCATTAGAGGACAATGCCTTTTGGTTGAGTTGAAGAAAATAATTCGAAGCATACTATTCAATAGCTTCCAAAAGTTGATAGCGAAAGAGATGATTACTTGGCTCTTGAAGAATTGCATCTTTTAAAAAATAATTTCCAGTATGAACACCTTGAATCTAACATAAGCATGGATTCTTTTTTGGTTGAAGACCTAAGCGTTGATTAAATATCCTTCAGCAACAAGAGCAATCATTTGAGAACGTCTATTTGCAAAAAAACCAATTTGAGACCATATTTCTTCGATCACTGAAGGTTGGCCATTTCATTAATTGGTTTGAAAGTTTTCTTATGCTTTCCAATTTGCACTCCTACAAGTTCCAATCGCAAAGACATTGATGCTTTGATTCGGTTATGCTTTGTAACTCTCTCTTTCTTGATGAAACGTTTCTCCAACCTAACAAGAAGTGGTATTTTATATACTTTCAAGGTGTTTCAAGAAATAAAGATTTTCTCCACATTTGATCTCCAATAGATTACACTACAGATTTATTGAATTTTTAGGAAACATGAACATGAACTTTCCTATTTCTCTTCACACGAAACGCTTTCAAAAAGTATTTGATAAGCCCCATTGTACATAAATTCGGTGACTGCATGTCTTGCGGGTTAATTGACTTTAAAATTTCAGCTACCCCAATAAAACATAAGTTTAATAAACAAAAGTCAGTATCTTCATTTTCATTTTTTAGGACAAGAAAGATTCCCTCGGAGGCCGTAAAATATTGTATTGACGTCATAAAATAAAGCAAAGTATCTATATACATTGGAGGAACAAAAATATCCCTACTTTTCAAATGTCCTAAAAAAAGCATGTGCTCTTAATTGAAGGACAAAATGGCCACCGTTATTTTTACGTCCAAATGAGCTTGCCTTGCTAGCATGAACGGCGCATTATGGTAAGCTCATGCATTGTAAAAAAATTTAAAATAATAAAATTAAAAAGGCCTCACTATCTCTCTTAGCACTAGGCAAAAGAAAAATGAAAAATAATGACCGCAATCACAATTCCGCTCATAGCTATCACATGAACGGTGTTGGTGATCCCAATCAACATCGCATGCAAGCCTTTGCATAGACATGGGTGGGGAAGCCATCGACCAATCTCTCAACCCTTATCACAACCTCATCGATCAATCTCTCGCTCCTTGGATCGCTCACCCTAACCCTAACCTTGTAGATTCAAATATGAAGTGTATCGGTAGCTTCTTTGTATGTTCTAAAACCGTCAAATCAATGCTCTCTATTGTAGGTTTCTGATTCGTAACTCTCTTTTTTCCTCCTTTTCACTTTGGCTATGAGGTTGATGAATCCTTCCTTGTAGCACTGATAGTATATGAAGAATTATAATCGTAGCTCGACATTGACAAAGCTGGCTCAGATATCATAAATGGGTTATGAAGGATAAGAATACCATAAGTATTATAATTTTTGTATAACACTTACTTTGTGCCATAACTTTTTTCCAACCACTAAAATTTCATAACAAATACACACACACACACACACACATGTATATATAAATTTACTTGAGTGCCATAACTTTCAATCGATCACTTTAGTGACAAAAAATTTATAAAACATCCACTCAAATACCAAAAATCCGATGTCACATGGCAATTGTGGTGAACATTTTTAAAAAATTATGACACTTAAATGGTCGATTAAAAAGTTATATGACGCTATAATCAGAAAAAAAGAGAGCTTATGGTACTCAAATAATTGTTGTGTACAAATTATGACACTTATGTAATCAGAAAAAAAAAGTTATAATTTTCAAGTGAACATCGTATAAAAGTTATAATATTTATTGTGTTCTTTTCCTGGGTTATGATGAGGACTAATAGCTCGAGACAAGTATGCCTTCGGTCACAGGACACAATTAACCTACGTCATGAGAATCTTTGGCTTCATAAAGTTTCTGATCGTCATAAAAAGGAGAACAATGCATGTCATTGTGGCCAAAAGTAATGGCCGACAAATATAAAAGCACACTAATTAGGATAATGTCAAATCCTCTAATCATACTTTTGGGATCAACATCACTAAGCTTTGCCAACCATAACCGCCAATTGTCCATATTCAAGAGCACTATCCGATCGATTGAAAAAGGACAATAATGCAAATCACTGAAGACAAATGTAATGGCCGACAAAAAGAAAAGCACACTAAGTACGATAATGTCAAATCCTCTTGAATCATTGTTCTGGGATCAGCATCACTAAGCTTTGCCAGCCATCGTTGCCAACTTGTTTAACTAAAGAAGTTGAAATGCTTGTCTTCTTCATAAACAAGATATTATAGTAAGCATCGTTGCGCTCTGGGTAATATCAACCGAATCATAGCAAATTGTCTATAAACTCAAGTTATATTGATAAGTAGTACCTCGTTGCACTTATGTTGTCTATTACGAAATAAGGAATGAGCATGGTCATAAATGGGTCTCCTAATCTTTTAGTGAGAAATCAATTTTCTTATCACATGTAATCAGGGAAAAATTTAATGATATTTATCCAAGTAGGATTTGTAAAGTTGACATTTGAGAGAGAATTAAAAGAGACCATCACAAGACAAATTAAAATTTTGATCAAAATCTATTAAATCCATCTAACCATGTGCCAAAAAAATATATAAAGCAAATTGCGTGAAGAGCAACGGATCGCTCCGAGGTTCCTTACCTCGCTCACAAAGTACATGAAGTGGAGATTCAATAGAGTGCAAATTTATATGAATCTAAGTGCGAAGAAAAATGAAAGATTGGACAACGAGCTCCCATCCAACTCCAATATTCATTCCACCTATTAAAAAAGAAAAAATAATAAAAATTATTAAAATTATTTACATCGACGCTTATCATATCATGTAGGACAACTGGCATTAATTAGATCGTCATGTGAACGATTTTCAGTCAAAATTAGTGAAAATGACTAATTTTGCATATGGTCAAAAGATTTCAAACAAAATAATCAAATTAAAATATTTATAATTGAACTGATAAAAATGTTATAGGTTTAGGACTTTTGTTGGTAATTTTCCTATTATGAATTCAAGGCCGAATGGAAACCTCGCGCTTCTATGAATTGCTTAGCTCTCCCCTCTCACGGTGACAGAGAGTCCAATCCCACAATGATCTTTTCCATCAACTTATTAAAAGATGGATGTGTCACAGTCTAGCCTGCAACACACGCGTCAAGCCGTCAGAGGTCATCCAAGCTTCTTCTATGATATTTCCACGAAATTTCAAACACAACACTGCTTTGGCAAAAATTCTCAATCAATCCATCATTTTCAAAGCATAACCATTCAATGTCTTGACTCTAAAGGATAGAACATGCAAAAGTTAATTTCCAGTATGAACAACACCACTTCAACAGTTGATTGAGAATTACGGAATTTTCTATATAATTCAATGTATTAAAAAAATACAAAAAGAGCCTTTTATAGCCTTTATGATATTATTATATAAAATAAAAATATCAATCAAGATATATATATATATATATATAGTTATATAGATATATTCACACAATCTTCAAGGGAAGAGAAAATTAATAGAAATATTCTCACTATTTCTAATATAGGAAAATATCCTCTGATTATCTCTAACATTAACATTGACAATCGATTCTTTTTTGGCCGAAGACTTATGTGTTTTTTTTTTTTTTTTGGTTGTTGAAGACTTAGGTGTTGATTAACACATCTTTTAGCAAAAGACCAATTATCCTCGGAGTCTTTGGGGGCAAGGTATCCTCGCCATTCCAGAGGAAGGGAATGATTTATCCTTTGGCGCAAGAGAAAAAGTGGTTTCCATTACGAGCACCTCGCCAAAGTGGCCACGTGAAGGAGATAACGATTTCCACTATCAACACCTTGACTCTGACATAAAGTATCGACTATTTCATTTAGTGGGGGCAGGGAGGGCACATTTTCGCTTTGATTTGCGTGGCCAGCCGATCCAAATACAAAAACAGCTAACAATGTATCTTTGGATTCTACAGTGGGGGTATTCCTTCCAATTCATTTTTAGTTTATTACACACGGTTTGATTATTATATATGGAGATTGTCAAAAAAGTTGTATGATAAACATAACATTAATTGGAAAAATTGATAGTATGATTTGATTATCATATTAGCAGTGAGTTGATCTTTGCAAAATTTGATACAACATGTAAATAGGTGAAGTTTTAGGACTTCACATATTTCCCACCACTTTATTGTTGATGAACAAGACTCCCATCACTTTATAACCGGTGAGAATAAATTGTGAAGTAAGAAATATAGTAAGCTTGTGAATGAGTTTTTGAAGAGATTTTAGTATTATATCTCAAAAATTCTCCCAATAAATAATCTAATTAGCACGCATTTTACAAATTAAAAATATAAAAATTATAGAAATCTCTACTTTGCTCGTTCCAAGATAAGCACACCATACCAAACACAAGAGATCTAGCAACCCATCGTCTTATCACCCTGAGTACTTTGAGAGATAGAGGATAGAGAGAGAGAGAGAGAGAGAGAGAGAGAGAGAGAGAGAGAGAGAGAGAGAGAGAGAGTTTTTTTTTTGGAGTGGGGGTGTGGAAGCATGACAAGGAGTTAAGAGCAGTTTATAGATTAATGGCATCAATCTTCCATTTCATGATGTAATTTTGATTCGAAGTCTAGTAACCCAAATTTCGAATCTAAATGAGATCTCCTTAAATTACAAAAGGAGTTTTAGTGATCAGATGATGGTTATATTGTCTTTGATAATGATCCAATGATGTCTAGTCCAATCGCTTGACCATGCTTTTCTCTCACTTGTTTTTTGATTGGACGATATTATATGTAAACAAAGACACTGATCACCGACGTATGTGCAATATCTTGGTTTGGATTTAGGTTTAACCCGACCAAGTAAGACGCGGTTAGAACAAATGTTTGGTATCTTTTTCTTCTTCTTCATTTAAAGTAAAATTTCAACAACTTACCTGAAAACTCAATTTCGATCTTCTCATTGATAGCATAAGTTGTGACTTAAAAATAATATGTAAATTTGAAAAATTAGCAAGTCTCTGCTCACTTTCATTTAGACAATTCAGCCTATGACAATGATAAAAAAAAAAATTGATTTTACTCATTACATAACATCAACGTGTGAATTCATACATAAGATTTTCAAAATTATCATTACATAAATTGTTTATTTTTCTTACTTCATTCTTTATATTCAAATGATCGTTATAAGGTCTAGCCGGTTGAACCAGTGGAATTGCACACTGGCCCTCACCCTAATTTAACCACTGTTACCATATTCAAAAAATTGCCTATAATCAGAAATCAGAACGGTGGACAAAAAGTCATCATTTTTTCTTAAAAGATGGGTATGTGGAAATCTTTCATTAAGGTCGTCACCTCTGATTCGTATATCTATCCATTTTTAATGGATGACCATGCTCTTAATTTATTAAAATTTCATCTAGATTATGCAAATGGGAATTTGGATATCCTTGTCTTTATCCGCTTCCTCCTTTTCCCAAGCGAGAGGATCCACCAAAAAATCAAACATAACGGTTCAAACATATGGAGGGAGGGAGGGAGGGGGAGAGAGAGAGAGAGAGAGAGAGAGAGAGAGAGAGAGAGATCCTCCTTTTCCCAAGCGAGAGGATCCACCAAAAAAACATAACGGCTCAAACATAGGGAGGGAGAGGGAGAGGGAGGGCAAACACATGCTAAAAAAACTTCCTCAGTTTAATAACAAAAGAGTAAAATATAAATTCTTAGACCATATCTTTGGTTGGTGAATTACGAATTAGGAATATAACACGCACGTAAAGATAAATGTGGATAATGTCCATGTTATCCTAACTTGATGCTTGTATTACTACTATGTTATCTAACTAGAAAAGGCCCAACTCATAAAGTATCATTGATCTTTAAGTAATATTATCCAGATCATAACAAATTGTCTATAACTTCAAGTTATCCCGATAAGTAGCACCACAAGGGATGAGCGTGGATGTAGACTCCTCTCTTAATTTTTTAGTGAGAAATCAATTTTCTTTATCACTTGTACAAAATCACGGACAAATTTAATGACATTTATTCAAGTAGGATTTGTAGAGTTGACATGTGAAAAAAATTTAGAAGGGGCAATCCGTTTTAACAAAAGTCAAATTACAATTTTGATCAAAGCTACTAAATCCACCAAACCATGTGCCAAAACCTAAATAAAAAGAAATTGCGTGAAGAGCAACGGGTCGCTTCAAGGTTCCTTGACTTGCTCACAAAATGCACGAAGTGGAGATTGAGTAGAGTGTGAACTTATGTGAAGCTAAGTGCGAAGAAAGATAAAAGATTGGACAAGAAGCACCCACACAACTTCATTATTCATTCCACCTTTTGAAAAAGAAAAAAAATAAAAAG
This sequence comes from Corymbia citriodora subsp. variegata, assembly GCA_014858505.1. NCBI lineage: Eukaryota > Viridiplantae > Streptophyta > Magnoliopsida > Myrtales > Myrtaceae > Corymbia > Corymbia citriodora. The sequence goes on along the minus strand of CM026411.1, from coordinate 24,734,273 downwards.
AATAATAAAAATAAAAATTGTCCATGCCATGTAAGATGACTAGCACTAACTAGACTATCACGTCAATGATTTTCGATCAAAATTAGTCAAAATAACTAACTTTGCAAATGGTCAAGAGATTTAGGATAAAATGATCGAATTGAAAGGTTTATGACTGAAGTGATATAATTATTATGGGTTCAGAATTTTTGTTCGTAATTTTCCTATTATGAATGACTTCATGCTAACATGAATCAATGTTGAATGTAAACCTCGCACTCCTACGAATTGCTTTGCTCTTCCCTCTCACAATGACCAAGAGTCAAATGCAACATTGATATTTTCCATCAACTTATTAAAATGTGCATGTGTCATGGACCAACTCGTGACACACGTCAAGCATCAGAGGTCATCTAAGCTTCTTCCAAGATATTTCCATGGAATTTCAATCACGGCACTGATTAAGCAAAAATTCTCAATCAATCCATCAATATCCAAGCATAATTATTCAACGTCTTGACTCTAAAGGATAGCATCATGCAAAAGTTAATTTCCAATGTGAACAACTTGACTCTAAATCGATTCTTTTTTTAATAAAGATCTAAGTGTTGATTAATACGTCTTTTAGCTAAAAAAACCACTTACCATCTTTTTGTAACATAATCGACCACTTACCATAGTATTTGGTCCATCATCACCCATCAACACTGTCATTGATAACATGACACTAATCTAGCATCGGTAGTATATCGATTAGTAACAAGACCTATCGACTACTCTGTCAACAATTCAGAATCACCACCATAATGATTTATAAGAACTCGTACAATTTTTTTTGGATGTCAAAACTCCTAATAAACACACACCTCTTTTTAAAAATTTATGGGTTAATAAAATATTACCAATTGTTCCGATCCTCTTCACTCCAAATATTTAACGTGAGATTTTCTTAATTTCGGCCTCACATGTGCAAGATGTTTTTCCATTCATGTGTAAGTCTCTCAAATCAGGGCTAACCATTGTCAATTGATACTCGAGCTCCTCTTTTGAAAATTATTGCTTACTTCTTTGTGCCCTAAATGTCAAATGTGGCATTTCTTTTCCTGAGCACTTGATAAAAGAACGTTTTCTTTTATTTTGGATTTGAGGGAAGTGATCACACCAAGCACTTAGTAAATTATTGTGCAAAGTGTGACATAGTCTAGGGAAAATTTTAAACAAGGATTTGAAGTGAGATCATTTTTCAAAGAGTATCCGAAATAGACTCTATCTCAAATTAGAGTATAAAATGATCAAATTAATCTCATAATAAGAGCCTGGCAAATACATGCATTTGGCGTGCTATTCCAAGCTTTCGTCTGGATCTTTTTTCCATTTTTGATTTTTTTTTCTTTTTTCTTTCTTTCTTTTTCCTTTTCTTTTCTAACATATCATCTACTTCTTCATTGACAATGACAGTTTGGGCTTAGACTGAGCGTTTGTGATTTCCCGAAGGAGAGCTAATCTGTTATGAAAATGGTTGAGCCTCTGAGATAAAGGGCCAACTTGTGCCAAAAACCGCCACCTTGGGTTGTCTCCATAGCCATGGATGAGGACCAAATATGGCTTCTTAGACCTCCTATGAACGCCCCAGAAGAGGATGGCGGTTTTCTTGTCGTCTAAGTCTACAGTGCAAGGTGAGAGGCCACATGACCATGAACAGAGAGACAGGAATGTATCAATGACCGATAAGTAGTGGCGTCTTGTGGAGGTCCTGAGATGTGACAGTAGGTTCTTGAGCAGGTGAATGGAGGAAGCCATTGAAGTGGGTATGGATGAGCTTGGATATGCGTGTTTCACTTTTCAATCAAAACCTCATTTTTTGGCATTTGAAGCGTTTTACGATCGACATGCAGATGAGGGCACAAGAGAACAAGATTGTGAGAAATGCACGCTTCATTGTTCTTTCTTTCTTTTCTTTTTTACTTTTTTTTCTCTGAACACCGCAGACGCACATATGTCGCTGTTGATCGGAGAAGAAAGGGCAAAGCATGGAGGAAGAGAAACCGTGGAGGGGATATTGAATTCTCTTGCCCGAATTCGTTGGTGTGATTTTTTTCTTTGGTAAATATGCTCCCAATTGGTACAACCCTGCCATATTTACCGAAAACTCATATATATAAACCCCAAATTAATTTTTGTGTTGTAAAAAATTTCAAATTTATAGATTCTTACTACATTTACCTCAAATCAATATACTCGTGACACAATTTACTCCAAATTATAGTAAGCTTTGGATTATTTTAGGGGTAAATATGACACAGGTTGATCATATATATGGTACAGGTATATCAGTTTGAGAATTTTTATAATGCGAAAATTAATTTAGAGTAACTGTATCACGATTATACAAATTTTATGAGTTCTATTGATACAAAAATAAATTTAGGATTAATGTGGTATAAGTGTACAAATTTGAGGTTTTTGATGGTATTAGATCCTTTTATCTTTTCTCTTTCTTTTTTTGAAAAATTATTAGCATTCGGCGAAAGCCTAACCAATGATCAATATATTTTTTTTAAGAAAAAGATGAACCTAAGAGTTAGCCGGACAAAATAGTAAGAAGAAGATGAATGGAAAAAAGAAAAAGAAAAAGAAAAAGAAAAGAGAGAAAAAAAACTTTTGGATCAAATTGCCCATCAAACTTTTATTTGAAATTAAGTTTGTTACTTTATATTTTTATTTAAGATAATTTCCACTTTAAATCCTACTTAAAAAATTATCATTTTAAGTTTTTATTTGAAAATTTCCCTAAATTGTATATGTCGTACGAAGATAGTATTACTTAAGCCCTTTCAATTAGGGGTGAGCGGATGTAGTGCTAGATTCATGGGAATTAATTCCCTAAATTTTGAAACTTGAAACCATATTATATATATTTGAGAATCTTGAACTTATCTTATCATAGTTCCATTTGTAATTGAATAATTATAATGGATCATCACATTTAATGATTATTATTTACTGTTACAATCAACTGACCACAACTCATATTTACACATGTAATGAATATAAAACATTAACAAAGCAAAATGCCCAATCATAAATATCATTGGAAATAAAAGTTCAAATTAGTAGTCTAAATTACACATTCATCATTAGATGGCATAAAATACCGTGAGATTGCATAAAAATATAGAATAAAAAAAAATTAATCTAGATCTCAAGATCTATTTGTTGGAACCGATTCCTTAATTTTTGAAATTTAAAATTTACTCTATATTTTTTGAAATCGATTCTAATCAATCCGATTGCCCATGCTATAATCATGTTCACCTCTACTTTTAATTGCGTTTTGTCTTGCGCAAATCTTAGCTTTTGTAAAACAACATCAGCCTCTTTCCACACGTTTGAAAGAGAGAGAGAGAGAAGAATCTTATGGTGAGCTCATGTGAATTGTATTGCTAATCAATTGCAACATGACAAGGGGTTCGAGGAAAACGTCGCACTTTATGGGAACCACGCCACGCCACACCGTTACTGTTGCGTTGTTTTTGTTTTTGTCATTGTCCAATGGTCACTTCCAATTATTGATTTGGACAAGGCGCACAAAACCACGAGACGAGTGCCGGTCCTCATCATTCACAAATTTCCTTCTCACTTCGATTGGCGTGGCCACGCGGTCCAATCACAAAAACACCGAAGAAAATTTCCTTGAAGTCTAGAGTCTGGGGGTATTCTTGCCAATTAACAGGAAGGGATTATTTTGCTGGTCTTGGTCATAAAGGTGAGGGTTAAAAGAAGTTTTCCTCATTAAAGAAACGCAAGCAACCATCGCAAGAGTTCGTATATACCAAAGCACATCCGGTTTCATCGTTTGAGGCAAGAGAAAAAGTAGAGCTTTGTTCGAGTGGTGAGGGTCTGTGCCTTGTGCTTGAAGAGGAGAAACGCATTGGTAAGAAACACCACCACAATCACGACAAATTATCGAGAAACTCATTCTTGTTCTTAGATATTTGATTTGATGATTACAGTGTGAGAGACAAAGGAAATTCTCTGATTGTATTGCCTTTCAAAACTCAGACACAACATGATCTGCTTTAAGGTAACTTTTCTAAAACACAAAACCATTTATAGTAGTTTCATCACTGCATTGCTGCTCCATAAAAGCCCCAAACTTCATTCTTTAGTTTATCGTAAATCTAGTTTATTATCATTGATGGATGATAAACGTTTTTGGTTTACTCATTGCGAGACATCTTACATCCTTTAAAGCATCCAAACCATTTACATGTGAAATTCACACATCACATCTTCGAAATCATCATCACATAAATTGCTTCTTTTTCTCAATACATTCTCTTATAAACTATTGGTCTAGTTGGACTAGTGGAATCGCATACTGGCCCTTGCTCCAGAATGATTCTTGAAATATTACATTTGACTAGAGACACTGGAATAGTTTGAGATATTTGCTTCGATGAGTACAGGCTGAGGTGTGAAGGTTTTCCTCCAACTGTATTGCCTTTCTTGACTTGAACATGGCTTTATTTGCTTCAAGGTAACTTTTTCTAAAACACAAAACCCATTGCAATGAATTTCATCTATGTTGCTCCTCTCAAAAAGTTAGCCTTCATTCTTTAGTTTATTATATTGATATTGGAGTTTTACTCATTGCAAGGCATTGCCATGACTTATAATTTGAGAGAGATAATAGGTATAGGGATATCGCCTAAAAGGCAGCCCTATGGTCATGATTAGGCGCAAGTTCTCTCAATCTAATATTTCGCGCAACATTGAGATGTTCAAATTGACACTGTAAATATTTTCAAATGAGGAGTTGCTCGTATACCTCACTTCTTACGCAACTAAAGAATTTGAGGTCGGAGATGTAATTACCCTAATTAGTTAACTAGTGTTCTTTTTGGTACCTAACTTTGTTCATCTCAAAATGGTTTTTAGCAAGTAGCCTAGATTGATTAGGGTAATCAATCTACTAACACGCGAAGTGATCGCGCGAGTGCGCAAACATTAAGATAACAACCATCAACCAATAAAGCATTAGATAAATTGATGAGGAAAATAAACATCTAGCATGAAATAAATGCCAATTCTAACTGAGCTAACAATAAACAAGAATCACTATGTGAGTGCGCAATCAAGGCATTTTTCTTTAAGAATAATTAGAATCCTTTAATGGAGTTCTAGAGGCTTGTTCAATTTTGAGCATAATTTTATATCAAAAGGCTCACTTTTTAAAAAAAAATTATTCATAAACTATTTTTTAAGCATTTCAAGGAGTTTTAATATTTTTTTTGGAATTTTTTGGAATTTTTTGTGGAATTTTCTAAATTTTTTCTGAAGTTTTGAATTTCCCATAATTTTATTATTTACCGAATTTTATGAATTTTAAAATATTTTTTTTATTTTTAATTAATTAAGCATTTTTCTGGATTGTTTTCAACATTTTATGAATTTCTGATTTTTTTTTTTAGATTTTTGTAATATTTCGAAACTTTTCTATTTTTTAAATATTTTTATGATTTTATTTAATATTTTATATTTCTGGATTTTTTAGAAAATATTTTTATTGTGAATTTTAATATTATAAAGGAATTCCGACTGGGTTATTAAATCGACTCGGACCCTATCGGTCTAGGTTGGACTAAAAACCAGGTTGGCCCTAAGGCCCACTCAGAACTAAACAAAGGTGGTCCACGAAGATTTTCTAACAAAAGGCCCACTTCCAAATTCTGTTCTCAGCCCAATATTTCTCAGCCTACAATACCAGCAAGCCTGAAACCCATTTTTCTTTCTTTTTTATTTTATTTTATTTTATTACTTTTTCTTTTCAATTTTCTTTTTCCCTGCGCGTCGTCTTCTCCACGCCCGAGCGACCACCTGCCCAAAGCTGGCTTTCCTGAATATCACCCGAACGACAACGCCGGCCTAAGCAACCGGCACCCACTCCATCGACGAACCACCACCATCCGCCAGTCGTTCACCCTGACCGGCGTCGACCGCCGCCGGCCACCTATTCCAGCGACAACCAAGCTACTTTCCAGTGTGAAGAAAAACCCCCACCGACTAGACAACAAAAGACTATTTCACGAAAATCCCATGAAAACACGATAAACAAAAGAAAAGAAAACATTATTCCATGGCTATAGAAGCAAACACGAATTGATCTCGAGTTGAAACATGGACTGGCTTCAGCCTTCTCTGAGGCATTTTATCGAACATGTAGAGTGCATCAGCTAAAGGGAAAACATACGTTCATTGGGGGCTCCTGTTCGGGCAGAGATCAACACACTAGGTACCAGTAACATTCAAGATCAACTCAGAGACGAATCGTTAGCACTTAGCACAGGTAAGATTAAAAACAACGAATCTCGACCAAAACGAACCACGTGGACTCAGGCTTCATGTAGACATTTTAACAAACGTTCCCGGACCGAACCTAGGATCAAGACACGCAGCAGAGGTCCCCTAACGACCAAAAAGCAACGAAACTCATCGTGGCTACTGTCGGAACTAGCACGAAACGGGAAGCAATAGCCCTGTCCGGCGAGCCCGAAACGGGGTCCAAAAACAAAGCACTGTAAGGGCCGTCAGTGGTGCCCCCTATCCGGCTCGGGGGCGGCGAATGAGGCGAGCTCGATAGATCGGACCAGGTCCGGGCACCTCGCACACCTCTGAGCCCGAATCCTCAGGAGCTCGATGTGCCCGGGGAAGATAAGCGATATTCGAGCTGCAGCCTTCCTCGGGTGCGGCTTGGGAAGAACAAGGGCTGCGGGCACGAGGGTACGACCGGGAGCCGGCGGGCGAGCTTCGGGCGTGGCCGGATGGCTGGAGGGCTCCTTTCTCTCAGGCTCTCCCCCCTTCTCCCTCTCGGTTACTCTTCCTCTCTCTGTTTTCAGCCGAAGGACCACTCCCTCAACGACACCTCCTCTCGTCCCTTTTATTTCGTCCCTCTCACTCCTCCTCTCCTCCCGGAAGACACCAGCTGCCTGACCAAGCGTCCTGGCAGAGCGTTGCGCGCACGACATTCCCCTCGTCCTTCGTTCGTACGCCGTCCTTCGTCCTCTGTTTGTCTTGTTCTGGTATTTGTTGTTTTGCTCACGTGAGGAAGAAACGAGAGGGGAAGATCTTTACCAAAAACAAAAAAAAACCGAGAGGGGAAGAAGGAGGCCGGGCTGGGCCGAGGAAAAGAAAGAGGAAAGGCTGGGCAGAGGAAAGAAGAAGGGAGGGCTGGGCCGAGCCCGGGAGAAAAGAAAAAGAAGAGAAAAGGAAAGAAGGCCGGGCCGGCCTAGCCCTGGCCCGGTCTCGCTCTTTTTTCTTGAATTTTATTTCATTCAATTAATATTTTTTTAGTGTGAATGCTCCTAATGTCTATATGCCATGCAATTTAATTAATTTTTTCCAGGAGCTAAAGATCAATCCCTAATTTTTATGCAATTAATGAATGATTAAACACCACCAAAATTTAGGTGTCAATAGAAATCTTACATCCTTTAAAGCATACAAAACATTATATGTGAAATTCACACATCACCTTTTCATGATTGTCATCACATATATTGCTTTTTTTTTAATACGTTCTTTTTGTTCAAACCCGCTGGTATAAATGGTTGGTCCAATTGGACACAATGGAATCGCTTGCTGGCCCTCACTTCAGTATGATTTGAAAACATTACATTTGACCAGAGACACTAGAATGGTTGACTTTATATTCATTCGTTTTCCTTGAAAGGTGGGTAGGCGATAATGTTTAATCAAGAGAACTCAACTTTGGTTCTTATCTATACATAAAAATTTCTTTATTGGATGAGCCCGCTCTTAATTTATTAAAGCTTCATCTAATGATCCCAAAGTAAAGTGCAAGTGTATATGTAAGTTTTGTAATGAGGATTTGAATATCGTTACTCTAAACTTGCTTCATCCTTTATACTAGGTGAGAGTATCCACAAATGGACTACGATATGGAAGTGCATAAAGAGAGAGACCTGTCCATAACTACGAGCTATCTCACCAATGATATATTTCCATATGTAGAGTAAATAATAAATGTACGAAAAAAATGTATATGGTGAAGAAGTAACTAATAATAAAAATGTTAAGTCTCTTTTCGCACATTTGTAAGTGAGAAAGGAAAACCCTATGGCGAGTTAATGTAAATTATTGCTTATGAACCAAAAGTCATCCTTATTAGATGGGAAGGGTTTGAGAAGAACGTCCTAGTTTACAGGACCACAAAACACCATAATTTCCATAAATTATGGTCATTAGCAAATGATGCCTTTTGGTTGAGTCAAAGACAATAATTCAAAGCATAATTCGCTAGTAAAGAAGATGATTACTTGGCACTAAAAGAGTGGCAGCATTTATATTTATAATTTTCACTCTGAACAAGATGAATCTTACACAAGTATCGCATTTTTTTTTCAGCAAAGACCAAAGTGTTGATTAAAACATCTTTTGTCAAAAGACCAATAAGTTAATTAGCAAAAGACCCCCTATTTGTTTAAATCACCCAAGGTTAACCATTTTATTAATTGGTTCGAAAATTTCCTTGGGCTGTCCAATTCGCCCTCCTATGAGTTCCAATTGCAAAGACATTGCATCTTTTTTAACTTGGTTATGCTTAATTACTGCTTTCTTGATGAAATGTTTCTCCAATCTAACAAAGACTGGTATTGCATATACTTTCAAAGTGTTTCAAGAAATTAAGGTGTTTTCCACATTCGACCTCTCGTTGATTACACTGCTATCTAACCTTAAACACCAATTATCCTATTTCTCTTCCTACTAAAACGCTTTAATAAGATATTTGATAAGCCTGACTGTACATCAGTGCCATGATAAACATTAGTTCATGTCTACTAGTCAACTTCAAAAGTCCAAGAACTCCGTGATTTCTATTAAAAAAAATCAATCATTAGATAAGGAAAAATCAAAAATTTCATTTTCTTTTATTTAGGACAGGCAGGTTTCTTAGATGAAAAATCCAAATCCGTAAAATTTCGTATAACACCAGAAGGAAAAAATGATCCCTCTTTTCAGATATCTCTAGAAAAAGCTTACTCTTAATCAAGGGATAGAGAGGGTCATTGTTATCTTTTTATGTCCAAATGAACCTACGTGGAAACTAACGTGACAAATGCCACTTGCATGTAAGTTGACGTGTCAATTTTTTCTTTTTTTTCAATTAGAAAGCTGAACAAAGTGCTATTAATAATTCGAACTCAAAATAAAATAATTCTTGTTAAAAAAAACAAAAATGTAGAAGCAGAAAGGACATGTGTTCGGTTGCGGTGGCCACAGCACTGGCGAGGTGAGTGGGGCCGCAACCCCCACCCCATTGCTCTTGGTGCTCTTTCGACTACGGTGGCCAATGCCATAGTCAGTTTCCCCGGCGGAAATAGCCCGCAAAGTTAACCATGGAGAAGGCGCTGTTGGCAACGTCGCTTGGGACAGGCTCTAGTCTTGTCTTGCTCAGCCTCACCGTCTCTCTTGTAGCTGGGCAAAAGGAAAAAACATAAAAGGAATGGAATGGCTGCAATTGCAAACCTGATCACAGAGATCACATGAGTGATGTTGGCGATGACCATCGAAACCGCTCGTAAACCTTGCCTCAATTGATCTCTCAAACCCTGATTACGACCCTGATGACGAGAACGGCGGGCTCGCGCTTGCACCCCACTAATCGCCCACCCTAATTCTGACCTTGTACATTTAATTCCGAAGCACATAGAAGAGAACTCCTCTACATCTTTTAAAACTGGCTGGTCAATGCTCTTTGTGGTAGGTATAATGTCCGATTCGTAACTTTTTATCCCCTTCAATCGTTCCCCTTTTTCACCGTATTTTGTTTTTTGTGTTTGTATCTCTGCAAATTGAAAGGAAGAAAGAGAAGCAAACTGCGACATTGCTTTTGCTTCCAGATTCTGTTACCCTTTTTTTTTTTGCATTTTCTCTTTAATAAAAATTATCTTGTTTTAAGTTTTAAACCATCTATTATACTTTTTTCTTTACTTTTACAATAATAAAATTTCAATTTAGCTTAACACGTTAGCGCCGTTTACCACGTAGGCCAGTTGGCTCACCAGTTATGTGAGAATTTCAAATGACACTCTAACCCACCGTGGCCATTGGACCCCAACTCTATTTGTTAATAACTTGCTCTGTTCAAATCCACATAGCATGATAAATGGGGAAAGAAAAACATATGAAAATGAAAAAGAAGTGTCATGTCTCCTTCCACGCCATCGAGAATGAAGAAAGAAAGAACGAAAGACGTTAAGGTCATTGCCGTCGGCAAGTTGGAAACGACCCACTCCATCTGGGCTTGGATTGAAATTGTGTCTAGGGGAATCGAGATACTTCGTGATATCAGTCCCTCTTCATCATTTTGTTTCCCTCTCATATCACACACCAGTTCTCAACTAATTAATTTCTTCATAGCAAGTTGTGTGTTGATAAAGTGGTATTTTATGTTGTCTTGTTTTGTTTGTTTTTGTCTAATGATCACTTGCAATTATTGATCTGGGCAAGTTGGATAGAACCGCAGTGATGATTTCTGTCCTCGTCATTTCCCCCTTGTTTTATACAATTCTCAACTAATCAATTTCTCAATTGCAAGATTTTTTATTTTATTTTATTATTGTTAACAATGAATATGCGTATTTGTGCTGCGTGCGTGCGTGCGTGCGTACGAGAGAGAGGGAGAGAGTTAGGATAATGAAAACTTTGCTCAAGTCAAAAAGTATAACCAATAGTGCTTCATATAAAAATGGCCTTGCGCCATCCTGTTACAAATAAGATGAATAGAGAAACTACATTAAAGAATTAACGATCTAAGCAAACAAGTATTTTCTGGACCAAAATTACAAACTTAACAATTTTATGAAATTTAATCCATGCAAAATTACAAAAAAGTATGATTAATTAATATTTAATTTATTTTCAAATGGAGGAGGATATTTTAGTCAATTAACAATAAACATAGAAGGTGAAGAGGGGATGAGACAGAAAAAAGTAGGTGAATTAGTTATTGACCTTGTTTCCGATCATAGAAGGTTATTTTAGCCGGTTGATAATAAAATATGTATACCAAGCCAAAGAGAGGGATAAAATAGCCCCTACCGTATTTCTTTTATTTAAAATAAAGTAGTGGTATAAAAAAATTTAATTGGTGCAATATTGTCCTTTAATTTAGAATTTCTCACACTTAGATGCAGGCATTCAAAAGAAATTCTCTTTTAATTTATGGGTGACATGACATCTGCTATGCTCTAACAAATATCAGCTATTAAAACAAGTATTAGTGGGTAAAAACATCAAAAGAACTACCAGCTATCTTAATAGTAAACGCCATCTTTTAATTTGTAACCTCGCACGTATTCAAATCCAAATGGTGGTACAAACATCAAAACAAGAACCAGCTATCAAATGTTGCTTGTTAACAATTTTTTAAAAAGTACTTATTGCTTTCTTGCAAAATCATGAAAATGAAAAGAAATGTATTAAGTTTTGAAATATTGAGAAAAAGTTCTAAATATCTCTGATTGTCAATATTTTAAAAAATCGACAATTGTTGAACTAGTTAGAAAGAAATTTATTTTTTTGGTAAATAAAAAAATTTAGCCTTCTGCTGCACATGGTAGACCAATAACGTCTTGCTTTGTCCAGGTAAGATCATCAGCAAGTTCTCCACAGAAACCAGTAACGCGTTACTTGGGTGCACCGAGTGCAGTGAGCCATCATCGGGGAGCAACCAAGTTTTTTCCCAGGTAACTCTACGTTCTAAGCTGCTCTTGCTGATATTCCCCCGTCTCTGTTTTTTTACATCGAACTTGCTTCCGTACAATCAAGGCTCTCTCTCTCTCTCTCTGTGGTTTTGTTTCACTATTCTCATCGTTCTATCACTTTGCCTTTCTCTTCATACACGGAGTGATTAGTTCAGTTCTCTGTTCAGTTTCCTTCACGTCCACTTGTTTAAGCAAACAACCAAAGGAGGCAACAACAAGGCGAACAAAAGAAAGGGGGAAAGAGGAATTTCTAGAAATTGAAGAAGAAATCATGGTTGAGGCATGTGCATCGGATCTTGTGTCGAAACTTGGTGAGTGCCTGATTCCTCTCGTTGGACGTCAATTTGGGTACGTGTTGCGCTACAAGACCTACGTCGATGGTCTCGAAACTGAAGTCAAGCTATTGGAGGCTGCAAGGGACAGGGTGCAGGGCTCCGTCAACGAAGCCAAGTATGACGGAAAACTTATATACCCTGATGTTGAGGTTTGGTTAGAGAGTGTGGCGAAGAAGGTTGAGGAAGCACAACACCTGTTAGAACGTGGCAATAATGCAAACAGCGCTTGCTTCCGCGAGTGGATTCCCAACCCCGTGGTGCGCTATCCAATTGGCAAGAAGGTGAAAGAGATGACTGTAGTCATTCAGGGACTACATAAGACAAGCACAGACAACACCTTCCAAAAGGTCTACCGTGAGAACACTCCGATAGGAATTGTCACTGCTACCACTTCTGCTGCTAGATCTGTCGACAATAATGAAGATGTCCTGGAGTCGAGGGCTTCAATTAGAGAGAATGTTATTAAGGCTATAGGTAATGACAAGGTCTGTGTGGTTGGGGTTCATGGTCCAGGTGGGGTTGGGAAGTCCAAGCTTTTGGTGGACATCGAAAGACGAGCAAGGGAAGAGAAATTGTTTGATGTGGTTGTCACAACAAATGTATCACGCAATCCAGATCTAGAAAGAATTCAGGGGGAAATCGCTTATGCATTGGGCCTAAAGATAGGGGATGAGGAAACTGCTCGTGGGAAAGCAAATCGTTTGTGCGAGAGGTTAGAGAGTGATTCTGAGAAAAACATTCTCATAATTTTAGATAATTTGTGGAAGAAACTAGAGTTGAGTGAAGTTGGCATCCCTTGTGAACATGATAATAAAGTAAGATGTTGCAAGCTATTGCTAACATCTCGAAACCGAGAAGTTTTGCGTATTGACATGTGTTCTGACCTAGAATTCCGACTGAATGAGTTAGGGGATGGAGAAGCACGGAGACTTTTTGAAAGGACTGTAGGGGACAGAATTAATGATCTTGATATTAAACCTTGGGTAGATGGAGCGGTCAAGAATTGTGGAGGATTGCCACTTTTGATTGTTGCATCGGCAAAAAGGTTGAAACACGGAAATTTGGTTGCATGGAGGAATGCTTCGACCCATATAGACGTGTCAGATGTAAGATCAATAGTGGAACCAAATTACAATGACTTAAAAGAAGAGAGGATCAAAAAATTGTTCTTGGTTTCTGCTCTAAGCTCTTGGAGTCCCATGAGGTGTATGCTTGCCTACTGCATGGGTTTGGGTTTATATAAAAAATTCAGCAATACCATCGCAAACGTTAGAGATAGGTTGATTTTGGATATACGGAGCTTGCAAGACTCTTCTTTGTTATTAGACAGCGACGACATGGAAAAGCTTAGAATGCATGACATATTTGTTGACATGGCCATCTCTATTGCTTCCACGGAATGGAACACCTTGGTCGGAAGGAAGGATTATGGGTTTAAAGAATGGTCAAAGGATGAGCTCAGAAAATGCACCACAATATCCATCGTTTATGTTGGCATTGATGAGCTTCCCGAAAAATTAGACTGCCCAAATTTGAGGATGCTTATATTAGCCGAAAAAAACCCATCTCTCAAAATTGCCGAGTCATTTTTTGAATCTATGGAGAAGCTCCAAGTCTTGGACTTGACTTGCTTATCCTTCTCTTCTCTACCTTCGACGATTCAGTTCCTTGAAAACTTAAATTCGCTATGTCTTGATTTTTGCAATCTGAAGGATGTGACTGTTCTTGGAAAGCTGAAAGGACTGCAATTCCTAAGTTTCCACGGATCTAAAATCGCTCGATTGCCCAAAGAAATAGGTGAACTAACAGAATTGAGATTTTTGGACTTGACAAGATGCACCAAGCTCAAAGTTATCGAACCTGGCTTGCTTGGAAGCTTGGTTAATTTGGAAGAGCTATTTATGGAAAATAGTTTTGATCAATGGGAGGCCGAAGATAGAGCACCGCGAAGCAATGCCAGCCTGGCTGAGTTGAAGAGCATGAAAAAGCTAAGCACCATGACCATCTCTATTCCTTACTTTGCCAGTCTCCCAAGAGACTTGCCATTTGGGAAACTAAAGAAGCATAGAATCCAAATTGGGCACGTTTGCAATTGCTCGAATCAATACAAAGACTCCAACACTTTAAAGCTCAAGCTGGATTTTGGCAATCTTCTTCTCGAAGAGTGGGTGCAGAAATGTTTGCAAAGCACGCAAGGTCTCCACTTGGATGGATTGCATGATGGCAATGATTGCATTCAAGATTTGTGTGTGGAAGGTTTTCAGGAATTGAAGCATCTTCACATACAAAATAGTCCCTCACTTCATTATGTTTTTCACTCCACAGAGTATGTCCCGTGCATCGCATTTGCGAGATTGGAATCTTTGTTTCTTGAGAATCTGAACAAATTGGAGACAATTTGTAGTGGCTGTTTTGCTCCAGATTACTTCGGCAGATTAAAGATTGTAAAAGCGGACGACTGTGGTGAAATCAAACATCTATTTCCTTTGTCCATGACAAGAACATTATCCCAGCTCGAAGAGATTGAAATAAGCAAATGCCACTTGATGCAGCAAATTTTCGCAAATGCTAAGGAAGATGAAGACATAGATGAAATAGATGATGAATCCAAAGTGAAATCATACAATTTGCGTAAGCTGACATTACGAAACTTGCCAGAGATGACGAGTTTTTGTAAAACCACGGACCATTCTGTTGATTTCTTTGATGGACAACAGGTACACAATTTATTTTTGAGATTTTGGGCATGGATTCTATATGTGGGAGCATAATAGAACGTAGTAACATAGGATATTTAATTTATTTTTTTTGAGATTTTTTCTTCAGAATAGTTAAGACAAACAATATTTTAATTTTTCAAAATGGAATTGCTATGTGATATATGAATATATAAAAAACACTTTTTACATTAGTTAATTACATCTCACTTTATTTGTGTTATGTTATCAACATAGTTAAAGAATCATCGTGTTAGAGATTTTTTTTTTAAGTCTAGAAGTTCATTATTGATTAATGGTGAAATCGAATATATATAGACAAACAATTATGGATATATTCATAAGTTGAAGGAAGTATATAGGAACTATATAATTTTAATGCCCTTTATTTAATAATGAATGGACATACATAAAATTCTATTGTATCAATTTATTAAAGTGAAAGAAAGAGCTAAAAACTATTTCAATAGGTAAATTTAACTACAGTGACTGTCAAATAAAATCCAAATTAATTAATTATAAATTTGCAATTTTAATCGTAAGTACATCGGAGTTAGAGTAGTTGAGATGATCAAGTTGCTTCTTCCCTCAATGATTGTAAGTAATGCAGGGTAGCGAATGGATCTTTGTGGAATTGTGGTTCGACACAAACTTCCATTGTTAAATGATAGAACTATTATGTGACTATAAATGAAAAATTAGATATATCATTTGAGGAGGCCAAATAGTTTTTGTAACCTTGGTACATTAACGAGATTTAAGTGGGATAATTAGTTTTTTTTTTTGTTCAAATTCATGTAGGGTATTGGACCTTTTGTGGTGATCAAATCTGCCACGAATCTTCGTCCTAACTACTTTTCTAACATTACTATTAGAATTTATGTGCACTGCACATGCTCCAATTTCTTTTTTTTGCAATAAAATATTGCTTGAAAGTATTAATTAGAAACTCATTTAACATTCATTTGGGCACTATCTCTTTGTTTTGACAATTGCTTCAGCCGTTCTATCTGTATAAATAAAAAAAATGAAAAACCTTTTTTAAATTATTTTTATCATGTGAGCGAAGCCGCAAAAGCATGAGGCTCGACTAAAATCATTTGTTGTATAAGCATTTCATCATATTGGCTACAAAAATAAAATTTTCCATATAAGCAATTCCTTATATAGGTATATTAGTTCCTATAATGAAATTGACTTTGATGGCCATAAGGTGCTGTTGGGGTCAGTTCATGGTTCTTATAGCCAACCAAGGATCTTAGGAAATAATTGGATCCTATAGTGCTATGCATGAAGACAACAAAAATCTTCTGACTACTTTAGTATTCCTCTCATGAGAGATTTTTTTTTTTTTATATACTTTGGATAAAATGCCATGCTAAAATTAAGCCTGCAAATCAATTAAAAATATAGTTTTTTCTGTTTGCCAATTTAGGACATGATTATTTGCTAGAAAATAATATTATATAAAATCATTGTCAATGACTGAAAATTCAATTGAGCCTGTGCCATGAATTTGGAAAATGTAGTTAGAAAGCACAAAATGTGAGGGTAAATTTAATAACCTCAATAACTCTGGGACTATGAATTCTGTCTTATTATTATATATTCAATGGAATCCAAGTACATAATAGCTAAATGATAAGTAAGTGTAAAGTTGATAAAATTATAAAGAAGAATATGAAAAATTAAGACCAACAATTTTTTAAAATTTTCAAAATGGAATTGCTATGTGATATATGAATACATAAAAACATTTGCAAATCAGTTAATTACCTCATTTTATTTGTGTTATGCCGTCAACATTGTTAAAGAACACTGTAAGATGTATAGATTTTTTAAAGATAATCTAGAAGTTTATCATTGGTTAAAGGTAAAATAAAAAATGTATACAAAAACATTTATGAATATATTCATAAGTTGAAGGAAGTATATACGACCTTAATAATTTTTATGACCTTTATTTGATAATGAATGGATATATGTAGAATTTTGTTATATCCGCTTGATTAAAGTGAAAGAAAGAACTAAAAAAAAATTCAATAGGTGAATTTAACTACAGTGTGTCAAATGATATCCAAATCAATTACTTATAATTTTGCAATTATTATCGTAAGTATATCAGCCTTAGAGTAGTTGAGACGATCACATTTTCTATTATACTCTTATTTGTTAAATGACAGAACTGTTTTGTGACTACAAATGAAAAATCAAATATAGTACAATAGGCCAAAGTATTTTCTAATTCATGTAAGCTGTTGGACCTTTCGTGGTGATCAAATCTACCCCAACTCTTGGTTCTAACCTCTTTTTTAATATTACTAGTATAATTTATGTGCATTGCACATGCATGAATTCCTTTTCTGTAATAAAATATTGCTTGAAAGTATTATTTAGAAACACATTTACCATTCATAGGTGATTTAACAATTGCTTTAACTTTTGTGTCAGTATAAAATAAGAAATATTTTTTCACATTATTCTTTAAAATTATTTTTATCATGTGAGCCAAATCGAAAAAGTGTGATGTCAACTAAAATCATTTGCTGAATTAAGCAATTTTTTTCTTGGCTACATATATGAAAGAAAAATGCTTTGTTGATTGCACCGTTGCTCTGCGTGGAGGTACGGTGCAATCTGAGGTACGGTGCAATCTGCAACTCATAATTTACCAAGGAAACCGGATAACTCATTTGTCCGATTTCCTAGGAAATCAAAATCCTGCTCGGTAGGAGTTGATTCCCCATAAACAGCATCGCTCTTCCTTTTTATCTTTTGCCATGCGATTCTCTATTTTTCGCACAGAACCACATATTCCTTTTGAGAAATGACATTTTAGTTGGTCATATATACACCAAAACAAAAAAATTATTAGGACATTTTCCACTTGGATTCAATCAATGTAGCCCGTAAGACCTAAACAAAATTGAATTTTGAGAATTTACCATGTGAAGATGTGATCAAGTTTGAAACATAGTAAAATATATTTATTTTGTCTTACAATATCCTATAAAAATTTACTACATTTGATTGTAATCATGTACACAAGATGTTATAAAATGCCTTGTTATTTTATTTTTACAACATTGCATCACTGCTGGCGACATTTTTTTTAATCGAGCGCAACATATTATATAATATGTGAAAATATAATATTTTGAATATTACAATTATGATAGTAAATAAAACATTAATAACATTACATTTTAAGGGAAAAACTTTACAGAATGGAAATTTTTTCTTATTTAGATAATTACTTAGTTTTGTTGTAAACAATCGAATGCCATAAGTTTCATGTTTTATTTTATGATATAGATATTGCAACATTTATCAAAAGTAAAACGTTGTTCAATATGAATATTCTTATTTTAAGAGCATTATGACGGTTCATTATAATAAAATGTACAATGAAGAAAGAAAGATCATACTGCAAAGTTGATCGTCGTAGAGACATGAAATGAGATTCAGGAGAAGTTAGAAAGGACAAACAAAGGCTTTTAAGATTTATTTTCTTTTCAGGGAATTGTTCTTTAATTTTTTAAGAATCAAACTAACCTATAAACTTCCAGTAGCCAGTTGTTTTTGGAATGAAAATTGTGGTCAACATAGGACTGTTAGAAACTCAGTCTAACGGCACCGTCACACTAGCAAGCCTCTACATAAAATTTTACCATATAAATCAGCAATTTGATAAGGAAGCGCATCTTAGGTCCTTACATAGGTAAATTAATTCCTATAATGAAATTGACTTTGATGCCCATAAGGTGCTGTTGGGGTCGGTTCATGGTTCTTATGGCCAACCTCGGATCTTAACAGTGATGTACCTTTTTCTTTTTTCCTTTTTTTTTACTTTCGGCCAATGTGGCATATATGCCGCAATACATCTACGAAAGGAAATCATGGATCCTATAGCGCTATGCATGGGGACAACAAGATCTTCTGACTAATTTAGTATTTCCCTCACAATTTACAATAACTTTTTACTTTCAATCTTTTGATAAGAGATGTATTTTTTCAAAATACCTTGGATACAATGCCAACCTCATATTACACATGCAAATCAATTAAAAGTGTAGTTTTCTCTATTTGTCAATTTAGTTCATGAGTATTTGGTAGAAAATAATTCATTTGAGATATCACATAAAATCATAATCAATGACTAATAATTCAATTGAGGCTACGCCATGAATTTGGAAAATTTACATAGGAAGCACAAAATGAGAGGATAAATTGAATAACCTCAATATTTCAAGGACTATGAATTCTGTCCTATATTATGTATTCAATGGACTCCAAGTACATAATAGCTTAATGATAAGTAAGTGTAAAGATGATAAATTTTAAAGAAGAATAAGCAAAATATTAAAAATCACTACTATGCTTTTTCTTCTGTTATCTTTAAATCTATTGTATGAGATTATTTCATTTAATATTATTTCACATGCAACTCGTATTTCTAGTAACGAACATTATTATGAGATAGTGTGGGGTTATTCACCCTTTGCAGCTAATGAAGCTACAATGTTTGGAAGCAATAACCATTGAAGGATGCCAATTAATACGAGAAGTATTTGACTTGGAAGGACTCATGGCCAGTGGGGAAGTTGAGATTCTATCGCAATTGAGAGAATTAACCTTAACTGACTTACCAAGTTTGGGACACATATGGAACAAAAATCCACAAAGAGCATCATATTTCCGAAACTTGAGGACACTGAAGGTGCAAAACTGTGAGAACTTGAGGTTTCTTTTTTCTTCTTCCATGGCTAAAGCACTTGGGCAAATAAAAGAAATAGAGATAGAGAGTTGTGAATTGATGGAGGAAATTATTGATGAGCAAGAAGAAGAATTGGAGGAAGCTAAAACCACACACTTTGAAGTTTCCTCTGTTAACCTCCTTGTCTCTTGTGAAACTGCCAAATCTCAGGACATTCACTTATGGAAAGTATTATATTTACTGTCCATCCTTAACAAAATTGACAATATCAGAGTGCCCCGAAATGATGACATTCTCTTCATTCGAAGAAAGGCAACAGTTAATGACAACTGATACAGGTGTACGACAAGCATTTGGTCATATCAACTCTAGCATGTCCTTGCTTGGCTTCTTCAATGAAAAGGTAAGTAAGCATGTATAGTATTTTTATTTTTTATTTTTGTTGATCATTCTTCTAGTTCTGGTCAGAGAGGCAATTTAGTAGAAACTGGATTATTTTTCTGCACCAAAAATTTGGCAGAGTTCGTGGTGGAAAAACTAAGTTGCTGCTGGTCATTCTCAAAGTTGCCCCTGAATATCGGCATAATAAGATTCTTTACCGGAAAATTCAGTCATTCTACATATACAATTTTGTACGCAGGTTCTTTTCCCAAGCGTGGAGGAATTGAAGCTTTCTTTCATGTGCCAATTAAAGAGGATATGGCATAATCAACTCCACGGACAGTCCTTTTGCAAACTTGCATCCTTCACTATTCAACTATGTGAAAATTTGTCGTATATTTTTCCATCAAATTCAATGGATAGGTTGAACAGTCTGAATAAAATTGAGGTGCTCGGGTGTCCCTCCTTGGAAGCAATATTTGATTCAGTAAGTCTCAACTCTGATAAAAGACAAAAGCCATTGGTCCTCTCTTCATTAGGAAAAATGAAGTTGCTGAATCTACCAAAGCTGAAAGACATTTTGAAGAGTGACTGCAAAGTAAGATTGGCATTTCCTAGTCTAATGGAAGTGAGCATAAGGCGTTGTCATAATTTGCTATATCTCTTCTCAAGTGCCACCGCCAAAACTCTTGATAAACTTGCAGTTCTTGACATTTCCTGTTGCAATAACCTGCGAGGCATAATTGTGATGGAAGGAGGAAAAGGGAAAACCGTAGAGACATTCAAGTTCCGTCATTTAAGCACACTCAAGCTTGGTGACCTTGAGAACTTGATTAGTTTCTGCTCATCAAGTTGTGCTAGTGATGGGTTACATCCTCTATTTGATGAGAAGGTATCATATCCCAATTTATCTAATTTCTTATTTCATTCTGTGTTTTTATGATTTGGCCCTAAGCAATATTGTGTATTTTCCATTTATCTCTATACATTTGTAGCTTGCATTTCCAAAATTAGAAGAGCTATATGTCAAGGGAGTTCAACAAGAAGAACTGTGGAACAATAAAATCCTTGAGTCGTCCTTTTTTCGTCTAAAGGTCCTCAAGGTGAAGCAGTGTCACAACCTAATGAATGTGATTCCTTCATTCATGTCAAAGAGGTTGCTTCAATATATGGAATCCTTGACAATTGAGGAGTGCCCACGTATAAGAAACCTTTTTACAATGTCTATGGCAAAAAGTCTAGGACAACTCCAATATTTGGGTCTCAATGGTTGTGGAGAGATGGAGTACATTCTCACCAAACAAGAGGAGAAACATGAAGAAGCAACTGACAAATTTGTTATTCCTCAACTTGTCACTCTGTATCTTCATAACATGCCAAAACTCAAAAGTTTCTGCCAAGGGAAGCATATTTCAGAGTGGCCTTCCTTGAAAGAGTTTACTATTGAAGATTGTAAAGCTGTGAAGGTGATTCTAGGGGATGCCAATTGTAGAAAATCAGAGGGTGGTGGTCCAACACATCAACCGCTTTTACTCGTTGAAAAGGTTTGCTCTCATTCTTCTCTAATGGCATATCTAGCTTGTTGTCCTGATGGTTTGAGCTAAGGGTATGAGCAGTCACTTATGATAACTTATCATTTTCATCTACAAATCTTTGAGCTCAAATAAGAAATATCTCAAAGCTACTTCTTTAATATAAAAATATTGAAACATATATGAAAAAAATTTCATTAATTTCAAACACTCAATAGATTTTTTTTTCCTTTCCTTTTCGAGTCTTAGACTAAATTGTAACTGAAGTACAAATATTAACGACATGCTAAGCTTCAATTAACAACTTTTAATTAATCTAGAGTCTAGACAATGCTAAAGATGTCAGCTCAAATTTAAATATTGTTCAACGTAAGATCAAGGGTTAATGACACTACGAGTTCTAAAAATTGTGTTGATTCGGCACTTAAGTTCTAAAATTTGCACAATTGATGCATTTCAAGACTTGTTAAGTCCGTCCCTTTTTAACAAAAATTCTGCATTTTTATCATATTTTCAGTCTTGCATGGGCTTTGGTGCGGTGATGGAGCTTCCTGAAGCACAAAGGGAGCTGTTTCACTATTGCCGCATCGAAAAATTGAAAAAAAAATTAAGAACATACTAAAAATTAGAAAAAAAAAAAAGTCAGCACTAATATGAAACTAGAAATAAAAGAAGTCCTATGATAGTTTGATAGTCAAGGGGGCGAAGGGCTGCATAGGGAGCGCCACTATTGCTTCCCTTCCTGCCGATGAGGGCTAACGACCCTTGCTATGGTCACAACAAGCCCGTTAACCCGTGTAGGGCCTACGGCAGGGCAAGTGTGCTCGCTCATGCACTGACAAGGAGCCAAGTTTGGCAACTGCTGGTGGCCTAGCGAGGGTGTTGAGTCTACCTTCTTAAATTTTTTGTCACCTTTTTTTAATGTGGCATCTCCACATTATCACCACATTTTACAAGTTAAAAAAGGAAAATTCAATGAAAAATGACATATATACTTTCCGTCCTCCTGAAACTAATTTTGGTAATGGAAAGACTCAAATGCTGAACCGGAACAAGTTTTACTTATAAACAAAAAAAAAAAGTTTTGGTTCTTATACATGTCAAACTAGAATAAGTTTTAGGAGTCATTTTGTTACTCATTCCTAAAGTCAATTGTAAATATTGTGATGGGAAAATCGTTCCACAAGTCCTAAAATGTGTTTATGAAATGCAATCGAGTCAAAAAAATTTTCAGTTGGTGCAATAAACTCTTAAACTTTTATCAAAAAGTGCAATCGAATTCCAAACCTTTTATTTGGTGTAATAAAGTCATAAATTAATACAAACAATGCAATTTGGTTATTGTGTCCTAAAAGAACTTGATTACACCTTTTCAAAAAATACTTAAAACTTGAGTAACCCAATTGAAAGGCGTAGGACTTGGCTACATTTCAAATATAAGATTTAGGACTTCCAATGCATCTTTATTTCTTGGTTATGACTAAAACTGCAAGTAGTTGACATGATAATTTTCACTTTGGGGTCAAACCTAGTCAGCTTAATCAAATGCTAATCAAAGGAGCTTTGGTGAAAAATTGGAATCATGGACTTAGCAAATCTGTATTCATGGCTCCACGCGAGCCAATATTTCCTTTGCTACACGCATTATACGTAAATAAATCAATTTCACTAATGGAATCTATAATTCAATGTGCCGTCATTCACTATTACAAAAAAAATTGAGGAGCTTTTTACTAGGTGTACGATACATATGTTAGCAATTGATAATATAGGATGAAATTGCATGGCAAGGTTAGTTCAGAATCATAAAATCTGAATGAAAATCAGATAGCAATAAACTAAGGAAGAGAGAGAGAGAGAGAGCGCCTTATCAATAAGGCCTCATCTTGACTTTGTTATAAAGAATCTGTCATTTCCCATGTACCAAAGCTTACATCAAGACACTTTGGGATGACAACAAACATTGGAAATATTCTACACTTAATAGCCCTTAGTTTCTATGTATATTAATGACTAGTGATTTTTTGGTTTGAATCTAGTCTTTTCTATTGTTTTGCTATAAAAGGTCATCAAACCTCTATAAATAACAAACCGAATTTGATTAATGAAAATTTTCCTAGTGCAATTCTCTTGAACCTAGAAAAGTTCAAGCCCTATGAAAATCTAGAAGAGTTTTCCTCCGTCCTTGAAGCGTAGAGCTTTTTAAAATCTGCATCCTTGAAGAGCTACAGCCATCAATCTCAAAAAATCAATGTCATTTCAACTTCCTTAGAGGCCTAGAAGAGCAACCATTGAAGTTCCTATCTTTTTCTTCATTCTGTCTGTTTCGGTTTTGCCCAATTCTCCTCAAATTCAAGAGTTCCACAGTACTCATCTCCAAAAACTCAAAACACAAAAGTTATAGATCGCCGAGTCCTCGTTCTTTTGGTTTTGGAATCAGGTCATTTCAATCTGAATTGACAATGTTATGTCCGTTTTTCCAAGCTAGTGCAGAATTGAAATTTCTGCTCGATTTTGTGATTAAGTTTTTTGTCACTCTCGATCCTATTATTCGAGTAGCTTGCCTTTGGGCTACATCAGCTAGACAATGTAAGGGTATGTGGTGTGACTTTGGCTAACTTATTCTTTTACAAATTTTTGACTTTAAATAATTAACAAACAACTTAAAGCTACTTCTTTAAGATAAACATATTGACACTTATATCAAAACTTTTTCATAAGTTTCGAAAGCTTGATATATTTTTCTTTCGTTCTCAAATTTTAGACTAACGTAATGATTCATTAATACTGTAACTGAAATGCAACTATTACTTAGAGGTGAAGGACTAATTTAATATATTTTAACTAATCTAGAGTTTAGACTATGTTAAAGAGGTCAGATCAAATTTAAATCTAATTCAGAGTAAGATCAAGGGAAAATGACATTACCTGTCCTAAAATTTGTGTCTAGACACTTAAGTTGTCAAAAATCTTTTACACGCATTCAAGTCGTAATGATTACACATTTTAGGACTTGTAAGGTCTTTTGTTTTTTGTAGATGAAAAATATGCGTTTTAATCATACTTGCAGTCCTACGTGGCAATTAATGCAGTGATGGAGCTTCCTCAAGCACAGAAGGTTCTTGTTTCCCTATTGCCACATCGGAAAAATTACAAAAAAGAATAGAAAATGGACTGAAAAATAGAAGAAAATCTAACAGTAGAAACAACAGTGAATATAAAAACTGAATTAAGATAATTCTGCGAGACAACGCAAGTCCCCGGGGTTTT
>CM026411.1:24547672-24709453 GCA_014858505.1 Corymbia citriodora subsp. variegata | reverse complement strand
ACTTTCGAACATTGCTTTATGCCACAGTCCAGATTTTTTTTTTCCCTAATTCATAGGTTTTCTGTGAAGCATATTGCATGTTATGCTTACCCACATTGGAATTCCTCGATAACACGTGGAATTACCCGGTCAATCAAACTTTCTCGATGTGCTGGCATGACTTTTCTTAATGACATTCGGTTGATTGATTTTAAAACATGAGCGGCAGGATGATATCATAATTGTAAGGCTCTCGATATGATTGGTGCGTGATTATTCTCTCGCAACTTATGGCTCAACTTGCTCTGAGAGGTGATATGATAGGGGTATTCTTTGTCTAAGGTGTTTGGTTTTTGACCAACTACAGGACCTACGTATCACTCAAATCATTTCGAAATAAATACTAAGTAGACTATGTCCCAAATGGTTAGGAATGACAATTTGACATGTTCTGATAAGTACCCGACATTGCCCCGTCTCGAATGGAGGAGACAAAACCCTTGACTCCCGAATTCTGCGTAGAAATTGAGGATCGCATATGTAGGCTTACAAGTGAAGGGAGGTGCTAATTCTTCGACATACTAAAGTTCGTCCTTGCATGGTAAGTTTTATAAAATGGTTCTTGATCGCCTTTTTTTATTGGATTACTTTCTGGCAATTTTTCTTCTTAATTTTTTGAAGGATTAAATTTCTTGCACAGGATCGCAATTCTTTTGAATAATATTAGGATTAAGATGAATATATGCTGGGGTAACACAAACTAGGATTCTCTTATACCCCATGAGGATGGGGTGTAAATTGACATCTCATTGGCCACAAGTAGAGGTGATCAATGAGTAGGTTCAAGCCAAACTCTTAGATCAGGCCTAAAGTTTTGCCCAAACTTACTAGGGGTGATTGGTTGTTGGTCCGATCCTGTCTCACCTAGGAGTCAGGAACCGGACCTCTAGGATGGGTTCCTTTTTTCCAGAGATGGAGGACTGGGCGGATTGGTCATGGAACCAAATTGGGTCCCCAAGTAGTCCAATGGAACCAGTGATAAACTAGTTTCCCTCCCCTTTGAAATCAAGCATTTGCTCTTAATCCACAAAAAGATCAAAATGCTAAACTGTGTGAACATCACACACTTAACAAATACTAAAATTAATCTTAGCCAAAAGGAAAGCGTTTATTCACAACCCCTCTTACAATCTCTATGCAACCGTTTGATGGAGGACTCTCAGCATTTGTATTGAAGGTTGGAAACAACAATAGAGACAAGCCAAAAGTCCCACATCGAAGGTTTGAAGGGGTTGGCATGAAAGGCTCGACACCACAAGAGAGAAAAGCCAAACACTGAGAAATCCACATTGAATGGGAATGCAAAGATTGTAAGAGGAGTTGTGCATAAAAGCCAAGTCATGCTTCAATCAAAGCATGCCTTTCTTGGCTTTTTGTTTAAATATTTATATGTCAACAACATTGAGAAAATTCCTAATAATTACGAGTTAAAATTATTTCTTTAATTTTTTCAAGAAATAAAATTAAAATTCTAAAAAATAATAAGCCTTGGCAGTTCCATCCCTGGAATGGGGAGCCGATCGATATCACCGATTCTAACTTTAGGGAACCAAGAACCGGAAATTGGACCGACACCCCAAGGATCGAACCAAACTAGCCAATCCAGTCTAATTTGGTAGATCCCAATTCAGTCGGTTCCTTTTGCTCACCCGTAAAATTTACCCATAATAAATTTTTTATGTATAATGTTATGGGCCTATTGAAGCCTTTAGAACTAGAAGTCTCGTACAAATCTGCTCAAAGGTAGAGATGATTGGTTCTCAGTTTGGTCCGATTCCAATTTGAAACTAGGAACCAGACCAAGAGGACTGATTTCCAAAATTCCAAATTGGCGACTGGACTAGTTCGTCCTAGGACCAGGAATTGGATAAATAGTTCAGTTCAATAAACCGATTACTTTTTTTTTTGCCACAACTTTTTTCCCAATACTTTTTTTCTCATTATTTGAAACTAAACCGAGATAGTATTACATTCACATTTTATTAATTTTTTTGAAGAAATAATAAAATAAAAAATTATATTTAGTTGGTTCGGTCTGGTCTAGTTTTGCCCGAATACCAATTATGTTTTTAGGAATCGGAAATTGGACCGAAACTCCTAGGAACCAAACCAAATCAACTAATCTGGCTTGATTTAGATGGTTTTTGATTTGAACAATCTGTTTTGTACACCTCTACTCAAAGTGCCTTTCGAACCATTATGGCTTGAGCAGGCCTACAAGTTGTTAGGTTTATGATCAGATCAAATTCGCAGATAGATATGGAAAATCACTAATTATCACGAGGGTTGTCTAGATGCACCTCCCAGCCATTACCCGTATGTCTCGTCGCCATCTCTACCGTAGTCTGAAAAAAGTGAACTTGGTCTTGTCGAAATCAGCAAAAACGAAACACACGATTAAAGGGGCAAATCAAATGCTTGAAAATCCTGAATGGATCTCTCATGGTGTCTTTGTCTCCTTTTTTGACTTTCTGAGCAGCACAATTCGCTTCAACCCATTCCACACCTCCCCTACCTCCTTCTTTTCCAGCCTATTGGTGATGAGATTGATAAAATAGACCCCCCAGCCAGTCGGTGCAATTTTATAGATTACAGTTTGACATTTTGCACATTTTGGGTGTTGTCACGAGAAGCGATTGATGTGAAATGCTAAAATGAATCTAAATAATCAAATTTGTTGCCTCCACCTTGAGATTTACATGAGACGCATTAATTTTATTCATTTAAATTCAACTTTAGTGTATATAATCCAATCATATAACAATTTCTCGTGCTAATTGAATTGTATTTTTCGTTTTTTAAAGAAAAGGAAAACAGAAATGGCACCGATGCATCATGTATAGGATCGCAAGAGATTTTATTATAAACAAAAAATGTGGGTAGGGGGAGACCATCGAAAACCTCCCTAAACATTACCACTACTGTTGTGTATTTGAATGATTGCTATGCTCAATTTGAACCGTTACTATTGTTCATTTTAAGTAAGCTCGCTACCATCAGATACAAGTTGGGATGGAGCTAGAAGTGATTATACGGCTGTTGTATAAACTAGGTTCAACCTATGCTGGCCCCATGGGAACCGGCTATAGACCTTTTTTATCCTTTCAATAATGATACCCGCATGTACAAGTGTTTGGTTGCACTGACTGGAAGTTTAGAGGAACATCTTTTTGTCAATAAGTTCTACTAGATGTGGTCCAATAGACAAACATCTTTTTGGCAAAAATTAGAGAAAGCTTTAGACAATTTGACCAACCCTACTGAGAGTGAGAGAAGGGTAGGAGGTGCTAGGGTTTGGTTTGCCTCCCGCTTTAGTTTAGAAAAATAAAAGAAATTAAAAAAAGAAATAATACAAACCAGTCCAATTGGTCGGTTCCTTGTGTGGAACAAAGGATTGTCCAAAACTGACCGGTCCTATCCGATTCCTAAGTTGGATCAGGACTGTGGAATCAATTGAGAGCTCCACAACATATTAGAGTAAATCTTATCCAAATTGCCTGACCACATCGATAGTATAGAAAATGTGGAAGCTAGAACCAACTCCAATGACCTTCAATATGACAAATGTCAAAAAGGAGATAATCAATTCTTTGCCATGGGATATGATAGTCAAATTTGATGAAGGACAGCTGACATGAATTCTTTTTATTTACAGATCTCTGATTTATCAATATAAAAATTAAAAAATGTCCATCTTCACGTTGCCTAGTATCAAATCATCAATTCCACTACGTAACATCTAGATGACAAATCAATAGCTCAATACGAATTGACAAGTCTTTTTATATTCTTGATTTAAGCAATGAATGAGGGGAGGGGGGGGGGGGGGGGGGGGGGGGGGATTTGCTTCCCCTTAAAGAAATCTGATTCACTTATAGTAATACTTATCCATTTTCGATATTGGGTTAATTTACTTTTTGAGCTTTTTACTCGATAACTACTCCCGTGGGCTTTTTTGGGCCAACTTTTGTGGGCTTTTGACCATTAATATTTGACAGCACAAATTCAACTTTGTCAGGTTCCTTAAAATTAGTCAACTATTTGTATGTGCTCAATCTTATTTTATGCATATATCATGATGAAAAGGTAAAATAGATGCATATGAATATATATGTACATAGACATGATTGAGAACGCAATTAGGGAGATAAATAAGGTGACTTAATTGAGGTTGGCTCGATTTTTTGTTGTGCTGAGTGGCTTGTGTATCAAAACAAGAAGAATTTGTTCTTCTCTTCTGATTTAAAAGTTATAGAGATCAAACATTAAATGTGTGAATGATAATCATTCTATCAAAAGAGTAATTTCTATTCAGAAATGATTCTGTTTTATACTACTCGTGAGTATAATTTTTGAGCATATGAATGTATTTGATAACTACCCAAATTTTTTATTCCCGGTATAGAAATGCATTTGGTAGGATATTTATAATTTCTAGTCCAAACCAATTTCTTTTAATTTTTTAATGATTTTATTAGATTTTTCTCCTTTCTCTTTTTTTTTTTTCTTTCCTTTTTTCCTTTTCAGCTTGTTCTCCTCTTTTGATTGCCGGCTAGACTCAGGGCAGTGACCTTGCTAGAGCATCACTAACCCCTAGCAATGCTGAGCCACGGTGAGGCTTGGTCTTGCCTAGGTTGAGCCTTGCTGGGCCAAGTCGACATCGCCGAACCAAGGCGATGTCGACTTGGTGGTGGCCTGGTGAGGTCGAGTCTCACCGTGGTTGGAAAGGCTTAGCTTCGCCTTGGCTAGGGAAGGTTGGTCTTGTCGGCCTATTGCTAAGTCGACCTCACCTTGGTTGGGTGATGCCGACTTGGTGGTGACTCGGCGAGGCTTGGGCCGGTGACACTCTGGCAAGGTCGCCAGCACTTATTTGGCTAGTCACTGGCCATGGCCAAGGCTGACAACCAGCCAAAAGAAAGAAGAAGAAGAAGAAGAAAAGGAAAAAGAAGAAAAGAGAAGAGAAGAAAAGGAAAGAGAAGAAAACTTGGACTTGATTCTAGAAATTATTCTTGGGAACAAGAAAATTTTTTTGTTTATTCTTGATTCTATTCTAAATCTATTTTTAGGAATAAAAAATTTATCAAACGAATTTCTGTTCCAAATATGTTCTCGGGAATAAAAAAAATAGAATCAGTTGTTACTGGACAAGTTACCATGTAGGCCAAACATCATTGGATGTTGCCCTAGTGCCTAGTTATGTAAATATTAGGAAAATATGGATGTTAGACGAATTGTTTCTTCTAAAATTGAATTTGTTAGAAAATGTGGCAATAATATGTGCATAGCATATTAAATTAATGCTTCCCTTTGCGTGTAAGCATGTATGATATATGATGTGCATTTAACTAAATCAAAGATGGTAATTGCATGTTAAGGATTAAACAAAGAAATATGGTGCCGAAAAGGCTGTGACGGGCCAATGCTAGCCCTTTCTCCGAGCATAATTGGATATGTAGACCTTAGATTTTGGTTGGAAACATTTGTTAAGAATCAAATGTGCTGTGGTAGATGTAGAAACTATAACTAAATTAAAACTAATAAGAATAAAAGAACATTGGATTTACGTAGAAAACTCTTAGGGAAAAACTACAGGGAGAGAAGAAATAAAATCCACAATAGAAATTCAAAGATTACAAAAGGTGGCTTTGAAAAGTTGAGATTCTTTTTATTTTAGCTTCTTAACCTAATAACTTGAGAAACACAATATTTATATTGCTCCCAAGTCCTAATGTTGGTCCAAGCCCATAAAGAATTCAAGATATACTCAACAATTGGGTTGAATTCTAAATAAGTAACAAACAATCTTCTTCTCCCATTAGAGTAAAACTTAGTTGTAGTCAACATTAACCAATTCCAGCACTGCTTGCATTTGGCAATGGGCAAGGACTTCGTTAACATATCAGCTAGATTGTTTTCTATACCAATTTTCAAGACCTTGATATAGCCATTAGCAAGAATGTCTCAAATAAAGTGATACCGTACATCAATGCACTTTGTCCTCTCATGATATATATGATATTTAGTAAGATATATAGCACTCTAATTATCACAATGGACAATAGTCACACCGTCATCCACATTGAGCTCTTCAAATAAGCCTCTTAATCACATGGCCTCCTTAACTACTTTTGCAATAGCCATATTTCATGCCTTGAAGTTGAGATGACTGCCCACTCAAGGCAACTTGCCCGCTTTGGCAACGTAACGGGGGATTATTTGCGACATCCCAGACTTGTCACTGTCCTATTTCTTTTTATCTTTTATTAAGCACATGTTGAAACGTACATACCCCTCCAAATAGACATAATGTGGATATTAGTCAAGAAAA
This sequence comes from Corymbia citriodora subsp. variegata, assembly GCA_014858505.1. NCBI lineage: Eukaryota > Viridiplantae > Streptophyta > Magnoliopsida > Myrtales > Myrtaceae > Corymbia > Corymbia citriodora. The sequence continues at coordinate 24,703,086 of CM026411.1, read as the reverse complement.
CATTCACAAAGCACACTACATATATTTACATTAACTTTGATAGTTTACAAGCCCTTTTATTATCTGTGCATCCGATTACAAGTTCGCTTCCAAAAAGGTAGGGCAACCTTAGCTCCCCTTATGAGGGATTGATAAAACTTGATTTCTTCTTGACGAACTGGTCATGTACAGGTTAAGCACATCACCATTGGGTAAGGACCCAAAAGACAGATTGGGTGGCAGGCGATTAGACCCATGGATGGGCCTAATAAGTCCTATATTTTGCCGTATGTACTTGGCCTCAGAAACATGAGGGACTAGCTCATCCCTACCTTTCTCCACTCAAATGGTGATATGGTACTTCTGATATGTGCTAGCGGTGATTTGTTCCATGATGCCTAGGATGTTAACCTCTGTCTCCATTGGAACGCCAAATCGGACTGAGGGCTCAACATTCATCTGAAAATGTGGAAAACAATGGGAGTGAGTTAAAAACTCAATGACTAAATTCACTAATACTTGTGTAGGATGATGCCTTGTTGGCATACCAACGCATACAAACATCCCTGCCTTGTGCTGATGGTTGTTGACACCCAAAAATACCCTCGTTGTCACACGCTGGTCACGAGGGCATAGAAAGGAACGATATACCCCACTTTGCTCATAGAAACCTAGAATCGCCAACATCCTTGAAAGAGTTTGGAGCTAGGTGTTGACAAGAATCCAAATGAAGATACCTAAGTTGTCAGCAAGATGCTTAGTTGGCACATGTCAGGCTGTGAGTATAATGAGTTGGATTTAGATTTTAAGCTAAATTGGCATTAAAAACCAATAAGAAATAACATTGCATATAAGGCACAATAAAGTAGGAAATTAGTTATTTACTTGGTGGGCAAGTTGTGCAAGTGCCGTCAACAGGTCAGAAGGTGATTAGATATAGATAAGGTGGTCAATGAAAGAAGAAAAATGTGGGAAAATCAAGAGTGCTACTCAAGGAAAGTAATTGACCTGACTATACCATAAATACCACAAGTAGGAAAGCAGTTATTTACTAGGTGGGCAAGTCGTGCAAGTGTTGTCAACAGGTCAAAAGGCAATTAGATATAGATAAGGTGGTCAATGAAAGAAGGGAAAATGTGGGAAAATCAAGAATGCTACTCAAGGAAAGTAACCGACCTGGCTATACCATAAATACCACAAGTCACACAACTAAGAACCCCCTAGAACATTACAAAAAATATCTTTACTTTTATCTTTTTTTTTTATCACATTTTAGTTGTAGCTTTCTAGATTCCCGTTGTTGATTAGATTCTAGTGTCTCTTTATCTAGTTTGAAATTGTTGATTGAATTCCAGTGTTGTCCCACAAGCTTAGTACCATCAATTACATTCTAGTATTGAGTTTCCTATCTAGGAGTATTGCCGTTGATTAAATTTTAGTTATATGCTTAAACGGACTATGTCGTTGATTAAATTCCAGCATAGTTTGAGCCAGAAATAAGGTTGTACATACAGGTTGTGAATAAAATTTGCATTCGCATTTGACATTCTTTATCCATACTTAGCACAAGAACTTGGATGCCCAATAATAAAATGGAAATGCACCGTTTGGTGAAAGATTTTTTATGGGATCCTAAATCGATGAAATATCTTTTTGGCATGCCCAGTGGGACCTTTGTGTTGAGTTGAAAGAGTACTATGTCCATAAACCTGAAGTTAGGCCAACCTAAATAATGTTATTGACAAACGGATATCATTGATGGCTGAAAATAACATGTGGAGAGTCGTCATCAGCCTCACTTCCTCATAATGAAGCCGCAAACCAAGGCTAAGAGGAAGGTGCTAATATTCCAAGGCATCATGTGGATGAGAAGAGGTAGCTAGACCTCACACCAATCATGATTGCTATTGTGAGGTGAATAGTTGAGAAGGCTCAAAATGAGTTCGCATATGGTGAGACGGATGACTAATGTGGTTTGGTCAGACCCTTAATAATTAATACTTATCATGAGTGTGCCCAAGGACATCATGGAACTCTAATGGGACCAATTCAAACACAAACAGGGTAAGTCCCCGTGACAACCGAGTACATTTTTGTAGAACTTGTGTATCAAGTAACATCAAGTTATGCAAGATAGAATGCATTAGTTTGGCCTCCTATTAGGATCTTATAAAGGGGGGAAGTCCTTGCACTTGCACAAACTATTGGATTAATCAACACTAGCGTACACACAAATGTTGATCACTATCCTGCAATGCCCATTTCACTTGTGACTCAACAATCCATAGCATTCGAGAGCGGCTTAGGAGTTGGGATGACTTCTTGACCAAACTCTATTCCTATACCTTAAATGAATGTGTTATCGGTCACGATGGAAGTTCCAAGAGTTATAATAACTCCAGCTAGTGTCACGCCCTAAATCCCGAGCACGCGACAATCCCTTACTATGGTCAATTGAAAGCGACGTCCTAAGACTAGTTGATGATCATTCATTTTAATCTTTTATTATGTGCAAGTGGATGACGAACCATCCCCAGTCCAAATAGACAATCAAACAATCAAACAATCAAATAGGGATAGAATGATAAACAGTAGAAACTTCAACTACTCATTTATACAACTTATTAGATTAACCAACGAAGGATCGTCTTTCGAATTACAAGCCCAACAGAAGGGCTGATCCATTCTCTAAGTTAGGCAAAAAAGAAACTAGGCTAATCCAGCTATACAAAATGAACCATCGGGTTCAACACCATGGTCACTTGGACCCATCAAACTTGGATCCGTCAGGTCAATCACTAGTGGAGCGGGGGCAGGATTCTCCATTGTGGGTGCGTCATTCTAAAGGCCTGAAGATGGTTATTCAATAACTAGCTAGATAAAATCTTAGTGATTTCTTCCCCTAAGCTTCGGTTAGTACACCAACTCAACCCGATGTATCTCTCCAGAACCATCCCTTAATCAACCCAACAACAAAAACCAACAGTCAGCAATTAAACAACAGGCAGAGTTAACCAACAATCAAAAGCCGATTCGCATGTAACCTTACCCGATATGCTATACCTTGCACATTATATATCAACACAATACATGCAATGCACATGGCTGTTAGATGATGCAGTTCACCAATTACATGCAAATCGCGTCACAAGTGATCTCACATGGCCATTGCCACACCTTGCACGTTATCAATTTATGTGTGCGTGTCATAAATAATGATTTGATCACCTCATGCAATTTAGAAACCGATGATGCAATGTTTCTCATACACTCTAGTATCCACACATGTTCCATTGGGCTGAGGTGCTACGGTGCTACGATGCCCTTCCTTTGTAGAGGTGCAACCATATCCTTCTGTGCTATTGCTACAGCACTATGGCGCCCTTCTTCTGCAGAAACGCAATCGTGCCTTCCTGTGCAGGCTGATGTGCTATGATACTATTGCGTTGTTCCTCCGTAGAGGCGTAATCGTGCCCTTCCGTACCCTCCGAGACGCTACGGTGCTACGGCGCCCTTCCTCTGCAAAGGTACAACCGTGCCCTTCGTACCATTCGAGGTGCTATAGCGCATTTTCTCCGCAAATGTGTAACCGTGCCCTTTTGTGCCATCCCTTTGGTAATTCAAACTATTGCAGTCAATGCACACATACTAGCACATACACTTGCATTTAAAATCTCAAGTCCTTTATCATAAAAGCAGTCCATTTCCGGTGTCCCTCGAACAAATCTTTTTTCCCCTTTTTTGTGAAAATCACACGATTCAAGCGGATATTCATGCAATACCACATTCATTCCACCTCATAAAATCAAGACACATGAAATTACACATTTTAATTTTCGGATGAATAGTGTGTGAATAGTGAAATTTCAAATTTTAATAATTAGATAATTAAATTCAGAAATTAAAATAATTAAATAATTAAATTCCGAAAATTAAATTATTAAATACATAAAATAAATAAATTATTAAATTAAACAATTAATCACATTAATGAAGCAATTAAGGCAAAACATGCTTAATTAACACATAACACTCAATTAAGCCTAATTAAGCACAATTAAGCATAAATAAGCAAGATTAAGCTAAATTAATCTTAATAATTTATCTAACCACCTATCTTAGGGCTAATACACTTAATTAAACACCCTAAACAATCCTTAACACTAATTAATCCAACCCTAAGCAAGTTTAGGCACTAAGGGATTAGAGACCAAACTCACTCGTTATGCGGGCCGGCGACATGGACACGAAAGCGGCGACGAACTCGACACCCAAAGACCCCTCCCACAACACTCCAAAGCGGTCCCGGGCTAAACACAACAGCAACAAACTTGGATTTCCCACTAAACCTTTGAAAATAGCACCATTGGAGGAGGATAGGGGCTGATTAGAGCAAAAAGAGTTGGTCAAAGCTTTGGTGAGCTGGTGGCCGGTGACCGGTGGCTCCAAGGGGTCGAGGGGGAGTTGCTGGTGGCTGGTATGGGCGGTGGTTTGGTTGGAATGGGAAAGAAATAGAGGAAATGGCGGTGGGCAGAGCTCCCGCTATAGTAGGCGGTCAACGACCCGCCGGCTTCCGGCCGACGTACAGATCGGCCGGCGGCTTCATTCGACAAACAGCTGACGTCATCCATATGTATTCTCTCTCCTGAGCACAATGGTGGGTGGCATGGGCCGAGATTCACATGGGAATGCTATGAACAACTTGATTTTCGGAGGAAGGTCAGAAACTGAAATTGCAGGAAGGAAAAAGAAACCAAGGAGAAAGAGGTGTGCAGTTTTGGTGAGCTGCAAGGGGAGGAGAGAGAGTGAAATGAGGCTGAAGAGAAGCTCATTAAGGCCATTAAATGGCTTGCCCAACTCCCAAAAAAGATGACATCATCTTCTCTCTCTTCTTTTGATTTTTTTTCAAAATATCCAAGGGCATTTTGGTCATTTCCACCTTGCACATTACCAAATCTGTCCTTGGGCTGAAAATGAAGGGCGGGCCTAAAAAACGGGCTAGAAAATGAATAGGAATGGACTCAGGAATTTGTTGGGCTCGAAACGGCTCAAGGTTAGACAGCGGGCTTGGGAGGGTAAATGGTCGGTTTAACCCAATGGGTTCACTTGCTTGTCTCGGGTCTACCATAGTGACTATCCCACCTTGGGCGTGGGACTCACACTGTTCTTACTCGGTCCACGTCCTCGTAAGCTCGTTTCCTCGGTCTGAAAATCCCTTTTCCAAATACATGGCTTAACTAGCATTGTCGACTATCTAAGAAACATCGTCCAAAAGTCCGTCCCGGACGTTCCCAAAAATTTGAAGTCCAATACTGGATTCTCATGCCATGTCAATTTTGCCTGAATACCATTTTGGTACTACTCAGACTAACAGGCGACTTCGAGGACTCACGCGTAACCGACTCGTACCAATTCACGTTCAAAACTTCTCGACACATGGACGTCTTTGACTATATGAAATTGCAAATGATTGATTCTTATTTCAAAGTACATGATTATCAAGGATCCACATAGGGCCATTTGCGGGTTCGATAACAGTAGATAGAATCACCTATCATCCTATTATTTCTGTTCACGAATCGACTTCTAGTCGTCCCTGAAATCGGCCTGCATAACTACAGGATCATCCTTACGCAAGTCTCACGGTCGAGTTGTTTTCCCAAGTCAAGTTCTTTAGTCGCACTTGTTCTGTTCTCATTAGCCTTTCTCCTCAAGGTTAGTATCTCAAGAGTAATTGATTCCAAGTGAAATCAACCAACAATGCATTGACAAAATTAACATTCATTCCTCCCTCAAAGGGCTCAAATTTTAGAATGTCACAGCTAGGGGGCAGGATCAAGTGCAATAGATGAACATTCACTTGCAGGCAACGCTACATAACGTATAGTAGTAGTTGTCTCAACTTGTTGTGTCAAATGTGTAATAACAACAACAAGTGTCGCTACCTGCTATACCAAATGTTCAACATCAAATGATAATGTCCAACACCCAACAATAGATGTCATAGGCTCCAATTCCTAATGTTCGACCATAGATGAATATTTCTAATCCTCAAATAAACCAAGCACCTATGGTTCAACTACAACTACACTTTTATGGGCCCTAACAATAGTTCTATCATAATCCTCAGTAGAATGTTAACCTAGCAATGCAGCCTAATTATGCCATGCAATAAGCCTCGGGGTTGCCTCTTATGGCCCTTATTTAAAACAAACTATTGGCCAATCCAACATTGAGGGGATATGGTCATAAGGTAGCTTGCCTACCTAATATCTATAGGAAGCCATATCTAGATTGAATGGATACTATGTCATATCCTAGGGAATTTAAAATGCCTAAATTTACCTTGTTCATTGGAGGAGAAGATCAATCAACATTCATGTATGTTAATCGTTTCTTGGCACAATGTACAGACGTAGCACATGCCAATTATTACTCAAGTTGTTTCCTCTATCATTATCAAAGAATACTTTTACTTTATATACGGCATTACTACCGAATTATGTTACTTCATCAGAGTAGATGGAAAGATTGTTCCACATCTAGTTCCAAAGAGCAATCCCAAATCTATTAGTAGCTAATTGATTGACCATGAAATAGCAAATAACGAGTTAGTCGACTAGTTTATTTCTAGGTTCAAGAGAGTTGGGAATAAATGCCTAGTCCCATTACTTGAGAAAACCTTTGCGGATCTCGCCTTTAATGGATTGAAATTTGACATTGAGAATGGTGGGACAAACTTACTCGGATTTGTTCCAACTATCTACCACAACCACAAAACAGAAAGCTTGCTCAAAGAGAAGGACAAGAGACATGGTAGATGAGCATATGTTAATTGGGCCAACTTAGTTGAAGTTGATGAGATGCTAGAACAGGTGGAAATGGCAAAGGTTGTCGTTGCTAAAATGGCCATTAGCAAGCCTTGTACTTGTTAAGCCTTGAAGGTAGCTAGGTTGAAGGAGAAATCTAACATCATGCCAAAAGCCAAAAAACCTGTCTATTACTCTTTTGATGTCAATAAGATTGAGGAGATATTTGATCTCTTATTAGTTGATGGACAAATAAGGTTGACCGAGGGATGTAGTATACCTGCTAAGATGAGCTTACAGGAAAGAAGTATTGCTAGCATCACTCCTAGAGCTATAGTACTAATGATTGCATAGTATTTAAGAGAAATATTCAAGATGCAATCAAGCAAGTAAAAATAAAGTTTGTGGATGACAAGAACAAGGCTCCTATGAAAGTCAACATCGATCCTTTCCCATTCATGACCGGTCTGATATTTGGGAAAGCTAATACCTAGAGATACCAAAAGCCACAATTTTGTGCAAGATGTAAATAGATAATTGGGCAAAGACAATACCATCCTAAGTTCTAAGATCGTCGGTTCAAAGAAGGAGTTGCTAGTAAAGTATATAGCCAAGGTTTAATGCCTCAATCCCAAAAGAAATCTGCACTCAGAATAAGCCAAGCCATTCTAAGAAATTTTACCCACATTAGAAGGGAAGACTTCCTTTATCGGACTTTGAATTTGAACACTATCAAGATTATCCATTGTGTTCAAAATGTAGGCAATTGATTAATAAGCAAAAACGCTATCCTAAGGGGCAATATGATCGACATGACACTATAGTCATAGGCAGAATGTGATAGTGAAATGATTAGAGGGAGCTTTTTCTCCATCGAACAAGGCATTTTGAGAAGTATTGTACCCATCGAGAGATTTTCAAATCATTTAAACAAATATATGAAGAGGGTGATCCCACAATTGGGACCTTGGGAGAACATAATGGAAAATAGGGAGAAGTATACTATTAGCACCTTAACTTGTATATAGTGCTCACTTTAGCCTCACAACTTTTTGCTGGCATGCTTAAGTGCGAAAATTGGAGAAAAAATGATCACTTAAATGCCTTTGGAGGAATATTCTAGCCAAAATTTACATGTGACTTTTTTAATTAATTTTTTTAGTTGACATGGCACTTAACGTTGTTTAACCAACTTTTCATGGATCACTTAAGTGCTAAATTTTTTGAAAAATGATTTTTTAGTGCCAATTTTTTGAAAAAAATGATTTTTTTTTCAGTGCCAAATTTTCGTTGACACTGAAAAAATTAATTTCCAAAAAATTTGGCATTGAAAAAATCATTTTTCAAAAAGTTTGGCATTTAAATTATTCGCAAAAAATTGGTTAAAAGACATCATTTAGCATCCCCATGTTTTGGCAAGCCACGTAAGCTAAAAATATTGAGAAAAAAAGCCATGTAGGATTTTCGGTTAAGTAGATCGGCAATAACACTTAAGTAATTATTTTTCTTCGATTTTGACACTTAAGTGCACTGGAAAAAAGCCGTGGTACTAAATTGAGTGTTATACACAAGTTAAGGCACTAATAATGCACTTCTCATGTGGTAAATATGATTATTATGTCAGTTATGCCCCACTTCCCATTTGCCCTCAAGTGACAAGCCCATCTGGATAGGGGTCTTAGTTTAATGATAAGGATAACATTTCACCAATGAATGTTTGCCATCAACGAACTTTGAAGATACCCCATGATCCACCCATCAATAGGTGGCATAAGGTTAACAACTCCCAATCTATAGGGCACAAATTGACATGAACATAGAAGAGAAGGATACAAAGAAAGAAAAAAGGTATTATTGCTCCAGAAACAGCTTGATCAAGTGTGTGTTACACAAGTCAAGCCCACTTTGGTAACTGCTCAAGTGCCAAGGAAACCCAAGGCTAGGAATCTAGTATGGAGATGAAAATTAGATAATGAAGGTGCAACTTCCAATCAAAATGGTAAATTGGACATGGTAGTAGTTGCATAATCGCCAAAACATATGAGAAGGACATAGATAAGGTCAGTTTCACGATTGACTTCTTACATGGTGCAACTGAAACTTCCTAAGGAATTCCGCATAATATCCTCTGATGCTAAATTACAGAGGAAATTCTCACAGATGAGAAGGAAGGAGCAGAGTTTTATTTTGACAAGGAGGAAGTCATGGAGTTTGAAAAACCTCTTACACAAAGCTTAAATCATTTAAGGGCATTAAACATTAATGCTAAAATTAATGGTCACCCTCATCTCGCGTGTCAATCAATAGAGGTTTTGCTTTGAATCTCATTCCTTATTGGTTTTACAAGAAAATAGGAAGGAAGGTTAATGAAATTATCCCATTGAATATTTAGTTATCAGACTTTACCTGGGACGTTTCAGACGTCAAAGGAATATTTGTAGCTAATTTGGCCGTGGGATCTAAGACCTCTAGGACTTCTTTTTGTGTGGCCAGTAGTGATGGATCATATAATTTACTGCTTGGAAGGGATTGGATTCATAGAAACCAATGTATCCCATTGACTTTGCATCAAATGTTGGCATTCTAGAATGGTGATAAAGTAGAGTATGTTAAGTCCAATGCAAGATCACAGGTGGTTTGTTCACAAATGGTAAAGGGATGGTAGGGGGCAATAGAAGGCAATATTTGCGTAAGCAAACACCCATTAGTAGATCCCAACAATATCGCATTCTACCATTTTGATAAAGGGATTGTTGAGTAGCCTTATATTGTCAAGAGACCTCATTAAGAGGTTGTCCTGTAGAGCCGAATTGGCAAAGCAAGATGCAAAGGCTATCGAAGGGATGTTGAACTTTGATGATTCACCAATTAAGGATAATGACAAGATCATTGAAGCTCAAGACCCTTTAGAAGAAATTAACCTTGGCACGACTACTGATTGATGCCTTATTTATGTAAATTCCCTCCTTGATAATGAACTCAAGGCTCGATTTATAGATTTGTTAAAGAAATACAAGGACTGCTTTGCTTGGGATTGTCATGAAATGCCTAGATTAGGCAGAGATGTTGTAAAACATCAATTACCAATAAAGGAAGGACTTAAAGCACACAGGCAACTTCCAATATGGTTTTCACTAGAAGTCATACAAAAGGTTGAGGAGAGATTGAGACGTTGTTGGCAGCAGGCTTTATAAGAACTGTGCAGTATGTCAAGTGGCTATCAAATACAGTGCCAGTAAAAAAGAAGAATGGGAAGCTTAGAGTTTGTGTATATTTTCGCGACTTGAATGCAGCTACACTTGAGGATGAGTATCAAATGCCTATGGGTAATATGCTAGTCAACTCTACCTCTGGTAATGAAATTATGTCCCTCATGGATGACCATTTGGGCTATAATCGAATATTTAAAGCCAAAAAAGATGTTCATAAAACTGTATTTAGATGCCTAGGTGCAATTGGTACCTTCAAATAGCTAGTCATGCCATTCAAATTGGAGAACAAAGGTTCTACATACCGAAGAGTAATAAATTTCATTTTCCATGACATGATTGGAGATTTTATGGAATCTACATTGAATCATTAAATTAGACCAAATCTAGAACAAACCTTAATAGGATGCAGAAATTTAGATGAAAGATTAATCCTTTGAAGTGTACTTTTGGGATTCAGGTTGGTAATTTTTTGGGATTTTTGGTCAATCAGAGGGATTGAAATAGATAAAAATAAGGCTAAAGCTATTTTAGAATTGATATCGCCAACTACTAAAAAACAACTTCAAATGATATTAGGGAAGATAAATTTCTTGCGTAGATTTATAGCCAATCTATTAGGGAAAATTGAAGTGTTCCCCCATTATTGAGGCTCAAAAATTAGGAAGAGTTTATTTGGAAGGACAAACATCAACAGGCATTTAATTGGATAAAAGACTAATTGATCGACCCTCAAGTTTTGATACCACCCAAAAAGGGTGCGCTGTTGAAGCTGTACCTGTCCACCATTATACTATGATTAGATGTATATTGGCACAGGAACATGACGAGGGCAAAGAACAAGCAATTTATTATTTGAATTGAATGCTAAATGATGCAAAGACATGATATACAGCTATTGAGAAATTATGCTTGTCGCTGTATGATGCTAGTACTAAGTTACGTCATTATATGTTGCCGACAATGGTGCATGTAATATGTAAAACAGATGTGATCAAGTATATGTTAACTCGACTAATAATAAGGGGTTGAATTACCAGTAGCCATTTGTCCTCTCATAAATTAACTTGGTTTATGTCCCACTTAAGGTAGTGAAGGGACAAGTAGTGGTAGATTTTATTATAGAGTATCTAGACATAAAAAATGAGAGTAATTTGGAAGGGTGTCTCCATGTAGTCCCTTGGACCTTATATTTTGATGGGTCAAGTGTAGCTAGATCAGTGGGAGCTGGAATTCAAATAGTCTCTCCCCAAGTTCATAGGACAAAAATGATCTTTAAGCTTTCCTTTCCTTGTTCCAATAATCAAGCTGAATATGAGGTGTTGATTGTAGGCCTAAATATTTTGGCTGACATGAAGGCATGGTTTATTAAAATTGTGGGCAACTTCCAATTGATTGATCGAAGAATACCAGTATCTCAATGAAAATATTATATCCCACTACATGTTAGCCAAGAATCTCTTAAATCATTTTGATGATTTTGTACTTGTTCATGTCAAAAGAAATTAAAATGCAGAAGCCAGTGAATCGGCTCAAATGGCATCCAGATATAAAATATCTAAAGAACTGGTGAGTCATATCATTACCCAAGTTAAGACATTACCCTTAGTCGACCATAAGGTCATGTTAATTCAAGAGACACAGGAAACAGGTCATGATGAAGAATCTCAAGATTGGAGAATTCAGTTTGTTGAGTATTTGAAAAATCCAGTGGCTAGTGAAAAACTTTAAAAGAAAAGCAATTAAGTTTTTATTAATTGGTGATGATTTATATAGAAAAACTATAGACCGTCAACTGTTGAAGTGTTTAGGAAAATGAGAGTCTGTGCTAGTAATGGCTGAGGTACATGAAGGAATATGTGAAGCACATCAAGCTGGAGTTAACATGAAATGGTTATTGCATCGACATGGTTATTTTTGGCCAATCATAACCCAGGATTGTGTCAACTATGCTAAGGGGTGCAAAATGTGCCAAAAGCACGGTCCTGTTCAACATGTGCCAACTTCGACTATTTTACAAAATAGGTTTGGCATTTCAGAATCCATTACTGCAGATCAAGGAACAGTGTTTATTGGGTGTGAGGTGTTAGATTTTACTAAGTCTAGAAGAATTAAAATGATTCATCAACGCCTTATTATGCTCAAGCGAATGACCAAGCCGAAGCTTCCAATAAAGTAATTATTGGTCTAATTAAGAAACATTTATAAGATAACTCGAGGGAGTGGGATTCATTGCTATCAACAGTATTGTGGGCCTATCGAACCTCCAAGAGGACTGCAATTGGAGTAAGCCCGCCGTACTCCCTTTTGCAATTATAGTTCAGTCTTTAAGGGTAAGACTTCAAGGACAATTAACCAAAGATGAACATGATGAACTCATGTATGCCAATATTACTGAATTAGGTCAAAGCAGAGCGGTTGCCTTAGAGAAATTGGTTTTTCAAAAGGATAGAGTCGCGAAAGCTTATAATCAGCAGGAAAAAGAAAAACAGTTTGATATTGGTGATTTGGCGTGGAAGACCATCTTACCAACAAGTACGAATAATAAGAAATTTGGCAAGTAGTCACCAACCTGGAAGGGACCATATATGGTTACTGAAGTCTTCAGTGGCAATGCTTATCAATTGATGGAAGTCGAAGGCAAAGAGTTGCCGCATACAATTAATGGAAAGTTCTTAAAGAAATACTACCTGACCATGTAGGAAAGATGCGAGGAATGAAAAAAATAAAAAGAAAATTGACTTTTATCAAAGGCACCACAGGGGTATAATCCTCGTCATCAAGTCTTAGGTGTCTTTCAAAGTCAGTAATGAATTAGGCAAGGCGAGACTCAAGAAGCATGTTTCCTTGAATCGCTGGATCATTGGCCTGTTCTAAGTCATGCATAATTTCGAACATGGTTTGGCGTTCTCGCTCTAGTCATCTAGGGACGACAACTGACCATGAAAATGGACAAGAAATGTTCCAGTCCCTAAATGGCAATTTTGAAATCGGATAGGGGTATTTTGGTAAATTTCCACCCAATTAAGATTCTAGAATTTTCCTCAGTTGTCTAGTTACCATTTGACTTAAGAATGGATGAGGTGTAATCTTTTGGGATCATCATTGCTTAGAAATAGAAATAAATGATCTAGAATCTTCCTACAAGATTTGAGTAGCTCATTTATGTACAAGAAGCCAAGCGATATACATGCAGTAATCACTAGCTTAGGTGTCATTACCTAGTCTTGAGTCTTGAGAATCAAGTAAAATCTTCTCGATTTACTTGGAAAATCTTGGCATTAATGTAGAAGAGTTCAAGCTAGGCACCATTTGAAGGAGAGAAGACCACATTGTCATTTAGGTTTGTGATTGCCTACTTAGGCTCTTAAAATGAGCTCAATGATGTCCAAGGATGAGTCACATGCCTAAGGAAGGATCTAGATCAACTTTTAAGCTTGCTGAGCAAGTTGCATTAATGGAAATTGGCTTGTAATTCATTAATGTAAGTGCATGAATCACCTTAAGTATTAATCATTCTAGTAAATATAAGGGTGATTCACCATTCGATAGATTTGGTAATGATGGCCTAGGATTGAACCTTGTTAAGCAAGTTTAAGTTAAGCCAAGTATAGTTAGTAGATTCTTGCAAAGAGACAAAACTTGAGGAACCAATTATTGGAGGCCTTTTGAGGTGATGTTTGCCAATAATAAGGGGAGACAAGAATGATGTGTTATCATTTCTAGAGGATAAGGAAGTATAGAAAGCCCACACTTGTCTTTAGTTTCCATAGACTTTCCATTAAGTTAGCTTTAAAGGACACACTTGGATAGGGGACAATTATTTGGTGAGGGGTATAAATAGGGGAGAGATGCAATCCTTTTCCACTCTCTCTCACTCTCATCACACTCTCTAGTTCTCTCTCTCTCTTATCTGCCCCATCTTCCTCATCCGCACACCCTTTCACCTCTCTCACTCACTTTCATCTCTCGCTTGCCGCTGCCATCACCATAGGTGCTTGTTGTATTTGTGCATGTGAATGGACTCATAAGCTTTGTTTAGAGTGATGTTTTGCATGCTTAAAAGTGGTTCAAAAGTTTGCTTGTTTTGGTTGTTGATGCTTGTGCATGGTTTTGATTATGCTTGTTTTATTCTTGTCTTTCCATAAGAAACTCTACCTTTTTTAGATATTTTTTTAGAGTCAAGCTTATGTCAAGTGTTGGAAAGGAATGCTGTTAGCATTGAACAAATTGGCAAAGCCACATCGAATCGAAACTTCTTAAGTATTAGATAGTATTGAGGCATACCAATTCAATATCAACTCTAGTAGGTCCGTGTTACACATGCGCTTCAAGTCTCAGACCTTGAATCCATGGCGACATACACTTCATCTTGAGACAAAAAGGGTTTTTCAAGAACAAAAGGTTTCCAAAGTCACTAGCACTTGTTGTGACATCCTGAATCACGATCTAATTTCGAATATCAAACTTTTAGGGATGTTAAGGCTAAAGTATTAGATATCGCCTCTATAATTCTAAAAATTCATCAATAAGTTCGAAATTTTTGGACAAGGGATTAATGACTGAGAATTGAAGTTGAAAAATGGGTTGGATTGACCGAAGACCCAATGGGCCTCACCCCCAACGTGGATCGGCCAAGTGGGCCCCAACCAAGCCCGCCAAGCCCAAGTGGACCAAAGCAAGCTCACTAAAGCCCATTAGCCAATTCAAGCTCATTTCTCCTCCAATTTAGGCCCAATTTGATTTATACAAGCCTGTATAAAATTCTGGCCTATATACGCGTATAATATTTTATATCATATTTTGTGAAATTATCAAAATAACCTTTTTGCATTATATGAGAAAAGACGAAAGGGAGAGAAAGTCTTCTTACCTTAATGAAGAAGAGAGAAACATCTCTCTCTTTCCTTCATTTGTTCTCTCTCCTCCCTCTCTCCCCCTCTTGAATGCCCACCCCTTCTCTCTCTTTTCTCTTTCATTTTCCTCTTGCTCTTCATCTTTTGCTTTTTGTTTCCCTCCTTGGCCACCCCCTGCCACTATGCAGCACCACCACCTCAAGCTGCCGCATTGAAGCCACTGCGGAGTCGTCATGGCCACCTCACCACCACTGCTCAACCACTGCCACCTTTCCCCCTCCTCACCGAAACCACCACCTCCGGATGCTACTGCCTCCACTAAGACCTATTTTTTGCTGCCGCACCCGGCGTCGTTCCAAACCTAGCTATGTATAGCCCCTCGTTACCACCGTTGCACCTGTGTCATTGGAATCGTCGCCAAGTGAGTTTACGTTCTAATCCCTCGATTAGTCCATTAACTTTTTTAAGGGATAGTTTCATCTATGGTTAACTATGGCTTATGGATGATTAGTTTAATTAAACTATGGTTAATATGTGGTTAGTTAATTAATCTTGGTTAATATGTGATTGGGTTAATTAACCATGGTTGATATGTGGTTATTTAATTAACCCTAGTTAATATGTGGCTAGGTTAATTAACTATGGTTAATATGTGGTTAGTTTAATTAACTGTGGCTAATGTTAGTTAAATTCACTAACCTTACTTAGTGATAGTTAATTGTGATAAGTGGTGATTAATTAGTTAATCATGATTAGTAATAGTTAATTATAATTAATTATCTTTAGTAATATTGAATTATAATTGATTCTTTTTAAGGTTACTTAATTATGTTTAGCAATAATTAATAATATTTAATTATGAATAATATTAATTATTTACAATTAAATTGATAGGCCATCGGAAAAATATGTGATAAGCTATCGTCAAGGAGATGATAAACTATCAAGATATTTAATGATAAGTAATTGCTATTTACGTAATAAATTACTAGGGAATATTGATAAGTTATCGCAATGGGACGATAAGTAGATATTTTTGTGGACGAATTATGCTTGAGTCTTGAAATGATTTTACGCATGAATTATGTTGTTTTAAGCATGCTTTGCCATAAAAAAAAATGACTGCCTAATGAGAAACCCCATTGATTAATTTTTAAAAGGATTTGTATTGACATATAAATGGAAATTGCTGAGGTGTTAGGTTTATATGTTGGATTTTATGTGTTAAATTGGGCAAGGAGGATTATAAGTGAAAGCATACAAAGTTCAACGGGTTAATTGTGTGTATGTGATCACATGCGGTTATTTTACTGTATTCTTATGTATAAAATTGCAATAGTTTATTATTGGGAGCACAACCGCGTCTATATTGGCTGAATGAGGAAAAGTATAATTGCCTTGAGTAGTCGAGGTGCTTGCATGATCACCTAATCAAAACCTGTTACCCACGTTCAAGGATATGTGTGCCATATGTGGCCATGATGATATTATTCCCGTTTGAGGACGGTGTGCCATTCATGGCTGTGATGAAAATATTACCCTTGTTCGAGGATGGGTGTTGTCACACCCCGACTCTCAAGCTCACGGTAACCCCATTTCACTTGAGGTTTAGTTATACGACATCCTAGGTACTGTCGTTGACCAATTTATTTTTATCTTGTAATTAAGCAGGTGCGGAAACGAACAACTCCTAAACCAAACAACAGGGATAGCAACAACAACAGTAGAGGAAAGACAAACAGTATTTTATATATTTGAAGGTTAGCCAGCACACTAGCAAATACATACACGCCTTACTACAGGCGATAAGCTAAGGCCTACTCAAAAAAGGACCGGTCTAACCAATCTAACACTGTACAAGTGCTTACTTGGCCTCGAAGGGATCACTCTCTTTGATCATCGGGAACTACATCATCTAGGTCCTGAAAAGGTTAACCACGAGGAGTTGAGATAAACTCAGCAAGTTAAAGTCCTAAGCTCTAGTTAGGAATTTCGCTCGTCTCAGGAGTTTAACATACAACCTAATCAGTAGTCAATACAAAGCAAGGAGAAATAAAATAGAGAACAATTCAATAAGTAGACACAACCACAGACGATCCTACTTAGCCTTAGCATAGGTGACCTGCAGAAACTGTCAATCATCTCACAACAACAACAGGAGACATGCAAATAATCAGAGCCTTGCACAAAATATTCTCAAATCTCAATGCCCACACATGCTCCGATTATTAGGACCCTCAAAGCCACGACACAACCTTATGGTTGGTGGTCAACTGGTTGTAGACCAGGCATCGTCCTCTACCTCGAGGCACAGCGATGTCATGAGCTCTCTCCCATCGACAGCATTCCCTAAGGAGCATGGGGCCCATCCCACTGCCGTAGCCCCACATCTGACCACTGTTAGGCAACCTAATGGTCATGGCACAATCCCGAAAGATTGGCGGGTCATCCAGCTTAATCGGGCTATCAACTTTAATTTGACGATGCAACACATCAGCAAACAGTTTATTCTTGTTTTTGCTTTGGCTTGGTCGTAAATGCAACATATTTCATGCTCACGCGATATGCAGTTACAATTGTACCAAAAATAGGTAAAAAAGAACCCCTCTTATCCCATCACTTTACCCAGGCCAAGTACCTGTGTGCCCCAACCCATACCACCTCCTGTCCTGCCTAGTATATGCATGTTTCACCTCGATGACTTCCCTCCACTCGAAGCCAAAGAGTCATCTGAAACCAGCACCCGTACTCGGAAATTTCCTCCATTGGAAAAATTCTCTGACTCACACCAATGATATCAGCACTCACCCAAAGTCCCAAACCCTACTGGCCTTGATGCACAAGGACAGCGCAAGCAGCCTTAGGCTGCCGAAACCATTTTGAATTGGCAAACTGAAAATGCTTTAGCCCAAAACGAGCTCATTGGAACTATCGCTACACGTCTCGAACGTATAGATCAATCAACTGACTTATCCTGTTGCATGCTGAAAGATTTCCAAAAGAGGTTTCATCTGCTAGAAACCAAGCAGACACCCTCTAGCCATTACCTGGAAGATTAAAGACCAGAAATTGAGAAACTCAAAAGACAGATCCAAATTCCCAAAAGTCAGCAGTTATTTACTCCTATTGATCCATCCTTTTTCCTCTCTCCTTCACTACCACCGAAACCAGAATCGTCTCTTGGATCATCATCCTCATTTGCTGCTGTTCTCAGCTCAGCTGCCCCTCCACCTCAGAACAATTTCTTGGTTCTTTGTGAAAAGCTTCGCAAGCTTAAACATAAGCAAAAGAAATCCCCCACTTCTACAGAGTCTTCAGTATCACCATCACCTCCTGGTACACTTGAACACCCTCCCGGAGATCAACCACCTACTACCTTGACCATTTTCAATCCACTCGAAAGCTTCCTTTGACACTAGATTCCTTCAGTTGCTGTCATTAAGCCATCCAAAGCAAGACAGGATGACACTTCATCTTAATCCGACTCTGATATTCTTATCGGATCATCTTCTTCGGAAGAAACCTTGTTTATGGCAAATAGTGTCAAAGACGAAAAAAATACTTTCTGAACCCGAAATACACCATCAGGATCAACCTGATGCAACTCAGACTTTTACTGCATCATCATCCAAAGTCTACTTCACCCTGGATGATATCCCATATTATAAATGGCCTAATAGGCTCCAAGAATTTCATGCCTAGCTCACTACTAGGCATATTTCTGAACCTAGCACTTATGATATTCTCCTGGAATTCACCAGCCATTTTACAGGAGCACTTAAAGACTGGTGGCATACTGCCTCAGAACAAGATTAGATGTACCTCCTAACATAGCCTCTGGATAATGCTATATAGATTATCCATATGTATTTTGTTGGCAAGCCAGAAGATTCGAAATAACTCAAGTGGAAAGAGTTCTTTGAACGAAAGTGTTGTTCTTTATGACGCAAAGATCTTGATCATCACTTCCAAGCCATGATTAAACTATTCTATTTGCTTGGACCAAATTGGAATCTTAAACCAATCTTTTTGGCGTCCATCCCAAGAGAAGTCAGCTAGGCTACAGAAAAAACTCTTCAACAATGACAAAAAAGCATAACGGAAGCCACTCTTGGTGAAATCTAGTAAGCTATCCACATTGCTATCGAAGAATTTTGCCTCCACAGAGAAGCTTTCCGAAGCTATCTCAAAGAGAACAGGCATCTTGACAAAGCATGCTTCAAACTAGGATTAAAGATCAAATGTCATAAGGATTGCTCAGATCCTTCCTGCACAGGATGCAAAAAGAAGAGACACTTTAAACGGTTTTCTTTCAAAAAGACACGTAAAGGAAAAAGCAAAGGCAAGTGGAAATTTCTGCGTAAAAGCTACCATCGCTCCTCCAAGAAGCGAAGCAAAGACATATGTTATGTTTGCAACAAAAAAGGACATTTTGCACAAAATTGTCCAAAGGCAAAGAAGCATGGAAGCCATTTGATTGACAAAATCATCAAAAGCACTAGCATTCAGCTTGGTAATTCCGACATTGAGTATGTCTTCTCTCTAGATGACCAACCATCAGAAAAAACTCTCTGTGCTATCCAGACGTATAGCTCAGACTCAGCCTCAGCCTCATATTTTGAAAATGATGTGTTCGCCTTTTTCCATGATTCCCCTGTAGACATTCATATCACTGAACCCGTACATCATCCCTACATTCCCATTCATGTCCTCTTGTCCAAATACCACAAACCAATCCCCCTGGTGGCACTCATTGATACTGGAGCAAGTTCTTCCATCTTAAACACAAATATTCTCTTAGAAGAATTTTGGAAACCATATACCCGGTATTTCAATTTTGCTTTTGGTGACACTTTTGCTATCAAGTATCGCAATAAACCCATCACCATCCAATTCTTTCCCTAGTGTTCTATTACCATCAAAGTCCTTGGTTCTAAGTCCCCAGACAAAAATATCATCTTTGGGTGGAACATCTTGACCCAACTCCCCAAGCTTAGAATCATTTCCAATGGCCTTCGTTTCAAAAATTAATTCAGAGAATTTGTGGAAATCAAATGATTCTATGCTCTTTAACCAGCTATGCTGGACCCAATTATCTAAAGTTTACTTTCCTCTTGTGCTGAGACACATTCCCAGTTTTCCCAAACCTGTACCCAGCCCTTATGGAAGAACTCTATCTTTTATGTCAAACTTCCTTTCAAAAGGAATGAAGACATCAATCTCACAAAAGCCAGTCATTTTGGAATGAGCCCTGAACACCTTGCACTTGCTCAATAAGAATGTGCATAATTATTGGCATAGGGACTCATTGAACCCTCTGACTCTCAATGGGCATGTGAAGCATTCCATGTCAACAAGCAGGCCGAACAGAATCGTGGAAAAATGAGGTTAGTAATCAATTACCAACCTCTAAATCAGTTCCTTCAAGATGATAAATTCCTTTTGCCCCATCGAAATTCTCTCTTTCTTAGCCTTGCTCAAATAAAAATTTATTCAAAGTTTGATCTTAAGGTAGGATTTTGGCAATTGGGGATTGACCCAGCAGACAGACCTAAAACTAGGTTCTGTCTCCCCAACCAACACTTCCAATGGACAGTTGTCCCTTTTGGTCTCAAAACTGCACCTTCCCTTTTTCAAAAGGCTATGTGCAAGATCTTTGAACCCATCCTCCTGAACTCCCAGATCTATATTGATGACATCCTTTTGTTCAGTTCTGATGAACAATCTCATTGTCAATTTTTGACACAATTTGCTGATATTGTCAAAAAACATGGAATTATGCTTTTTCAGAAAAAAAAAATGATCATTGCCCAAAAGGAAATTGAATTCCTTGGCATGCGCCTAATAGAAGGAACCTATTGCCCAAAACCACATATTGTTGATGAACTCCAAAAATTTCCTGAAAAGGATCTCAATACTAAAAAAATTCAGCAATTTCTTAGCATTGTCAATTATCTCAGAGATTTTGTTCCTCAAATTTCCAAAACCCTCAAACCTCTTCAAAGGATGCTCAAGAAAAATCCTCCCCCATGGGGATCAAAGCAGACTCAAGCTATCTCTCAACTTAAACAGACTCTGTAACATCTCCCTCCTTTGAAAATCCCTTCCACTGGAAAATAGTTTCTTCAGACTGATGCTAGTGATAAATATTGGGCAGCCATTCTTTTCGAAGAAATTGATGGAACCAGGCATATTTGTGCTTACAAAAGTGGTCGATTCTCTCAAGCAGAAATCCATTACCATTCCACTTTCATGGAAATACTTGCAGTCAAGTACGGCATCAAAAAATTCGAATTTCACCTCATTGGACACCATTTTCTTGTTGAAATGGATATGTTCTCCTTCCCTTAGATGGTCAAGTTCAAAAAAAGCAAGTTCCCCATCCATAGTTGCTCCGATGGGCTGAATGGTTTTCTAAGTACTCCTTTGAAGTCAAACATATTTTAGGGACTAAGAATGCCCTTGCTGACTTCTTGTCTAGGCCAAAAGACCCAATCCAAGCAATCAACATGTATGTCAAAAAAGAACCTCTCTAGGAGACATACCGCACCACCAACATACAGGATGGTTGGCCGAACCTCAAGTACCCTCCTAATGTCCCACTGGCAATTCACCACAATATTTTGAAAGAAAGACTTTCAGGATTAATGTGGGAATATCACCTTCGAATCTTTAAAGAGCATGGTGGATTAATGCTTAGACCAGATGGCCTTTATTCGCAATATCCATTTATTCATCCCCTCAAATGGTCTCCTGATGATGAATTTCCAGAAGACCTGAAATGGTTATTTTGGTACATGTTCAACCTGTACACCATAGCCATTGAGTTTCCTACTGACAAAATTTTGTAGGTCATTAGAAAAGACGGAGAAGGTCAAGTTCATAACCAGAGACATCTCTTAGATATTTTTGCATGGTATAAACCACTCAAATATTGGAGGGAACTCTTCAAAGTCCAAAATTATCAAGGAATGCATGAACCTAAAAGACACACTGTTGTCTTGTTCCACAGACCATGGACATTTTCCCATCCTACTAGATGGATTTCTGACAAACCTTCTGTTGTAGGAACTTCAAGCTATGAGCCCCAAGTTTTTCAAGAGTTTGCACGAATTCACCAGATACTTCCATACTCCATTACCACCAGCAGACCTGTATTTCAAGAACTCCAGAGGATCTTATGTCAAAAAATCGCACCATTTCATTAGAAGCATGGCCATCCGCACAGGTTCCTATTTCTTGGGACCACATTGAAGCTTAGGATTCCATGAGAGATCAGATTCAAGAAGCTCTCAATATCTTCAGACAGAACAATCCAGATTTCTCCACCCCCTATAACCCTTGGGGGACCACTTTCATAAGACCCTTGGGGAGACACCCAAAATTATGCCCCTTTTTCCGGCTCTTTCGGTGCTAGCTCCTCTCGTCCACTCGACCTGTCGGCAGAAGAAGTTGAGAATTTCATTCGTGCTTTCAAAAGAGAAAAAGACGGAAGCTCAAGTCCATCAGACATCGATGAAGACGCTCTATTCAAAGAACAGATAGCTCATCATAGCTCTGATGATTCAAACTATAACTATAATGTTAGAGACGGAAGAGATAAATAAAAGCCGCCCCGAAATCACTGTAGCACCGGTCACTGTTTACTTGTACTGTTCATCTAGCCCCCTGTTCACTGTAGCACTAAGCGAAAAATCACTATTCATAGCCTATCACGAGATTTCTTTAGGACTGCCTATATGTGTAACCCATAAGTGGCTAGTTTGTTCCTATAATTATGTCCGAGCAAGGCCAGTCTGTCTGCTCTTGTCTCTTGTATCCTCCTCAGCCTATATAAGAGCAAGGAGTTCCCATTGTAAAAACTAGAGAGTAAAATAAGAAGTGTGTTGTGTACTCTACTTCCAATATGATCTTCTAAACACTCCCATTCTCTCTAGCAGAATGATGGTTCTGAACAAACACCATGATTGAGAAAAATCCTGGAGTATGCTATGCACTTGCCCTTAGGGGATCCTGTGCATCAGAATTTTCGATATTCTAGAGATTACTATGATCTAAAATCATGACTTGAGAAGCAACTTGATGGCTAACAGACAGTTCCTATTAAGGCCAGGAGAGCCGTGTGTGGGATAACATACTTGCCATGAATTTGCAACTCGAGTTTATGAATTAGTTTCATAGACAACCTTTTGGTATCAGAGCTATGGATTTCTTTGAATCATTTTAGTTTGGTCACAACTACGTTTTGTTACTAGAAGAGTAATTCTCATCTCATGGAAACATCATATTCATCCTCCCATTCCCTTCCTGTTTCTCTTACCTCTAACCTTTCTCTCTAGCCTCCTCCAGAACTTCGTAACTCTTCATGCTCAAAGATAGACTATCTTTATGAGGTTGCTTACCTCACAGAGGATAGTAAGATTTCAGAAACTCAGCTTCCTATGATAAACCCCTACACCACTTTTGCAAAACCACCTTCATTTTCTCCTCTTCGATCCATCAAACACCTCATTAAACATACTCCTCGCACTATCAAAGAGTATGTTCAATATTCACGCTTTGATCAGTACCCCATCCAAGTAACTGAACAAGAACAGTTTGTCACTCTTCAAATATGCCTGGTTCCATCAAGGTTGTCTATGAAACTAATTCATAAACTCAAGTTGCAAACTCATGGCAAGTATACTATCCCACACACGACTCTCCTAACCTTAATAGGGACTGCTTGTTAGCTATCAAGTTGCTTCTCAAGTCATGAGCTTAGATCATAATAATCTCACCAATGTTCTTCACATACACTGTACAATCCAATTAATCACGAAGAAATTCAATAAACCAAGCTATTTTAATAACAATCGGTCTTTGATCACACATTTCTTCATATTACACGGGTATATATAACAATCGACATGTCAAGTAAACAATGCAACCATTCCCATAATTAATTACCCAACCCAATTAATTCCATTTAATAAAACCCTTCTTTAAACCAACGCCATTTAATAACGTTGTATTAAATACTATTGACATTAGAAAATTAGGCCATAGTAATTTTCCCACAAAATTACTCAATTAAAATCATTTCCCATAAATAATCACAATTAATTATTTTCCCCAAAAATAATTAATTTTCAGAAATGAATAGTAATAAAAATAAAAATAAAAATAAAAATAAAAATAAAAATAAAAATTCGAAATTATAAATTAATTTAATTAATTAATAATTCCGAAAATAATAGATAATTATTATTTAATCCAAAAATAATAATTATTATTATTAATACTAACCATGGTTACTAAATTAACTTAACCCTAGTTAATTTAACCTAATCATGATTAACTTTTAACCTTGATTACTTTTAAAACTAACTATAGTTACTATAATTAACTAACCATAGTTAATCTAACACTAACTCTAGTCAAAATATTAATCTCAATCAGCCTAATTAACCATACTAATCCACTAATTAACTCTAATTAAACACAAACATACAAATACACTAATTATCCCTAAGCAAGATTAACTCCTAAACAGGGATTAGGAAATTAACTTACTTGGATCGAAAATCCAGCGACACCGACGCGTAGAGGGGAATGAGGGCTACAAGGGGTAAGCTCGGGGATGACAATGGACAACGAACAGTGGCTGAAACGGGCCAAAGCAGTCCGGAGTTACTGTTCATGCGGAACCGGTGCAATTGAGCGAAAAAGGCCGAAATGGGCAGTCCGGGATGACCAGGGGTGTGCGGCTGGCTTCCTAACTTCCGTGACTACACTTTGGGTGGTGGCGGTGGCTCCGGTGATAGTGGCAAGGCTGTTTTCCGGCTGGAAAACAATAAGGACAGCAAAAAACAACAGAAATGGAAGCAAAAAGGAAGATAAAAAGGGAGAGAGAGAGGGGTTGCTATGCTAAACGAATTTGGTGAGAAAGGAGGAGAGAGAAAGCTGCTAGAAACTTGAGGGAGAAGCCAAGGCAAGTGGGCTTGCCACTTGCTCAAACACCAATCAAAACAAAGCATGAAACAAACAAAAACAATGCCCACTTGGGCCCAAAAGGAAAAGGCCAAAAGAGAGAAACCCATGGGCTGAGGAGGGAGAGGAACTTGGGCCAACTTCGGCCCCCTTTGGGCTGGGCTGGATGGGCCCAAGGCCCATTGGGCCGTCGGTCTTGGGCGAGCCCACCAGCGGGCCCAAAACTCAATCCAATTTTTCATTTTTCCGACACTTCCGCGTCCAATAGAAAATTCCAAAATAGATGAGGTGACATCCAAATATTTAGTCTTGATATCACTAAAAAGTCAGTTCCTAAAATTGGATTAAAAATCAGGGCTAAATTGAGTCGATTGCGACCGTAGTACAATTTGGATTATCAGGCGCCCTCTTAGGACTTTCCTCACTTTTGACCCATGGTCAATCATTCTCTAATCCATGTTTACACCAATTTTCAAGTCAGGGACGTCCCTTGATTGTCATATGATCCCGGGAGCTCAATTGATAATCCTGAGTATTAGATGAGAAGGATTCGGTTTACTGTCGTTCGTAGTTCGTATCGAAGTCATGCGGAAATCAACCGCATATCAACTTTGTACTTATGCCGAATTGATTTAATTCTGTTTTCTTAATATTTTAGTATTTAGAGGATATCGTTCCCTCCTAGGTCCTCATGGTTGAAGGGTTCGTTCCTGATCGAAATTCCGAGTCGACGTGTATCATTTCTTATTGGTGCCTCCCTATAATCCATTATCCCACGAACACACAGTTTGGAAAATTTGTATTGACCATGCCTTCGACTAACATTGCCAGTTTATAAAATCCCAAAATGTGGTCGATTCTCAGGATGTTACAACTTTTCCTCTCTAATAGAAATTTTGTCCTCGAAATTTGAACTGATACACTAATCCTAAAAAATATAGGGGTGTTGATGCCTCATGATTTCTTCGCTTTCTCACGTAGCTCCCTCCGTGCCATGGTGTTGCCAAATGACTTTGACCAAGGAGATTGTCTTGTTTCTCAGCACTTGTTCTTTCCGGTCCTCAATCCGAAGTGGTCTCTCCACATACGACACCCTCTCGTCCACCTCTATCTCCTCAAAATTCAACACGTGCGTCGGGTTCAGTTCATATTTCCTTAACATCGACACGTGGAATATGTCATGCACCTGAGCAAGTCGAGCCGGTAGGGTAAGACGATAGGCTAAATTCTCAATCCTTTCTAGAATCTCAAACGGTTCGACGTACCTCAGGCTCAGTTTTCCTTTCTTTCCAAATCACGATGTACCTTGCATCGGTGATACTTTAAGGAACACATGATCGCCCACTTGAAATTCCAATGGCCTATGTCGTCTATCCCCATAACTCTTTTGTCTGTTTTGAGGCGTCTTTAACCTTTCTCGAATAATCTCGATGGCGTTTAATGATTGCTGCATTAACTCTAGCCCTGTAATTTTTCGCTCATTGACTTTGTCCTAACAAATTGGAGTCCTACATAGTCTACCGTACAAAGCTTTGAACGATGCCATTCTGATACTCTGCTTGTTCCTCCCAACTTCCTTTGAAATCCAATACACATGCTCTCAGCATATCCTCTAAGGTCTGAATTGTTCTCTCTGATTGACCGTCTCTGAATTGTTCTCTCTGATTGACCGTCTGTTTGAGGATGGTAGGCTGTACTGAATTGCAGCTTTGTTCCCATCGAAGTCTGTAGACTCTTCCAAAATGCAGTTGTAAATCTAGGGTCTCGATCCGAAGTGATTGTCCTTGGTACCCCATGCAGACGAATAACTTGTCGCACGTACAACTCTACATACTTTTCCAAAGCAAAATCCTTACGTACAACGATGAAATGAGCTGACTTCATCAATCGGTCCACTATGACCCAAATTGCATAATTTCCCCGCTGACTTCTTGGTAATCCTGTCGCGAAGTCCATCGTAATGTGCTCCCATTTTCATTCAGGAATTTCAAGAGGTTGTAGTAACCCTCTTGGTTTGCAATGTTGCGTTTTCACTTGTTGGCAAGTTAAATACTTCGCCATGTGCTTGGTGATGTCGAGTTTCATATTGTTTCACCAATAATACTATCGCATATTCTGATACATCTTCATATTGCCTAGATGCACACTATAGTTGCTACAATGTGTTTCGAATAACAATTTCTCCTTAATTTCAATGTCGGTTGGTACACATAACCATCCACGGAATTTCAATATCCCATCCTCGGATACTTGAAAATCCGATTTTCTCTTGGTCGTGTCCATTTATAGAATCTTTTGAATCTCAGCGTCCAAAGGTTGCATTGCCTTAATCTTGGTTTGAATTTCAAGTTTGATCCTAAGGGTAGCCATTAAACTGGAAATATGACATACCTCGAGCCTGAATTCTGAATCGCGGATTCCCTCCAACAGAATCCATTCTTGTACCATCATACTAGCAACTGATAACTTACGACTCAAAGCTTCTGCTACCTTGTTTGCCTTGAATAGATAGTACAAGATATCGCAGTCATAATCCTTAAGAAGTTCCATCCATATGTGTTGCCTCATATTCAGTTCCTTTCGGAAGAACAGATACTTTAAATTTTGATGGTCTGTAAAAATCTGAAATCTCTCTCCACAGAGATAGTGTCTCCATATTTTCAATGCAAATATGATAGCTGCCAACTCTAAGTCGTGCGTTGGATAATTCAACTCATGAGGCCTCAATTGCCTAGAAGCATACGCTATCACTTTACCATATTGCATCAGAATGCAACCGAGTCTCTTATATGACGCGTCACTAAAAATCTCATTTCCTCTCAAGCCTGACGGAATAGTCAAAACTAGTGCAGTAGTCAACTTATGCTTAAGCTCTTGGAAACTATGCCTACACTTATCCATCCACTCAAATTCTTACGTCCATCATTAACCTTCGTATCAGAGGCGTAGCTATAATAGAGAACCTTTCTACAAATCATTTGTAATAATCTGTCTGACTTAGAAAACTTCAAACCTCTATCACTATCATAAGTCTTGGTCAATTCATGACTGCCTTGATCTTGATGGATCCACAGAAATTCCCTCGTCCAAAATCATACGACTAGCAAAACAACGCGAGTAAACCCAAACTCGCATATGTTAAACTTGGCATACTATTTATGCTCTCAAATAATCTATAGCACCATCCTCAAGTGTTGTTCATGTTCCTCTGAATTCCTAGAATATCCCAATATATCGTTCACGAACACAATTATGAATCAATCCAAATACGCCTTAATCAGTCAATCCATCAAATCCATAAAAGCAACTGGTGCATTAGTTAATCCAAACGACAGTATGGTAATTTTGTAGCAATCACATTGCACACAATATGCCATGTTCAATTTATCCTCTCTCTTTTAAATCTTCAACTACCGATAGCCCGTCCTTGGGTCTATCTTGGAACATATCGAAGCTCCTTGAAGTGGGTCAAACAAATCATCCATCCTTGGTAATGGATACTTGCTCATGACCGTTCATTGGTTAAACTGTCGCTAATTGATGCATAAGTGCAACAATTCATCCTTGATTCCAGTAAACTCGAAACAAACCCAACCTAATGGGTTAAACCTGATTACCTTCCAATAGCAATCCATTATAACTTGATACTTAGTAAGCCAATCCATTCCAATGATCACATCGAAATCGTACATTTCCAACACAATCAAATCGATCAATTCCTTTTTATTGCCAATGACCATCGTACAATCTGAACATCCTACTGCATACAACCTCATCCTTTAACTGGGTCAATCTATTAAGAATTTCATCCAACAATTTTGGTCTTAACCTTACCAACTTAACGAAGTGTTCTGCTATACACAAATGTGTAGCTCAAAAACCTAATTAACGCATAAGCAGCATGATCACACTAGAAGTTGTATCAATAGTCACAACATTTGAATCTAACACTTGGCATTCCAATTATACAATGATCTTTCTTAATACCATTCCTCCTATCATTAGCTTTGTCCCAAGCCAATAATTAACCATATAAGATGCAAACCATGACCCAAATGTAGCTGTTCATTCTGCCCCGTCCTTTTTCTTAACAAACAGGACTGGCGCTTTCCAAGGTGATACACTTAGGCGAATAAAGCCCTTGTCCAATAATTCCTACATTTGCATCTCTAATTCCTTCAGTTCTGACAACGCTATTCTATACGGTGCCTTTGAGATTGGTTCCGTCCCAAGAGCCAACTCAATTACGAACTCTATCTCTCTGGCCGGGGGTAGTCCAGGCAATTCCTTTGGAAAGACATCAAGATAATCTCGTACTACCATGTTGTCCTCTAGGTTTGGCCATTCTTTCAACGTATCACTCATAGATGCCAAATAACCCCGACATCTTGACCCCAACAACCTGGTTGCTTCCAAAGAAGAAATCAAGGGAATCGAGGACCCTCCTCAGATCCCTACAAACTGAAAACTACTAGATTCAATCAGCTTAAATCAAATTCTCTTCTCCTGACAATCCATAGTAGCTCCTTGCTTACGCCGTCCTCTTCCTTTGACCTCTTTGACCTTGGGTCCTCAAACTTGGGGTACTCTAATCTAGACTGCTCATTTTGCAGGACTCTCCTAGCCTGCGTTCTAATTTCCCCACATGGAATTAGAAAATGAGACAACCCTAAAACAAAGGACCACGAAGGATCCTGTAGTCAATCACATACAAACAAAGAAACTGTTTTTCCTACTAACTATCCCCACGCACCAACACAAGACTCATCGCACATTATCACTCCATCAGCCAACCAGGCTTAGATACCAAAATCGACGGGGTTGTCACGCCTCGACTCTCGAGCTTGCGGCAACCCCATTTCACTTGAGGTTTACTTATACGACGTCTTAGGTACTATCGTCAACAAATTTATTTTTATCTTGTAAATAAGCACGTGTGGAAATGAACAACTCCCAAACCAAACAACAGGGATAGCAACAACAATAGTAGAGGAAAGACAAACAGTATTTTATATATCTGAAGGTTAGCCAACACATCAGCAAATACATACACGCCTTACTACAGGCGACAAGATAAGGCCTGCTAAAAAAGGGACCGGCCAAACTAACCTAACACTATACAAGTGCCTACTCGCTGGCCTCGGAAGGATTGCTCTCTTCGATCCTCGAGTATTGCATCATCTAGGTCTTGAAAAGGTTTATCACGACGAGTTGAGATAAACTCATCAAGTTAAAATCCTAAGCCCTAGTTAGGAACTTCGCTTGCCTCGGGAATTTAATATACAACCTAATCAGCAATCAATATAGTACAAGGAGAAACAAAACAAAGAACAGTTCAATAAGCAAACACAACCACAGCCGATCCTACCTGGCCTTGGCACACGTGACCTGCAGAAACTATCAATCATTTCACAACAATAGTAGGAGACATGCAAATAATCAAAGCCTTGCACAAAATATTCTCAAATCTCAATGCCCACACGTGCTCCAATTATTACGACCCTCAAGGCCACGGCACAACCTTATGGTTGGTGGTCAACTGGTCGTAGACCAAGCATCATCCTCTACCTCGAGGCATGGCAACATCATGGGCTCTCCCCCACCGACGGCACTCCCTGAGGAGCATGGGGCCCATCCTACTACCGCAGCCTACATTTAACCACTGTCAGGCGACCCAATGATCACAACACAACCCCGAAGGATTGGCGGTCATCCGGCTCAATCGAGCTATCAACTTTAATCTGACCATGCAACACATCAACAAAGAGTTCATTATTGTCTTTGCTTTGGCTTGGTCGTAAATGCAGCATACTTCGTGTTCACGCAATATGCAGTTACAATTGCACACGTATAATGAAACATGGTAACCAATGTTCCTCCCATACACGGTACAATCCAATTAATCACGGAGAAATTCAATAAACCAAGCTATTTTAATAACAATTGGTTTTTGATCACACATTTCTTCATATTACACGGGTATATATAACAATCGACATGTCAAGTAAACAATGCAACCATTCCCATAATTAATTACCCAACCCAATTAATTCAATTTAATAAAACCCTTCTTTAAACCAATGTCATTTAATAACGTTGTACTAAATACTATTGACATTAGAAAATTAGGCCATAGTAATTTTCCCACAAAATTACTCAATTAAAATCATTTCCCATAAATAATCACAATTAATTATTTTCCCCAAAAATAATTAATCTTCAGAAATGAATAGTAATAACAATAATAATAATAATAATTCGAAATTATAAATTAATTTAATTAATTAATAATTCCGAAAATAATAGATAATTATTATTTAATCTAAAAATAATAATTATTATTATTATTAAGACTAACCATGGTTACTAAATTAATTTAACCCTAGTTAATCTAACCTAACCATGATTGCTTTTAAAACTAACTATAGTTACTATAATTAACTAACCATAGTTAATCTAACACTAACTCTAGTCAAAACACTAATCTCAATCAGCCTAATTAACCATACTAATCCACTAATTAACTCTAATTAAACACAAACATACAAATACACTAATTACCCCTAAGCAAGATTAACCCCTAAACAAGGATTAGGAAATTAACTTACTTGGATCGAAAATCCGGCAACACGTAGAAGGGAATGAGGGCTACAAGGGGTAAGCTCGGGGATGACAACGGACAACGAACGGTGGCCGAAATAGGCCAAAATAGTATGGAGTTACTGTTCACGCGAAACCAATGTAGCTGAGCGAAAAAGGCCGAAACAGGCGGTTCGGGGCGACTAGGGGTGATCGGGGGTGTGCGGCTGGCTTCCTAACTTCCGTGACTACACTTTGGGTGGTGGCAGTGGCTTTGGTGATGGCGGCAAGGCTGTTTTCCAGCTGGAAAATAGTAAGGACAGCAAGAAACAACAGAAATGGAAGCAAAAAAGGAAGAGAAAAAGGGAGAGAGAGAGAGGGGCTGCCATGTTGAACGAATTTGGGGAGAAAGGAGGAGAGAGAAAGCTGCTAGAAACTTGAGGGAGAAGCCAAGGCAAATGGGTTTGCCACTTGCTCAAACACCAATCAAAATAAAGTAAGAAACAAACAAAAACAATGCCCACTTGGGCCCAAAAGGAAAAGGCCAAAAGGGAGAAGCCCATGGGCTAAGGAGGGAGAGGAACTTGGGCCAACTTCGGACCCCTTTGGGCTGGGCTGGATGGGCCCAAGGCCCATTGGGCCGTTGGTCTTGGACCGGCCCACCCGCGAGCCCAAAACCCGGTCCAAATTTTCCTTTTTCCAACACTTCCGCGTTGAACGGAAAATTCTAAAATAGATTAGGCGACGTCCAAATATTTAGTTTTGATATCACTGAGAAGTCGGTTCTCAAAATCGGATTAAAAATCGGGGCTAAATTGAGTCGATTGCGACCGTAATACAATTTGGATTATTAGGTGCCCTTTTAGAACTTTCCTCACTTTTGACCCGTGGTCAATTATTCTCTGATCCATGTTTACACCAATTCTCAAGTTAGGGACGTCTCTCGATTGTCGTGTAATCCCGGGGGCTCAATTGATAATCCCAAGTTCCAGATGAAAAGGATTCAGTTTACCGTTGTTCGGAGTTCGTATCAAAGTCATGCGGAAATCACCCATAGATCAACTTCGTACTTCTGTCGAATCGATTTATTTCCATTTCCTTAATAGTCTAGTACTTAGAGAATATCGTTTCCTCCCAGGTCCTCATGGTCAAAGGGTTTGTTCCTAATTGAAATTATGAGTCGTACATGTATCGTTTCCTATTGGCGCCTCCCTGTGATCCATTATCTCATGAACACACAGTTCAGAAAATTTGTACTGATTAGGCCTTCGATTAACATTACCATTTTATAAAATCCCAAAATGGGGTCGATTCTTAGGATGTTACAGGTGTGTCATTTGTGGCCCTGATCAAATCCCCGCCTGACTATTGGTGTGTCTTAAATGACCCTGATAAAGCCCTCGTATGAATATAGGCATGCCTACATGGCTGCGATAATAGCCCCATATGATTGTGGGTGTGCCTTGAGTGGCTATGATAATACCTCCATTAAGATGGGCATGCCTTGAGTGGCCATGATAAATGCCTGGTTATACCGGAAAATTGCAAACTCATGTGTTGGCCGTGATCGTGAGCGGTCATAAAAAATCGAAACGCAGGTGAATGTGATGTGCATAGGAAATAATAAAAATTTGCCATATCCCATGGATTTCAAATACCTGATGGATTTTGGATCTACCATAATCCCAGTGGATTTTGGGAAATGATAATATACCCGATGGATTTCGGATGTATTTTAAATGATAGTGGTAATAACTCTGATGGATTTAGGAGATCCAATGGATTTTAGATGTACCTTGAATGGCAATAATAATAACCTCAATGGATTTCAGGCGTGGCCATGAGTGGCATAATAATTGGGTTAAGTATGGATACCTTGTGCATGGAATTGACAATTATTATGGTCTCAAATTATTAAATGTTTTTGTCGCATGACAGTTGCAGGCATGACCTCACATGCGAATTGGTCAAGTGAAATTTGATGTGCCAAGTTAAGGTGAGAAGGCTTGCACGAATGCATTGTGCATGGGAATTATTAAAAGAACCCCAATCATGCTTGAGTTTGGTTGCAAGGCTATGGTACACATAATTTAGGGTATGCAATGCATGTACCAAGGCGAGATGAGAGTGCCTACGGGTTTAGTTGATGGCATGGTTTGTTGTTATAGGGCTAAAATGCCTATTCATATTCATGGTTAAGGTAAAGCAAGAATTGCTTTACTTGTTGATTTGCCATCAATAATAAGCTGCATGTTTAGGTGCACTCGATGCAAGTTGACTTTCTAATCGGAGATTAGGTCTTTAACTCACTAATATTTATCTCAATCATTGTTGTTTAACCATTTTTAAGTCTATAGTATGGAGAATCGACAGGTGTGCTTTGGGGTTCTTGTGAACCAAGACTTGAGGTGACACCGCACCAAGTTCCAAGGACTGAGCATGTGATAGTCGAGATGCATCACTATTAGCTGGCCCTCGTATTAGAGGAGTTTAGTTAACCTTGACCCTACCGATTTTGTTGGTTGATAGGAAGTCACTCGTTGAAAGGGTTTGTACATATAAACTTCCTAGAATTAACTAATAATTAAATAAAAGTAATACTTTTTAAAGCGTTTGATGTTGTGTTTTCCTACTATCCTTGTTAGTGGGATTGACTAGGTGTTTATCTATTGCTTCCGCATGCATTTAATCGCAAGATAAAAAGAATAGCCGGTGACGTGTCCTGAGATGATGTATTCAATTTACCAAAGTGAATAGGAGTTGTCGCGTGCTCAAGAGTCAGGCATGACACTTGTGCACATTTTCAAGCTTGTTTTCGAATCGGCTAAAATCAAAGATAAGAAGTTGTGTTTTCTTGTATGTATTGCATGGTCACACAAGGGATTCTATCACTGATGGATTTCAAGGACAATGCTTGGGATAACTTGGAGAAACCGTCACTCACATATTTGAAAGGCAATGCCTGACAATGTCAGATGCCTAGTTTGATTATCAGAGGATCTATCACCCCCACATTTGTGGAAGCGATGCCTTAGTTTTGGCTGGATGCATGTTGGATTTTGGGGGAACTATCGCCCACATATTTGGTTTGGTGATGTCCAATTATGGCTGGATGAGTCAATGGATTTTGACAAAGTAATAAAATGGCTCGTATGTGTGAGTGTAAATTATCGTGAAAGAGTAGTATGGGATACTCTTGAGCGACTTTTCATGGGCGGATGCGTGTGTGAATATTTGTGTGGAATTTATGTGGTTTTCTTAAGCAACTCTTCACATGAAAATATTTTGTCAGATCTTATATGATGAGTTTGTCAGATCTTATATGATGAGTTGAAGTGTTGCTTCATGTGGAAATATTCACTTGAGTTTTACGTGAAAAATCCAAACGGTTTGTCACGTGTAAACTTTTGAAGTTATTTTTACTTATCTAGAAAGTGCGGTTTTACACGTGTGAGTTTATTGTACAATTTTTACAAACTGGCTTTATTAGTCTAACCATTTTTGTGTACTTGAGATTTCTTGTAGAATAGCAAGGATAAAACTGAACCATTTGCTATTAATTTGCCATCGATAAAAAGGCGAGAACTTGGGTAGTCGTTAATATGGCAATGAAGCGTTTTCCTACGTGAGGTTTAATGGGTTTATTCACTGAGATTATTTTCTCACTCCCCTTGTTTATATGTTTTAGAATGGCGACCCCATTTCCAGTCCTGTTTGGAGTTCCCTTCGAGATTGAATACAACACGATCGACATCATTGATAACATTGTCAGATTAGCCTATCGGAAGTGCATATTCACCATGGGGTGGATAATGGAGCTGCTAAGATGGTCCCCTTCATCATTTTTGAAGCATGGTACAGTCAGGTGAATAGAGGTCTCGAGGGTCCTTACCGTAATCCATCGTGTCCAACTGTTGATCCACTCCTTGACGTGGTGTTCGACAATATGGGCGCCAATGGTGGTTCACAAGGGAAAGCCGAGTTTTGTTAGTCTTTTACTAGAGGAGATGGGCTAACCTAGACTCGTGTATGAAGCTTGGACGTGACTTGTAATGAAGGTTGTAAGTGGCTATGACATGTGAATAGGCATGTAGTATGGCTTGCGTAAGATGGGCTGGTAATTGTTTTTAATTTTGTAAATATTGTAGTTGTAGCCCTATAGTATCGGGCTTGTATCTTGGCAAACCTCTAAATATATGATACTAGTATGGTTGTGCACTTGCTCTTATGCTACTGTCGTTGTATATGCTTGCTATCCATTCCTGTTTATTTTGTTTCAGGAGATTGTTGGCACACTTCCGCATGTGTAATAATTCAAAGATAAAAATTTGACTGGACAACGATATGCCTGGGATATCGTAAAATAAATTTTCTGAGGCCCGTAAAACCCTCAATGGTTATTGGGTTGTTAAGGCGTCGTTACAGTGAGGAATAGAGGGGAGGCATGAGAGAGAGGGAGAGAGACGAGAGAATGGCCCACACCCCTTTTCAAGATCTCCCTTTTCTATTTATAGCACTTGACCCATCATTGGTGGCTTCTTCAAGACACTTTTCTTGTGTCTTTTAACTAGAAAGAATAGATAGAATGAAGAGATTCCTATGTACTAAAGGATGGCTTGTCTTCTTCCAACTAAAGCTTATCCTCTTGGATGATAAGAAGGTGTACTCCTTGTTTCTCCCCATAATTGGCGCCCACTTGGTCTTTTCAAGACCACCAATTGTTAGTCCACCTTCTTTGTCTTGTTGCAAGAAGCTATTAAGTTTAACCAACTTAATTTGCAAGTCTCAAGCTAGGTTTGTCATTACCAAGGTTTTCTAACAAGGTGAATCACCCCTTGTCTTAAATGACTAACTTCCATAGACAATAACTATTAAACTTATTCCTCAAGACAACTTTGGCTTTTAACTTATTTGATTGAGTTTTAAGGATTCTCCTTCAAGACTTGTTCTAAAATAATGAGGGTCCTAAATGGGAAATATGGCCTTTCTTTCTCCAAAAGTGGCGTCTACTTAGTCTTTGCAAGAGCACGTTACTTAAGTTCTTCTAGGTCAATGAGTCAATGGGTGATTTAATGAAGGTTAACTTGCTTCATAAGTCTTTTATTAGGGTAATCATAGTCTAAGACTATAGTCATGTGAATCACCATTTGCATGGAATAACTATTTTCCAAAATTCATAAATGATAGACTTGTTCTTTAAGACCACTTGGTCTTGGTCATCTTATCCTCAAAGTGGCATGTAACCTCTCTTGTTTGGGCTAATTGGCTTTCTTTTATGACTCATTCTAAGGTTAATGATAGTCCTAAAATTGAAGATGTGGCATCCTATCCCCTAAAGTGGTGCCTAAGATGTTTGTTGCAAGAGAATGTGTTCACTTTCTTCTTAGTCAACGAGTCAACGTGCCATATAATGCAAACTGACTTGTTGTCTAAGTCTCAACATAGTGTAATTATGCCATAAGACTTCAAGGGCACCTAAACCCATGCATTAATTCTTCTTGGACTATGTTAATTAATGTGCTTGACTTGGCCTTTAAGAAGCCCCCTTTGGTCATGTGAACAAGTCCAAAGCCAATGATGACTTATCTAAAAGATCTTGACCTTCTAGAAGCTAGTTCATATCTTGCCATTTGTCTTGTGAATATAGAACTATGTTCCAATGGTAACCGACTTAGTTATAGGAATGAACTATTTGGAAGTCGCTTAACTGAATAGGGAATTCTAACAAAATAACCTCAATCGGCTATTTCAATTTTAGTCTGAGGTTCAGGACTAGACTTGTTCGTCATGGTCTAGTTGGCACTCCAGTTCACGGGCTTCATGGCTGGTGTGAATCATGGTCAACATCGGTCAGACTGGCTTTGCTGGCCCTAGTCGCAAAACATCGTCAGGCACGATGTTGGGTGTGGACGAGCTGATCGGCTTGGACTAAGCATGGTGCCTATCTTGTCTCGGCATGGTTGACCCTCAACTCGTTGTTGACCTATCTGTGCATTCTTTGGTCGACCCTTGATTGTTATGTAATTATGTAGGATCGATCGATTCATAACCAATTTACAGCTGCACAGAATCGATTCAAGGCTGTTTATGATCAGTACATGACCAGGTGGAATCACCCGTAATTGGAACGTGATCGTGTAGAGCCAATCCATGTTCATCCCTCGATCCATGGTGTTACGTGATCATCTTGCAACCAATCCTTATGGTCGAGTGATCGACTCATAATATGACATGGGCAAGGGGTAGGTGCAGTGCCCTTGACCATAGGCATGGGACAGTGCACAATGTCCTTGCTCACAAGTGTGAGTAAGGCATGTGTTGCGTCCAAGACCAATCCCCAATTCCTTGGCAAACCAATTCACAGCCATTCCCTAGGATTGATATTAAGGATGTTACACATATACTCTGCTTTTGTAATAGACAAAGCAACTGTATGTTGTAAAGTAGCTTTCTAACTAACTGCACAACCTCTAATAGTAAAGAGGTACCCAGTCAAAGACCTCATTTTATCAAGGTCACTAGCATAATCATAATCAATATATCCTGTCAAAATGTCACTAGTTTTCCCAAACTCTAAACCAAAATCAAAAGTACCCTTCAGTTATTTCAAAATCCACTTCACAGCTTACTAATGAATTTTGGTTGGGCATTATAAATATCCACTTACCACACTAACATCATGTGAAATGTTGAGTCAAGCACAAACCATGGCATATGTAAGGCTATCAACTGCACTTAAGTATGAAACATGTGATATTAAATTAGCTGAAAATCGAAAATGAATAGCAAGAGAAGTACTTAGTGGTTTAGCATCTTTTATACCAAAACGATCTAACACCTTCTTAATGTAGCTTTTCTGGGAAAGATATAATTTTGCCCATTTTCAATGTCACAAAATTTTCATGCCTAGGATTTTTTTTTCGTTGCACCTAAATCATTCATCTCAAATTGAATGCTCAATTATGCCTTCAAATTATGTGTATCATATTTATCTTTTACCATAATCAACATATAATAGCAGATAAATGAACAAGCCATTTGGAAATTTGCGTAGATATACTGCAACTATCATATTTGCTCCTACAATAGCCAAGTTGCACCATAAATGAATCAAACCTTTTATAACACTGTCTGGGTGGATGCTTCAAGCCAAATATAGACTTTTTTCAATAGAGAAATATGATCTTCCTCGCCTTCAAACTAAAAAACCCTATAGTTAGCCCATATAGATTTTCTCTTCAAGTTCACCAAGCAAAAAACCTATTTTCACATCGAGTTGTTCTAACTATATATCATGCATAGCAACTAACACAAGAAAAACCTAAGTGAAGATCATTAAAATCAACTCCCTCAGTCTAACTATAGCCTTTATTAACTTAACGAGCTTTGAACCTAATGTCTTCAACTCCAAGAATGCCTTCCTTTCTTTTGCAAACCCATTTATAGTTGACAATTTTCTTTTCTATTGGTAGTTTGACAAGCTCCTAAGTTTGATTATTTTCAAGAGATTTCATCTCTTCATTTATAGCAACTAGCCACTTTACAGAATCTTTTGAAAAGACAGATTCTTTGTAAGTTCTAGATTCATTATACTCAACTTATTCTACAACTGAAAGCGCAAAAGCAACATAATCGAAGAACCCATATTTCTGTGGAGGCTTCACCATCCTTCTTGGTCAATCTTTAGCAATTGAATACTGCTCCTTTTCAGATTCTTTAAACTCAATATTATCAGTAGACTAAACTGGTTGCGAAGAACTTATTTCAAGTTCAATCTTCTCTACAAATTTTTTGCATTTTTCATCGCAAGGAATAGATGATTCCTTCTTAAGATAAATCATAGCAGACTCATCAAAAATAACATATCTTCTAAAAATAATCTCAAATTCATTGGCACACTAAACTCTATGACTTTTTACACCAGAAGCATAACCAAAAAAGAAACTTTTTTCTGCTTGAGGCTCTAGTTTGCCTCACTAGCATGTACATATGTTGGAAATCCAAATACTCAAAGAGAAGAATTTTTAGAAGATTTACTTGACCATACCTCTCAAGTGTCTTGCACTCAATACATGTACAAAGAGAATGATTTATCAACCAAGCAGCTATATTAATTGCATTAGATCAAAACTCCTTGCTTAAATCAGAGTTAGACAAGAGGCACCTAGTCTTATCTAATAAGGTTGTGTTCATGCGTTTGACAATACTATTCTACTATGATGTATTCACTATAACATGATATCTCACAATACCTTTAACTTTGCAAGACTCATTAAACTCACCTCCACAATATTCCAACTCATTATCTATTCTCAATCACTTAATCTTCTTACCAATTTCTTCTCAATTAATGTTTTTCATTATTTATATGTAACAAAAACATCACATTTTTCCTTAGAAAATAGACACAAACCTTTTTCAAAAAATCATCAATGAAAGTGAGTAAATACCTCGAACCGAGACCTTTTGAAGGAACGCCCCCAGGGATGAAAGTGAATATAATCTAAAGTGCCCTTTGTTGTGTGAATCCCTTTCTTGAAATTGACCATTTTCTATTTTTGAAGACACGATGCTCACAGTAATCCAGTCTTTTAATTTTCTAACCACACAAAAGACCTCTCTTATTCAACTCCTCCATCCCCTTAATACTCAAATGACCTAATCCTATATACCATAATTTAGTGTTGCTTAATTCTATCATAGTGGATGAGACTGCAGTTAAGTACCCTGTAGTTAATACAAGGTGCCAAATTTTAGCCGGCAAAAGAACAACCCAAGTGCCAAAACTTGGCAAAAGGGGGTACTTAAGTGCCAAAAGTTACAAAATTTACACTTAAATATCACTTTTTTTGAAAATTGAATCACTTCGTACCAACTCTTACCACCCCTCCCAGAAATCTTGTGTGGTCATTTTTTAACAATTTATATTGCCAACGTGGCTCGCTGGAGATCCACCTCAGCTTACTCTTACCCAAAACGACGTCGTTTTGACACAACTTCAATTTTTATTATAAATATTAATTAAATAATATTAAAATTTTAATTGAAAAGAAAACCACCCAACAAGTAGAGCGTGCCTGTGGCCGCCACTCCATTGCCAATGGGATGGTGGCCATAGCCATAAGGGTCGCCAAGGGTGCTAGGTGAGGCCTGGTGACCTCCGCCCAAGCATTGGGAGAGAGCACGATCCTCTCCTAGATCTAGGCAAGGGTCACTTGCTCTCACCCTAGCTTGGGCGAGATTGCTAGCTCTCACGTAAGCATTAACAACCCTCGCCCAACGCCCTTGGATCTGGGCATCCAAGGGTGCTGGGCAAGGACCGCTAGAGTCTACGTGAGGGCTAAACACCTCACTTAGGCCAGGGCGAGAGTGGGTGACACTCGCCTAGATTTGGGAGAGGGTCGTGCCGGCAACCCTCACGGTCATCATTGTCGCCCCATCGATGATAGGGCGGTGACCACAAGTGCAGAGCCCCCACCTGAACTCTTTTTTTTTTTTTTCGAAATTTAATTTTTAATTTAATTTTATTAATTTTCATATTAAAAATTGAATCAAACAAAATGACGTCATTTTAGCTAAGTATAGCCATGTCAACGCCCAAAACTACGTTGTTTTGTGCTTATTTAGCCACATAAGCAAATTTTCTGGATTTTGTCGCCATTGACACTTAACTAATCATTTTTGCTCTGATTTTGGCACTTAAGTATACATTTCTGAACTTTTGGCTCGAGCCAGGTTTTGGTAATTTAGGGGTCCGTGCATCATTTCTAGCACTTTCATCAACAAAAGTGAGCTTCTCATAATCTTACTAACTCCACTTTCAGATGTAAACCTATAACCATTAGCATCAAGTGTATCTAAGAGATAAGGTTCTTCTTTAAATTAGGAACGTGTTTGATATTTTCTAAAGTTTTGATGATGCCGTCTTGCATCTTAATGTTGACAATCTCAATCCCAACTGTTTTGCATTTAGTGTTGTTTCCCATCAAAATAACTCCATCATTATATTCTTTGTACATGGAGAACGAGTCACGATTAGGGTACATGTGGTGTGAACAGCATGAATCAAGAATCTAGGCATCACTGAATTATCTTTATCATGTGCCATCAATAACCAATCTTCATTTCTTCTTTAGCAACACCAACTCGAGCAAGATTTTTGTTTTCTTGATTTTGTCTATTTTGGTGGTTCTGATTGTTCTGTGGATTTGCATTGCCTTGATTTTGCTGATTCATATTATTTTCTCTTTGCTAGTTTGCGTTCAGTTTTAGACAATTTATCTTGATATGCCTCTTAGACTTACAATAATTACAAATGAGATTTCTATGCTTTGATTTTGATCTAGATTTGCCACCATGAATTCTATCAACAGACCTTCCTCTAGCAACCAAACAAGCCCCAAGATCTTTTATTGCCTTCAAAGTCAATCGTATCTAGATTTTGCTTATTAAAAAGATTAGTCTTGAAATCTTCAATATCAAGAGTTTCTTTACTAACAATCATGGTCTCTCTTAAATTCTTATAAGAGGAAGGTAGAGAAACTAATAATAAGAGAGCCCGATCCTCATCTTCAAACTTAACATCAATACTTCTTAATTCAAAGATAATAACATTAAACTCAAAATATGAGATTTAAGAGATGCATCTTCAGCCATATGAAGAGTGAGGAGTCATTGCTTGAGCCTCAACCAATTAGTGAGGGATTATGTCAAAAGAATACTCTCCAATTTATTCCATAAACCTGTATCTATTTTCTAATCTTGTACCTCCTAGAGAACTTCATTTGCGAGGCATAATTGAATAGTAAATGGGGCTTTTTCATATAATTCTTCCCATGCTTCATCCGACTTGCTTTTTGGGTTCTTTCCTTTTCCAAACAGAGTTTTCTTTAAACCCTGCTACATATGAACAGCCAATATATGAACTTGCCTTGGGTTGTTGTTGAAGTCATAATTAGAAGATTGAGAATGATCCCAAGGCTCTAATACCAAATTGTTACGGTAGTTGCGGAAACTAGAACAAAATTAAAACTAAGAAGAATAAAAGAACGCCAAATTTACATGGAAAACCCTTAGAGAAAAGTCATGGAGAGGGCAGAAGCAAAATCCTATAGAAATTTAACGATCACAAAAGGTGATTATGAAGAGTTAAGATTCTTCCTGTCTCAACTTCTTAACCTAATGACTTGAGAAACACAATATTTATATTGTCCCCAAGCCTTAACATTGGCCTAAGCCCAAAAAGAATTCAAGATATACTTGACAAAATGTTAGCAAGAGTTGATCCCATATTTCCTTAGCTGTCACATGAGAAAAAATTCTATTATACTCAGATGGAGATAATGCACAATAGTGGAGATGTTTAGCATTAGTATTTTGTGCAGTTCTTCTCCGAGCTTCTTCTATTTGAACCGTAGCAGTGGCAGCTTGCATGTTTTCTCCTTCTTACCGAACAAGAGCTCTAGTTAGCACTGTTATCCCATTTTGGATCACATCCCACATGAGAAGATTGGTTGCATCACTATATGCTTCGTCCTTTGCTTTCAGTAGCCATAGTTGCTGCCATCAAAGTATAGCAGCTACCTTGGAGCTTGTTAATCACTTGCACAGAAACCACCGAAGTTAGCCATAGATGAAGATATTTATGCTGAAAAGTAATACACTTCAAATAATACATAACTAAAACTTTAATACCAATTATTTGGGCTAACTAAGCAACCCAGAGCGGGGTGAATATGTTGCTTTGACAAATTTAATACTCAGAAATCAAGAGATGTATGTGATCTGAGGTTCAAGTGTGCTATCAATCCAACGGAGATAATAATGACAAAAGAGAGGATAGCATGCAAAAATATATATTGGTGTGGCTTTATTCACGAACTTACATCCACTCTCCAAACTGATAGCAACAACTTGAGCCGAAATGCACTAGTAATCACCAAGATAATTTTCAATCAGCAAATACCGATCCGATTTAATTATAAATCACATTGACAGGACTTAGATGCAACCATAATAACTTATGCGCTTGATCTCTCTACAATTACCATGCAGCAAAAACACTATAATGGAAGACTCCGAAGAATGAATCAGAATTTACATAAGTAGCAATAAACACTTCAGCTTGTTCTATTTCCGTCCAACCCTTGTTGTCTTTAATGACTCCCTCTTATATAGAATCTTCAATTTTTCCCGTTCGCGATCGTCTTGAGGAGCAAAGAGACGTTAGGATTCATTAGGAACTGTTGCTCTGAAATTAGGTTGCTCATAAGCCTTTTACCGAGAACATCAGCAAGGTTTCCCACAATGGATTCTATCACTATGTCACATCGCTCATTCTTTTGATAAAAGCTGCTCGTAGTCCTCTAACGGTTTCCATTGCTGTGCTGTAGCTGCTAACGCGGTTATAATTTCATTTCTAACTATCCTCCTCAGACCAACGTTACACCAGCAACATTTGTGAGTTGATATTCGCACGTCTATTTCTCATAATCGTCAGGTGCAAATTATTGCAAATCACTTGATGCTGTTTACGCACAGGCTTTATGAACATGATCAGAGAGCTAATTTCCAATGACTGAGTTAATCAGCTACTAAAGACATCATTGACAATGAATAATGATCATGAAATCTCCACATTCTTATGAACACAACGTCATATTAAAGTTATCCATATCTCATCAGGATCTTCATCATTCATGCTAGCTTGTGGTAAGTTTTACCGTCATTATGGATATCATCACTATTCCTTAGATATCATAACGAACATTTATACTTATTGTAGTAGATATTATATTAATGATAGTTTTTGAAATCATCAGAGTTTATGGGGATGCTTCTCCAATAGTTTGATCATCCCTCACATATTAGTCATTTAAAATTGACCAAGATTGCATACAAAACATTTTTGTAATAACGAGAAAAGGTATCGAAAGAGCGTTAAATTAATCTAACGTAATTAAGTCCTCATATCTATGAATTATCCAGTTCGTAGAAGTAAAGTGCAATGCCACATTTTACTTGGAGTCTAATTGACCCATCCCAATTAGTGGTAGCTCCACAATAAGATCATTTCATGTTGAATTGGGTACCAAGTTATGGTTAAATGGGCTTGGGAGAGTCCGCACTAAACGCAAGCAATTGCCTCTTGAGAGCAACTTTCATTCCCATTTAGTAAATCCGTTAGCTTTCCATTGGTGGTTCACCTCAAGAAAGGAACAAAAGAGCATGATGTATGTATAGTATATTGATTAGTACTTCCCTAAGCATGCAAGT
Organism: Corymbia citriodora subsp. variegata; assembly: GCA_014858505.1. Classification (NCBI taxonomy): domain Eukaryota; kingdom Viridiplantae; phylum Streptophyta; class Magnoliopsida; order Myrtales; family Myrtaceae; genus Corymbia; species Corymbia citriodora. The sequence goes on along the minus strand of CM026411.1, from coordinate 24,658,407 downwards.
ATACAAGTCAATTCTTATCTGCACGATGCCGAATGCAAATGTAATCACATCAAAGAGAAAACTTCAATAATTGCATGTTAAAAGATAAAAGTGAGAAATGTGATGCCAAAATGGCATCGTCTGGCCTCCAATCGTAATTGGTTTCCCCGACATTTTATTTTGGTTTAAGCAATTTTTCAAACTACTTGTCCTTATTAAAATTTTCCGAATTCTTTCTAGCACTTAGGATTTTAAAGATTCCAATCAATCTAGAAAATTAATTGGAGGCAACCCCTAGAAAGCATTGTTTGAGAATCGAATTCTAGTGGCTTGTCCCGAACCTAAAGAAAGGAAATCTTTGGGAGCCATAGGTGGATATCCTACGGAAGGATTGTTTTCAAGCAATTCAGCAAGTGATAGATTCTTGTCGCCGAGGGGCTCCAACCATGGCAAGGGCATCCTTTTAAGGTATGCAATATCTCTTTTCTTATAAATCCCAAGGTTACATTTGGTAATTCAGATTTAAATTTAGACATGATGACAAAATATCCCATCCGGTATTGGGCAATGTCCTCTGCAATGGATATATCCGGATAAAATGCTAGATAAAATCTGGGTTAGGGGTGGGATAAAACCCGGATTGAATAAAAAAAACTAAAATATAACTTAATCTTATCTTCTAATAATGAAGTATCGCATCTGGATTCGCTAGCCACCACACAAGGATGGACCACCTCCACAACAATCGATTCTATTGCCTCCAACCACTACCAATCGTCATCTTGAGCCGGCCAATCTCATTTCGACAACTAAGGTGAAAAGGAGAAGTCATCGCGGATCTTTGTCCACAAGGCATGTCCACCCATAAAATGTGGTAAAAATAATGTCGTCCCTATTAGCTTAGACGATGAAAATAAATTGGTCGTCGCATATTACAACAACGAATTGTCACTGTAATTGGTTATCTGTGGCAGTACAACAATGGTGACCTTTCGCTCCGACAAGGAATAACCACATTGTAATTAAATTATCTCTAGACCCCAACTTGCCAAAACAATCTCATACCAATCTACAATCCCGTACATTAAAACCAAATCTAAGATATTCAGCATAGATAAACTACATATCAATAATTGAGACTTTTCGAGATTTTTGGTGCCCCTCACTACCCTCAAATCGGCTCCACCGTCAAGTGGCGTCAGAGCATCGCATGCGGAGCCCACCACCCCATCACCATCCTTCACCTATGCATCGTCCCCTGCTACCTCGTCTACCAGATCAGTCGCCTTGGCACCTTCCTTGATCTCTCAATGATGCCCTCGGCGACTCGAGGCTCTTCTGTGCCAATGTCCTGATCGCCTTTGACGCATTGAAGTTGAGTGAGGAGTAGGGCCTAGCGGTAGAACTGAGGAAGCTAGCGACGAAGGAGACAAATCAAAGGGAGCTTAAGAGAGTGGGTTTGACGAGCTGATGAGGATACTTAAGAGGTAAGATCTGAATATCATGAGATTTTCTAAGATTTTTAATCCTATTTTGGATTGCATCAGATATCTGATGAGATTCTTTATAATCCAAGGATATTCAGAAGATTTCCAACCGAATCCAAATGACCAAACACAACCCAAGGGATTGGATTCACTGGATAAGGAAAAGAAAATGATGTCAATTGCAGTTAGTGTATGTTAATTTTCTGATAAACATATACTTAGTAAGATTTCATTTTTTTTTTATTTTGAATAATTTTGACATATTGGGATAATCTTGTTGAACTTGCTTATGCAAATAGCTATTAATACCACTTCTGATTTTCGTTTTCCTTTTATATATGATATAGGTGCATAAAAGAAATTGCCCTTGCCGTGGTTGTACAAGAAATGCCGGCTAAATGAAAGATATAAACTACAAATTGATGGGATATATGTGTGATCATATTTATATATATAAGAACTTATGTGCTTGAAATTTAAGTAAACGCATATAAATATTATAATATAAAAAGCAAGCGATGGAAAATGGACAAGGTTAAAATATGATACATTAAAAAATAGTAGGAGAATTTATGAAAAGTTGAACCAATAATTTTAAACGTTCGGCCCAATGTGCTGATAAGTCCTAAATATTTGAAAAAATGCAATAAATTCTTAAATATTTTAAAATCGGTGTAATCAAATTGTTTTGATGATCGCTTAATCAATTTTGTTGTTGTGGCACATTAAAATTCGACATGGCATTTCTCTTTATTGTACTTTAGAATATACGTGGCATTGAGGCCACGTCAGAAAAAGTCAGAGATTTTAACAAAGAGGAGCGAAAAAGCTAAACTCTAGAAAATAAAGCAAAGAAAAGCCAGAAAATTTTAAAAAGCAAAAAAAAAATTCAACTAAATTAAGAGAAGGGTGCGAATCTACCCTTGATTGAGATCATTACTGTTGCCCAAGGGTGATCGGTTCTTGGTTAGGTCTGATTCCAAGGTGGAATTGGAAACTAGATCGGGAGAATTAGTTCCCAAATTTTAGGACCGTGAACCAGACTAGCTAGTTCTGTAACTAGGAACTGGACCAACCGATTGGTCTAGTGGAACAGATAACTTTTCTTTTTTAGGAAAATTATTAATGTTACAATACATTCTCAAAAACAACCCACTTCATTTATACACTGCTTTATCAATTCGCCCTTTTAATCTACATGTACTTGTATTTTCCTAAAACTAATGAATTTTCTTCTTCTTTTTTTGAATTCTTAAGACACTTTAAAATATATATTAAAAATTGCCGGTCGGTCCGGTTCCCGGGTCCAATTCCCACCTTGGAACTGGGAACCAAACTAACCGGCCACTGGTTCCAAGAATGGGAACCAGGAATTGGACCACTCACTATGGGAGTCACCCAAAACCAGTCGGTCCAATCCAGTTTGAGCGATTTTCGAATTGGGTGGTTCCCATTGCACACCCCTATATTGCCCCATGTTCCACAAGAGAGAGCTAGTGACCTTCACCTCGAGTAGGCCATGCAAGGGCTGGAAGCTCTCGCCTAGGGCTAGGACACTAATCTTGCTGGCGACTTGGGGCAGCCCCCAATCTACAAGCTCACGGTACCACTATTTCTTGGACTTTCACTTTCTCACTTTTCCTCTTTCTTTTTTATAGTTTTTGGCTTTTTAGTTTTATGGTTTTCATTTTTTTTTCTTTTTTTTATATTTGAGTTTTCATGATGTGGCAGACACATAAGCACCATGTCAATGCCATAAATGCATAAAAAATCTATATCAAATTTCCAATGACCATATCACCAAAATTGGCTAGGGGTTACCAAAAGGGCTTAATTACATCGAAAGTTTAAATTTGAATGCAACTTTTCAAAGCATTTAATAAATCTTGATTGCACGTTGAGCTGTACATTCGGACCGTTAATTCCATTATTTCAATATCGTTCTTGTATTCATCAATAAAAAATTATGAGACGCATGTTAGGCTCACGAAGTTAAGGGCATATTCAGCAATATTTTTATTTATTTATTTTTCTATTCTTTTGTTTCCCAAAATAAAATAGAACAGAAATTTTTTGTGTACGTCAATTGATTTTTTCTATTCCCTGAAATAGATTAGTGACTAAAGAATAGATTTGAAACAAAAACAAGAAATAAAAAAACTTATTCTCTAGAACAAAAAAGAAAATCATTTTAGAGAAACAAGCTCAATTTAACATAATACTTGTTTTTATATAATCAACAAAAGGTCCATGTGGGACCCACATCGGCTCTAGGTCTCTTGACATGATTCAAGTCCCCATTTTCGAAATAAAAAATTCAGAAATTTAGAAAAAAATTAGAGATTAAATTTTGAGTAGTTTTACTAGATTTTAATGTTAATTCCAATTTAGAATTAGTTTAGCATAAAAAAATGGGAAAATATTTTGATGAAAATTGGATTCAAAATTGAATAAGCTCTTGGGACTTTACTATATGGATTTTCTAACTTTTTTTTTTCTTTTAGAGAGAACGCTAGGTCATGATAGTTGGGCAACTCCACTAAGAGAAGACATATTCTTCCCTTAAGCTCTATTGGAGACATCTTTTAAGATCATCTAAAATTCTATTTTAATAAAAAATTAGATGGCTTTGAACAAGTCTTTTGCATTACCATTTGTCTTGTGTCTGTAATAATCAATCAAGTCCATGCTCTATACATTTCTGATATCATTTACTTCAAGGTTTGATGAGTTTGTGTAAGTAAGTACACCAACTTTAGGATTGCCTCTATCCTCAATTGTTTCGTCCTTGCTCATTCTAGTAGGCAACATTTGCTCTTCTTGTTGTGCTAAAAAAGCTCAAAAGGTTTATGCACATGTTTATTATAATACTCAAAGATTTATTGTCAGCCTCCTCATATTGTGAGTTATAAACTAGTAAGATTTTGTGCTGTCATTTCCAACCATCGATCTTTGATTGATTATTATATTGGATTTTCTAATGTAATCTTAAAATATCTTAATCAATTAAATCTTTACAAAAGTCCAGTTTTATCTAAATATGAATTGTTAAGTTTCCATTAACATTTTTATAATTAAATGAAAAAATTGGGAATAGAAACTTTTTGGATCATACCAAATGCAATTCTATTATTTTTCTATTACAAGAATAGAATTTTTGTGCATTTACTGAACGTGTTCTTCGACTTAAAAACTCATCTAGGAAATAGAAAGTGAAAAAATTATTTATGAATAAAAAAAATTTCGAAATAAAAATGTTATTATATGCATCCTAAGTTGCCAAAAATGAGCTTATGCTATATCGCAAACATATTTTTTGACACACATTTTTCATGTCAAGCAAGCTTTTCAATTAGACCATTGGATTTAAACATAAATAACCACATCTAAAACAAAATTAGGAAATGAGAGTACCACATAATAAGACTGAAAAGAAAATCATGGCGCGACAATTTAATACTGTGCAACTGTTAGGAGGTAAAATGCATCTTTCCTTTTATTCTTCTAAGCTATACATAAAGTAAAACCTAGTGTTACAGTGGTGGGCCTTCTTTAGTAGCAGCATCCAATCGGATCAAAACTAGTCTGAATCTTGCCGCAGATTAGTCCGCTGTCACCATCGAACCGGTGTTCCCCCGGGCCCGGATCCATGTGGGTCGGCTCGATCTCCACTGTTGACTACGTGAGTTCCACATGTAGAGCTGACAAGACCAGTGATGGAGATCAACCCGGTCTAGCGAATCTAGGTCCATGCAAAAAATTAAAGCCAGCAAATCAAGTTGGAACCGAAAGTGCCATGATGGGAGCCAACTGCATCTAACAACCTCAATTAGCGTCATGAGTAACCTAGATTTGGCATGTTTTTTTGACTTCCTAGATTTGGCATCTTTTTTAGACTTTCATCATCTTGGGGTTTGCCGGCACAGAAAAAAGAATAGTCATTCTTGGGTTTTTGCCCCCAATTTGTGCTAAATGACTGCCCAAACTCTGACAATTTTCGTCAACTAGGAATCATGTCTTCACATGAACCAGTGGTGATAGGGAAATTCTCTCATATTGTCCCAAAAGGTTGACTTTCGAACATTGCTTTGTGTCACAGTCCAGGATTTTATCCTAATTCATAGGTTTTGTATGAAGCATAATGCATGTTATGCTTACTTTTGGCATTCTTGGATAACACGCGGTATCAATCAATCAATCGGTCTTTCTTGATGTGCTTTTCCCTTTGTGATTAAGCTTATAGTGGTAAGGCACTCAGTTTCATTGGTGCATGATTATTCTCTCATGACTTATGGCTCAACTTGCTTTGAGAGGTGATGTGATAGGGCACTCTTTCTAAGGTGTTTGCTTTTTGGCCAACTACAGAACCTAGGTATTATTCAAATCATTTTGGAAAAAATATTAAGTAGACTATATCCCAAATGGTTAGGAGTGACAATTCAACATACTCTAATAAGTACCCAAATTGCCCCATCTCTAATGGAGCGGATAAGATCAGCAACACCGTAATTCGTGTAGAAATTGAGGACCGACTACGTTTGCTTACACATTAAGGGCGGTGGTATTCTTTGACATAGTAAAGTTCGTCCTTGTATGGTAAGTTTTATAAAATGGTTATTGATCACCTTTTTTCAATTAGATTACTTTTTGAAGGATTAAATATCCTGAGCAACACTGACATTTGGCAAACCTCGTGAATTAAAATTAGGACGTGAATTAAAATTAGGATTTAGATGAATATAAGATAGGATAACACAAGTTAAGATCCTATTATGCCCCATGAAGATTGAATATAAATTGACATCACAGGGCCGCAAGCAAAGGTGATCAATGAGTGGGTTCGAGTTAGGCCAAGCTCATAGATCGGGCCTAAAGCGTCGCCTCAGTTTGCCCACAATAAAATTTTTAAGTAAAACCTTATCGGGCTGGGCAGGGCTTGTATAACTAGAAGTCTTGTCCAAACCCACTTAAAGGCGCCTTTCGATCACTGTGGATCGAGCTGGCCTAGGTGGACCTGTAAATTCTCGGGTCCATGATCAAATCTAGCCGTAGATAGATATGGAACATCACTAATTATCTGAGGTCTGCGGAGATGCACCTCCCACCGCAACAACAGGTGGCAGTTTCGTTGCCACCTCTACTTCAGTATCAAAAAAATGAACCGAGTCTCGTCGAGAGTAGCGAAACGCGAAACACAAGACTAGAGAGGCAAAAATGAATTGCTCGAAAATCATGTATAGATCTCTCATGGTGTCCCTGTCTCCTTTTTTGACTTTCCGAGCCCCCAACCACCCAAAAGAAAAAAAGCCTATTGGTGATTGGATTTAGAAAATAGATCCCGCCCAACTATCGTGCTACGCAATTTTACCGACAAGTCGGCGTAATTTGATAGATTAGGATTTGACAATTAGCAGACTTCAATAGCTAACGCGGGAAATGATTGATGAGACATGCGGAATTGGAGATAAATAACTAAATTTGATGGTATTGACTTAAGACCTGAGTGAGGTGCATCAATTTTAATAATTTAGATTTAGTTTAGTGTATGTACTTCACTCATATACCAATCTTTTGTGCCAATTCAATTATATTTTATTTTTCTTTAAAATATAAATAAATATATTAAAAGTCCTAAAAGTTAGGGTCAATTCCAAAAAAAATCTCAAACTTTAGGTCAAGTCCCAAATATACCCCAAACTTTTTTTTGTCTCAAGAAAAACCCCAAACTTTATGTTTAGTCCCAAATCTGCCCTGAACTTTTCTTTTGTCTCAAAAAAAATCCTAAACTTTAATTTTAGTCCCAAATCTACCCCGAATTTTGTTTTTTCTAAAAAAATCTCAAATTGGTACACATATGACAAATTTACCCACAATTATTTTTTTGACCACCAAAAAAAATTACCATATATTATTTTCCGTTAAATTTTACCGTCAAATTTCTAAATTAAATAACACGCCGCAATTAACGGGTATACTAATTTGGGGTTTTACCCTCCGTTTGTACTAAAAAAATCACCAATTTTTGATCTGTTCTCAAATATACCCCATGGTCTAGTCCCAACTTAACATGGCATTTCCACATAGATAATAAATACACATAAACAAGATGTTATAGAAAATTATTTTCAAAATAAAACCATTTTAGGATATAAAAAATTAGGTATTACTAATACGGCTTTTGGACAGAGGCTAATGAGGGCAAATTTAGGATTATAGTAAAATTTGATGATTTTCTTTTTGACAAAAAAAAATTGGGATAGATTTGGGAATAGATTAAGAGTTTGGGGTTTTTTATGAGATTAAAGAAAAGTTTGGGACAGATTTGGGACTAAACCTAAAGTTTGAGGTTTTTTCTGAGACAAAGAAAAGTTCGGGGCAGATTTGGGACTGAACCTAAAGTTTGGGGTTTTTCTTGAGACAAAAAAAAGTTCGGGGTATATTTGAGACTAAACCTAAAGTTTGGGGTTTTTTTTGGAATTGACCCTAACAATCACAAACTATTTGGATATGTTTTCTACATGTTTGTGCAGGTCGGCAAGGGTTAAAGAAGACCTCATTCTACTTGAAAACAGGATTGGATGGGTAGTCGGACACGATTGTGGTATATTGCCTGCTCTCTATTTTTTGGACATCGAACTGGTGTATATGAGGACTAAATTTAATTGATGTTTATGAGGTATCTCTGAGTGACTTGATGCTTGCTACCTTGGTTCATGTGCTGTTTCCAAAGGAACGGACTTAGCGTATGGGATGGCCTTTACTTGTATCTTCGAGGCTTTTTATGGTGGTCTCAAAGGTGACAACTTCTAGGCTTTATCGGATGGTGAATACATTGGGGAGTCAACGCTGAAAAGGATGGTTATCAAGAAGCAACAAGGAGCGTGGATAAGAGTTGACGTGCGGGATGGCCACCCCAACCCCAACGCGTATTGACATCATCGAGGCATTGTGAGAGCCGTCGAATTTGACGAGGATGAGCCATCAGTAGAGGAACTTTCTATTGAGCTAAGTTCACTTTGGGGAGAAATCCATACGGTGAGAAACTTCGGCAGGGCACCGGTCTCTCAATCAATCCAATACTTTCTTGAGAATCCTCACTTATTTCCCCAATTGCCCGTCTTGTCCTTTGTTTTGAACTCATATAGATTATTTTATGCTTTATGTAGAACTTGGTTTAAGTCGAACTTGCTCTATGTTTTCGTTGCACTTAATGATTGGAGACCTTGTGCTGAATGGAGATTTTTTTAATAACTTTGATATAATAACAATTATTGTGTGTTAATGATATATTATGCCTAAAGCCTCTTTTGAAGTTATAATAGGCTCAACCTCCCTAGAGGCTAGTGAGGGTTGGCCTCACTAGCTTTGAGCCAAGCTTTGACCTCACCAACCTCTAGCAAGGCTAGCGACAAAAGTAGGCGAGGTCAACCCTTGTTGGCCTCTAGTGAGATTGACCTTGCCTAAGGCTAACAAGGGCAACTTTTGCCAATTGTCGCTTGTGGCCAATCGCCAAGCCTTAGTCTTATCATGCCAAGCCTCGGTCTTATCACTGAGGAACTGAAGCTCGACAATTAAGGTAAGCAAATCTAGGTTTCACTTGAAACCTACCCACTATGAGTGGTTCATCCCTGGAACTTGGAACATAGCTTGTCATAGACTCTAAGGTCTACCAAGGTTCACTTGTATTATGAATTGAATGATTACAATAAATCATCACTTTTAATAACCACAACTTTTTTTATAATTTATTGAACACAACTTATATTTAGATGCACAAAAAATATGAAACATTAACAAAGCAAAAGTCTTGGACATAAAATGGAAGTTTGAACTAGTAATTCTAAATTATAAATTCATCATTGAATGCCATGAAATACCACGTAATCGCATGAAGACATAAATAAAGAAATACATAAAAGTTTGTCCAAGTTCCACCTGTTAGAGCTTGGAACCTATCTATCAAAATAGGTTTCCCAATTTTTGAAATTTAGAACCTCCTTTGTATACCCTAAAACTTGAAACCAAACATGTTCCCACTAGTCCAATTTTTTTATTCCAGCTTCTACCCTTAAACCATACTCACCCCTACTGGTGACTAGTAGAAGAAAAAGAAGAAAATAAAAAAATTCAAAATTGTCAACATCAACATAAACCGTACCATGTAAGACAGTCAATGTCCACGTCAATGATTTCTAGTAAAATTTAACCGAATGAATTACATTGACAAATTTTTAGAAGGTTTAGAAGTAAATTAGTCAAATTAAAAAGTTAATGACTAAATTGATATAATCACAATAGGTTTATAACTTTTTCCCCATTTGTTAAAGAATGATGACAATGTCTCGATGCAAATTTTATTTGCACGTGATTTTATTACTAGTTGTAGTAACGCAGCATTCAAATTACGACTGCTAGTTGGACTCTTGAAAGAGACCAACTTCCACACTTCTCCCTTAAAATAGTGGAGAATACACATAGATATTACCTGCTTTTGCGAGAGAGGAAAAAGAACATTAAATTCAATATAAATTCTGACCCAAAATTTTGAGCATGAGCATGAGCAGAAAAAAAAAGAACCTTAAATTCATTTTAGATCAGATAAATGGCGGATCGATCTAATGTCAGGCCCAAATTTTTGAGCATGAGCATGAGAAGAAAAAAAGAACATTAAATTCAATATAAATTCTGACCAGAAAGACATTTGATAAAAATGAGAGAGAAGGTTTGTCTATGCAGACTGGGCTCAAGGAGGAAACCGCCGATCGAGTCCGACCCATATGCACTTCGGTTTGGTCCATTTAAATTTGGGTTTGTTCCTAACTTTACGTAAAGAATTCTTATCCATGGGCTTACCCGTCCAAATCCTTTCATCGAGCCCGAATTGGATCTTACGATAGCACTAATAAATAAAGAGCTTAATGTTGTGAATAAACTCAACTCGTTGGAGTACTCAATGCTAACTCGAAAACTTGAGGGAAATCGAGATACCTTCTCGGTACGAAAAGAGTTGAACTAAGCTTAAATACGTGATTATTAAGAATTCAAAGTTTTGATCAAAAGAACGAATGGTACAATGAATAACTAAAATGATAATGAAAATCTGAAAAGGAATGAAAACGAGAAAATATATGAAATAATCAAAATGATTGGCACACCTTCATAGGTACATTGTGATGTTTTGTGTGGACATCACATGTACTCTTTAATATTGATTCTCTAATATCATCTATGAACCATTGGCTATCATTTGGTTTTCAATAATGTGAATATTTTAATAAATACATCATAGTCCTCGATTTAGGATTAAAGGGATATCAGATCATATAAGTATCTCCATATTGTTAAACTTTTTCAAGGACTCATCATAATCCTCGATTCAAGATATACAAATAAAGATAAGCTGAAATCACCATAATATATGTGTGTGTGTCACTGGATAAATCTTGCACGAGAGTGCACATGCAAGACGTGCAACATGGGTCACCCTCACACGAGCAAATCCACTTTGGCATGTACATAGATTCTCAATGACCCAATCTAACTCTAGGGTGACATTGAATGAATCTACGAATATTTACTCATGATGCAGACGAAGAGTGCAAGTTCCATATTTATTTTTTCAAATTTTCCTTCATCACACACAGGTACTTCAGTAACAACTACGAAACTAAACTACACTTGTGTTCACAAAGATGTAAATCGTATTCACAAACTTGCAGTATGATTAGCAATTTACAGGAACACTTGCCCAATAAGACCACTTCTGCCCTTCCTAGTTTTCTTTTTCAGCTTTTAAAGAAGTTGCATTGACAGGAAACAATAGAGCTCTTTACAGAATTTCAACCCTGCAGTAGCAGCTGTACACAAATCAAGCATGAACATGATCGTCCCTCTGATTATCTTTTGTGATGTTCAAGCAACTTAGGCGCAGATGGCACTTCTTGAAATGCTGCTCAAGGAGGTGTATGAGTGCGTGGTTTTATGTCTCTAGTCCGCATGTAAGTCAGGAATTGTCCAGGAAGCTCCTCCAAAAGAGCTTGAACCACTGATATACTCCCACCTGCCAAGAACAGTATAGTTTCGTGTAAGTTACTGTCGAGAGAAAAACAGAAAACGGAAGATTTATCAGCAACTCCCTGACTGTTTTAATAAAACTGTACTTGATTGCAAAACCTTTCCTATAATAACAAAAAAAAAAAATACAGTATGATCAAAGACGAGGATAGATAGAACTTTCAGATCTGATACTGCCCTCTCTGATCTTGATTTAATCAATTAAAACAAAATGCTATATATCGATTGGCTTTGAAGATAATATTGCAAGATAAAATAAAGTCAAGATGGGTAAACAAATGAATAAGCCTATGGAAACCAAGGAATCTAAAAAGTCAAGAAAGAAAATGAGTCTGAACATCCGCCAACTATACCATGACAACGTATGAATGCTAGGATGTCAACCTCTTTCGGCTTTGATTTACCAAACAGGATTGCCTCTATTTAAATGCTACTCAATTGATCCTTATTATGACCTCACATTAATAAGTAGAGAAAATTATTGTTCTTCTCAAGTATTAATGGGAACATGAACGATTAATGAAAACTACAGGATTCATTAACAAAAAAAAATTATGTGAAAATCAACTTACGATTAACTTCTCGCATTGGAACAAATTGCACGATGTCTCTTGTGGCTACTCGACCAGTAGAACTTTCCAATCTAATTCCATGGTCAGCATCAAGATTCTGACGGGAATAAAAAAATTAGATTGTTAGGCTCTATATCCTCCCTATAAGAGATATTTCGACAGAGTTCTTAAATGCAAAACAGAATAGAAATCGCAAGGAAATCTAACTTCAACCATGGAAAACAAACCTACCTCCATTTGTGTAAAATCTGCACCTCCAACTCCAACTATCAAAATTGAGAGTGGAAGATCTGATGCCCTCACTAATGCATCCATGGTTTCTTGTTGATCTGTGAGAACTCCATCCTAAACAAGGAGGAAAATTTCTATCAGCTGTGCAGAAAAACATATCAAAACTAAGAAAGAGAAAACGTTTGTTTCCACTTTACCGTTATTATGAGCAGAATGTGGTATTTGCAATGGTTATAGGAAAGTGACTGGCCTGCAATTTGAGCAGCCCTATTGATCACTTGACCAAATAAAGTGGGTCCTGCCAAGGAAACATTATGCAAAGCACCAGCATAAGCAGCCATGATGCCTTCAACTCCTTCAACCTATCAATAAAAAGTTCTGAACATGAATATAGAATTGATATGATGTCCCAAAGGTTCATGTACTACAGTCCATGCTCCAAAAGCGAATACAACGATGGGGAGTGCAAACTCAGTTCACCTACCTCATAGCCATCGGGACTTCCATTCAGGTTAAAACAGTGCGATACAGTACCATCATAAGTCCTTCCTCCAAATCCCCACGCAGTAAACCGTCTATCCGAATCATAAAATTGAATCACTTCTCCAACCTCCATTATAGCCTAAAATGTTGGCAACGCGAATTACTAAATAAATAAGTCTATGAAATCAATTAATTATAAGGAAAGAAAAAGCATATCAATTGGTTAACCTATTAGAACATACAAGGAAAAAGCATGTCAATTGATTAACATATTAGAACATTTAACTTCAAAGTATATTTTACGTGACTCCATATTAAAACATCATCAAAAGGCTATGGTAAAATCATTACAAGTGACCAGGTTTAGGAGGCAAATTAAAATATACCTGCTGGTAGGAATTGTATCTTCCTGAAGGATCAATGTAATGCAAGGAATCTGGATTTCTGGGATTTCCATTTGAAGCTGAAAAGTCCAGAAGCATCAAAATGAAATGAGATCAAGCATCAAAGAGATAAAAGTTTTATAGGATAAACAAATATCCAAATGATTACATACCTGTAAAGTCGACAGCAACCATAAAAGTAAGCTCAAAACCACTTGATATGTAATCAAGAAAGCTGTACTGTTGCTTCTCACAAAATTGATCCACAAATAGCTGACTTTTAAGAACCTGTATGAAGAAGTTATAAGCCTAATCAAAGGGCTCATCAGGACGAAGAGTACTAAACTATTTAAGAATGACAGACACCTTTTCATGGCCGTGATGAGAAGCTGGTAAAGTAAAATTTGCACCATTTCTTTCTTTGTGAAGTTTCTCCAAGTCTGCCACGGACTTTTGAAGTTTACTGTAATATACGAGAAGCAGATTAACATACAAAAAGCCAAAGTACTACAATTGCATGAGAATAGGCATTTACCCCATAAGTGCATGGTTCCCACTGGTATCAAAGTCGAAGCACTCAATGACTAATGGATTCTCCTGCAACAAGTCTTACAGTATGCCAAATCAGTAGTGCCTCCAGTAACATATCAGACAATATAATGACAGGCTCTGTGTAAAACTTGCCTTGCTTCCTAATTGCTGCATGCTTAGACATAAGGGCATCCAACTAGGGTTCAAGTTGTTGTTAATAACTTCAGTTTTGCAAATAGGAAGAGAACCCCCAGACTCAACTACTCTGGATATTCTCAGGAAAGGATCCTAAGAAAAGGTAACACCAGAGTATGAGACTGAAGTAATGAAAAGATATGGCGAGGGACAATATCAAACAGGACCTTTCAGGAGAGACTTTAAAGAACTTACACTTTTAGAAAACATATCTTTGTTTTCCAACTGGGAGCAGCGGAATATTATTTCAACAGCTGTCCTGGAAGCAACAGATTCCTCAGCACGGACAGTCAGAGTACCCAGGTCTCTCAAGCCTACTTGTAAATTTTTATTATGAAGCGACATTGTCAAACTCTGACTTTGCTTTGTTATCTGCAGAAAATTGAAAGGAGAAGATGCTTTGGACAAGATCTAGATGGATTACACTTATACTTCACTGAAGCCAAGTGCAAGGGAAATGACACCATCACAACGTAAGCCAGGAGTAAGTACCTCTGACAGCACACAGCTAGCTTCTCCTAGAAACTCCTGGTCCTTCAGCTTTAAAGTCTGCACTGAAACCTCCCGATCAAACATAATATTGATATTTCTTCTTCCTCACATGGAAAGACAGAAAGCAAATAGAAACCCAAGTAATCTGAATGGACTAGTACATATTTCCCAAATAAGCTTGATTGCAAGGGTAATTACAAGTCATGATTACTTAAATGCCATTTACAATTCGAATTCCTATGCAACATAAGATCATCCAATGCATTCATATTGTTTTTCTAGAATTCCATGGAAGTAACAATCTGTAGACTGCAAAACAGTTAAAGCCCATCCATCCCTAGTTGTCTAACCACACTTGAGCATCAAAGGTAAGAAAACAGATGAGCTTTCATCTTTATAATTCCTCCTTTAGGAAAAAACCAAAAATTCAGTTGATCCATAACCCTAGTAAAAGTAGCTAGCATATAAGTTGGAGAAACTTGGCAATCGATCTGAGACCACTCGCTCAATTACTCTGAACAGTCTCCATTTTCATATGAATTTGAGTTAGACCTCTAGGAATATTGACTGAAATGTGACAGAGCACAGAATTGCAGTCAGAGACATTGTTACTGTATAACCAGGAAAGCCCATGCATAGCACATGGCTTCACCCATAAGATTTAAAGGAGAAAAAAACCGAAGATAGAAAAGAGAAACAATGTTAGTGAAAATCCAAAAAGAAATATCAAACTATATAAAATGACTAAAACAACGGACACACCTTTACAGGTACGTTGTGAAATTTTGTATCAACATCATATACATGAAACCTGAAAAGAGATAAAAGCAAACAAACAATGGGTTTACATGATATAGTTAAGACAAAACACAGATTGAATAAGTTAAACTTTGCTATACGTGGAACACTCACACCAGATGCTGGACAGTCTCAAAGTGATAAGCTAAAGAAATCTTTTCAATCCATGCAGGATCCAAACTATTTAATATAACTTCTGTCCTCCCAAGTTCCTCAAGCATCCCATCACTTTTCCTCAAGTAGACAACTGCCATTGGATCACTCTGCAAATTCCATTGATCAAAGTTTACAAACCTTTAAGCAAAGCTCAAATTTGGGCATAAAAGAAGAAGGAAACACAAACATGCAGAAATCTCCTGGAATCAGTCATCTATTGCAATTATAAGCAAGGGTGATCGGTTCCAAGGTGAGCTGGTTCCCACCCTGGAACCAGGAAGTACAGTGCAGTGCACTAAACTTCATCACTTGACCAAAAGCGACTGACAGAGGGCCAGAGGTGAAAGGCAACCGAGAGTGGGAGAGTTGAGACTTCAGAGGATCTATGAAAGACAAGAAAGCGATATGAGGTGAAAAGTCTGTGAGCGTCCCTCACCAAGCAAGATTGCCAAATTCGGGTTTTTGAAATTCTTAACATGAAAATTAAAAATATATATGTACCAGTCTGGTCCAGATGGTCTGCAAACTGGAGTTATTGGAACCAGTAACCAGACAGTTTCCCGTGGGAACAGCAAAGAACCGGACTGAACTGGTCCAGTTCTATGCAGTCTAGGCAGTTCCCGATCCTTTTGCACACCACTAATTATGAGCTACTTAACTACATTAGTTCAGGTTTCTTACACAGCCTGAAATTTGATCAACAGTAATATGCAACTTTTGGCATGTGCAAAATTTGCTATGGCAGAAAATTTGGCAGATGAGATTGGCCGCATATGAAGCACACAAGTTATTTAGAAAATAGCATGGCATACTCAAGCAAAGACTGTCCTATAAGTGTTTTCTGCAGCACAAATAAGTCTCCCAACCACCGCCCGCAGCGGCTGCATTGGCTTTGGGCTCTCTTCCCCTCACGAAGGGAAGGAGTTCGAATCCCCACGCAGTCGGTAGGGATTCTTAAGTGTGGCACCAGGGGTGGTAGATCCTCCCGCTTATGTGTCGCCCCGGGTTTACCTCTCCAGCTGTCGGCCGTGCAGGGTTCCCGGGTTACCAAAAAAAAGTCTTCCAGTCATAAGGTAATTTCAGCAACCCACCAGTACTGAAGACAAAATAACAGGCATCAACCAGAAATGCATACATCATTCACTGTGATGTCTCAAATTTTGGAAAGCATAAGAAGACAGAAAATCAAGTTTTAAGATGTGTAGTTGAAATTTTACTTCAAAAGAAGAAGAAGAAGTTATACACTTCTGTGACAACCACATCTTAAAGAACCAAGAAGATCCCAGGTGAATGGGAAAGCAAGATGTGGAAAAAATTAGGAAAGCTATATACAAGTAGCAAGTTGTACAACAAGTCCACTGAGAATGCATATGAAGTTTCTCACCTTTGACATGACGTCACGATCACGTAATTTTGAAGCAGACAAGGATAACTGCAGTATAGGCAACCAAGCACATCACACAAACTATGGGCATTAGATTTCAAGATTCATGCTCACAAAAACACCATATGCAATGCACGAAGATTGTTGTTGAAAATTATGATATGCTTAATTTGTAGTAGCTCCTCCCCAGATTTCCTATTCTTATTTATGCTTAATCAGCAACACCAATTTTAGATTTTGAAAGGCAACACATAATTCAAATAGTAACTCTGTTTCTGAAAAATGAGCAGCGTAATGGGGTACAAGTGCAAGACTTAGACTGTCTAAACTAGCAGCCCTTTTGGAAAAACTGACGCAAAGCAATCCCACTAAATTTGTTATAGCATGTAATTCTTGTCATTTGAATGAGTTCCAAAAGGTCACAGCTCGAGAGGCAGATCAAAATTTTGGTTCAAACTAAAGAAAAGAAATTTACCGAAGTAAAGTCTAATGAGGAAAAACAAGAAGAAAACTACAATTAGACGACCATGTCAGGACCACGTGATCAGAAATTCTACAGATAATTCAATATCAATTAGTTCAGGACAGCGGTTTGAGCAGAATCCACATCGTGAAGAATGCGTCTCAGTTTTTCTGCAAACCATCCCCAATACAAAGAGAGGTTTTTCTGGCCAACTCATCGTGGCTCGAAACAACAAGAATAAAATACGGACTAGTGACAACATTGACTCAGGTCTGAAGAAAACGAAGCGTATCACCACAGCATATTGACAGTGAATGTGTGCAATTACAAGAAAAAATGAATATTCAGTGAAAAAAGCGAGCATAACCACATGAACAGGCGAGGGACACAAACCTCAATTTGAGAGAAGGGAGCGTGTTGACCACGATCAATGGCGTCGTTGTGCCCGCCATTGTTGCCTCCTCCTCCTCCTCCTCCTCCTCCTACTCCTCCTAGGGGCCTCTGTTGGTTCCCCCCGACCGCTCCTTGACCGCCTTTCACATCAGAAAAGCAACCCCCCATCCTCTCTGCGATCAACGCCAATTTCACCTCCTTCGCCGCTTCGATGCACACCCACGAACCCTCTCTAGAACCCCTTAGTCTGCCACTCCTCGTCCCTCTCTGAAACGCTTTAATCTTTCAGAAACTGCTTCTGCTGAAAACTGCCGTACCCCGCTCTCTCTTTCTCTCTCTACCTTTATATTAGTTGACAGAAGAAATGCCAAAGCGCGTGGGGTCCCCGTCGTGACGTCTGGAACAAGACTCCTACGGTCTTATCCGACCTTAACGAAACGAACCCACATCGAAAGATCGCACGAGCAGCGAAGGGGCGCGAAAAAGGCTTCTTCTTTAGGAGAGTCCGCGAATGGTATCTGCAAAACGGGTCAAGCTCGAAGCTTTGCGCGTCGTCTGGGATTCCCTGATGGAGTTCGTCGCCACACACAGAGACAAGAGCCCCCTTCGACGGGTCATCAGGCGTTGCTTCGCGAGCATGCGGATCCACTTTCGTGGAGGAAGCAGTGGTGGGAAGAATTCGAGAGGAAAAGAGGGAAAGTAAACGTGGGAATGACAGGGAAAACGATGGGTTGACCCCAGGAGTTGACTGAAGCAGTGCTGCTACTGTGTCTGAAACTGTGCGGAAATGTCTTGGGAAAAAGCTTCGGGGCGATTTATGCAGCTTGTTGGAGGGGGGGCTTGATGGATAAGGTCAATGTCGGAGTTTGACTCACCATCGCTGAGGAGAAGGGAAAGTGTCCAGCAACCAACGTTCAAAGGAGAAAAAGCGATGTACGAGTGATGTTTAAAATTTAATAAGGCAGTACCCTTGATGAACTTGGGATTCAAAGGGATCGAAAAGTGAAAAATTGGAAAAATTGGCTGTTGATAAATTATGGATTTTCTTAATTAAATGTTCTAATTGGCACATTCGAATTATCGCAATGATATTTTTTTGCGTAAAATATATAGGCCTAATTGAAATATAAATAGATTATTTACTTTGAAAGTAGCATCTCCCCTTTCTTATAATAATATAGATATGGATTACGACATTCGATATTCAATGGCTAAATTATCTTTCTGGATGTACTGGCCCCTCAAGCTCTCTTCCCCCGTTCAGCACGTGCAGCAATTAAACTTGATTTATGCCTGAGAGCATTACATCAAATGTGTTCACCTAAGCAAAAGAGCTCGGTGAATGAATGGTCTTCAAAAAGATTCTCGAGTGTCCAGGATGTTAAGAGGATCAGTCGCTAATGGAAAGGGTGTCTAGCCTGGAAGATCCAGCAAGCATTTGCAGATCGATCAGGACACGATGAGTTCGATCCATCATTTCCGGTCCTACTTTGCTCGTCGTGAAAACCGCCGTACGATTGGCCCGTGAATTTTTTTCGAAAGTATGAACATTAGTAATTGACTGAGCATTTTGTGAATGATTTTGTCCCTAAACACCTTCCGCTTGTGCAAACTAACAGAAGATAATTTGTATGCTAGGCAAAACTGGCAACTTGCAGGAAGGAACAATGACCACACCATCTCGGACATTCTTCCTCAGCAATCACCATGATTCTCCTCATAAAAGCACAACCACACAAACAAGCGTACAGATGACTATGGCGAAAGCGATAAGCCTTCAAAACAAACTATGCCGAATGGTTTGGTGGCCACATGATTTTGCCACCTGACCTTCACCGAGTTTCGCCAAAGAACGATCGGATCCAACTCAGAAGTCGGTAGTACAGTGCACATATCCAGAAGGGGAAAGAGATGGATTGTAGGTACAGGAGCGAGTGCTAACCCGAGAAAAAGAACCAGGTGACTGATAAGAAAAGAAGTTCCATCGTATTTGCAGAAGGGTGTCTGCGAAATAGGTTGTTGACAACTTCGTGGCACAGAGCTTCTCCTGCGTCCACATGCAAAACAATCAGCATGATCAAGCCTTAAGGAAATAAATGACAGGCGCTCCCGGAAGTTTTGCTGAGTTATGAGTCTTTCAAGGCTAGAGCACAATCATTTTAGCTATGATCGAGTGGGTGAAGAAATTTATCCGTACATGCCAAATTGCCAAGTCCAGGGCAGGAAAATACATAAAAAAAAATATATATATATTCGAAGCTTATAACATTTATGCCAATTCAGTCTGAAACATTTTAATTGTACTAATTGAGTCATAAATCTCTTGACAATTCGTCAATTTTCCATTTTGATCCAAAATTATCAAAATAGAAGATTGTTGTCTTATGATGTATGGTTAGCGTTGATGTAAACAATTTTGCAATTTAAATATATTTATTTGATTTTTTTCTCTCTTTTTTTCCATTTTCCTTCTTCCTCCATTTGTCATCGAGCCTCAACAATGGCCAACGTAAGCCACCAATGAGGCCCAACAAGGGCAAGTCTTGTCAGAATTTGGCAAGCTCAAGCCTTGCAAGCCTTGAGCAAGCTCCACCTTGCCATTCGCACCAGCAAGGCTCAAGCTCACCAAGATCTAGCGAGGTGGAGCCTCATTTGTAGCTGGTTATCAGCCACCACCAAGGCCCAGCAACCAATGGAGTAACAAAGAAAATGAAAAATGAAAAATGAAAAAATATCCATGCTGGCCATGCTATGCAGAATGCTCAACATCTACATTAACCAACGTCTACATTAGCAATTTTGAAATAACTAAATTGGCAAATTCTCAAAAGATTTAAGATTCAATTGACACAAATGTAAAAGGTTTGTGACTTTTTTAGGTAATTTCTCCATATGTGGCTTTGTATGCTAGTAGCATTAACTTACATATCCCACAATGTCCCAATGATAATTAAACAAATTCTCCAAAGGATAATTTTTCATTTATTTCGACATTGACATCAAATGTTTGAGATTTGTCAACTATTTTAAAAACTTAAACTAATAAGTGGAGAGATTACAATAGTTATCATTGTCAAGTAATCATTATTGTCAAGCGATCACTTTCATGTGGAAATTGGATTAAGAGCGGCACATGGAATTTGACTAACGGGGATATATGACATAGATAAAACTAGCTTCAATATCATGTTAAAAAGTTTAACATAAAAGTTTAAATTTATAAAGAGAGGGAGGGAGATCATTAAAAGATACATTGGAGCTGATGTCAATCCAAAAGTTTTCATTTAATTCAGCATAAAAGGGAATGAGAAATATAAAAGGAAACGGTCAAAGCAGTCCTCGAGAATTCCGCCAATGCGTATGATGATGATCAAGAAAAGCTGAAGAGGTTGAATGCAACTTCTTCTGTACTGGACGAGCCAATTTCCCATCTTATCGGTTTCCAGCGACAGCGTTTTCAAAGAATCTGGGGTAACAAATGAAGGACTTGATTCATGATACAGAGAGGCACATGGTTGGATAGCTTTTTGGAGATTGATCTCTGATTAGAGAACGACCTCTTGAGCTCCGTGGGAATGTAGAAACTAGAAAGGGACAAAAAGATTCCACTATTTGAAGGACTTGTGGAGGATGACTTTTGAGTTTTGGTACTCTTTGAGGAACTTCTGATTTGATTAGACTAAGGTGAATCTCTTACTTTAGGATAATTTCTACGATAGCATCTGTCATAATAAAAACCATTTACTTAAGTGAAATCAATATGGATAATGCCAATAAGGCTTGGATGGTGCTTTTAAGGTCATCCTCCCAACACCACTCATCATCCTTGTCATAGATACTTTATCTAGCATTGGTGCCCTTGGGCACTATTGTAGAATATCATTATCTTGGGTCAGTGTATGACGAGAATACACCCCAATAATGGGAATCTGAAAGTGCAATTCGTCATTTATTACCACATCTTTTATGGCATCACAATCCATTCTAAGTAACAAGTTATAATAGACTTGAAACATGAGTCATCTAAAGTAAATAACTTTTTCAATTGGCTGTACTCGTAAAATAAGGCACAGCAAAATCACAATTGGAAATCTACAATATATATTCTCCACCCAAAGCCTATTAGCAAATCTCCTGCTTGAAATTTCATTAGTGAGCTATATGATGTACTTTATGAACTCATCTGAAACGATTGAAGTGTTAGATTACTTAAAACTCTCAAGATTCTGGACCCCAAATGATTTTTTTCCCTAGCTAGGTGAAAAAACAATGGGGTCCTCTGTATTGGCGCTCATGGAAAGGGCTACCATAATGAAGCACCAAAGAAGCGATGAATACAACTAAATTGCAACCAAGAGGAAAAGAGCAGAATTTAAACATTATGTGATCATAGCAACTAGCAAGTGAGCCTCTCTTCTTCATCGTAGCCTTCCAATAACATAAGTGATCATGCGATCGTCTGCTTTTGCTGTGGTCTTGTATACGGAAATCGATCTTGGGAGCTTATCAGCAGTAGATCGTCTACTTTTGGCGCTACTTTTTCTTCTGGAAACGTTAGACCTAACCGCAAGCCTATTGAATTTAGGACATCTCTATTTTTCCCTGATATGTCATTCATCCTCAAGGGGAGAGGATCAAGTAAAATGTGTACAGTAATAGTATGGCAATCTGTGAATCTTGGAAAGCGCTGGGACGAGTGGTTTATGAGGGAATTCTACAGAAAACTGGATCCAGGGGCTTTTTCTCTCTCTGATTGTCTGACTATGTTCTAGCTTGAAGTCATTGCAATTGAGAGAGACTCCCATTAGCATGGTTGATTCTACTGTCGTGGTGAAAAGACACGGGGATATTAAAATGGCATAAAAGTTGTCCAGAATGTTTTTCTTGGCTCCGCCAAAGCCGATGGCAAGAATTAAAATTCAAAAGAGGCATATCAAATGAATTCATCATTCAATCAGCCTTACTCTTCTTGTCCAAAAGAGTCAAACTCAGAAAATAGAACAAAAGGAATGACTAAACAGCACTGTACATTTGGCATCAAAATTTTCTACAAGGATACAACGACCAAATCATGTGATATCGTGCTAATTGATTTGCATTATCAAGTCACAAAGGTGGGCAAAGTAATATCTGCGTATATATATCTTATTAACTCAAGGAAACCAATTGAACAATAGAAAAGTAAACTAACTTAAGTTATGATACTTTGAGTAGGATATTACTTACCAATCCACGTGATAATAGTACTTCATATTGACAAGAGCTGTGGATCTGACCTCGTAAACAATTGTCTGCTAAAAGACAATGGATGAAACTAACCCTCCTCTCATGGAAATTAATAATGTTTCAAAAGCTTGAGTTGATGTAGACACCATGTAAAATTGGAGAAATATATACGAAGCTATGATCACCATCACAATGCTCATTCAAGAATCTAGAAGGTGTATGTCTCTACAAAGCCAAAACAAAATCTGATTCTTTTACTGACAAACAAATAGTCACAGTAATCTATATGTATTCAGCAAATGAACCAACACAACATCTTGCACATTCTCCAAACAATGGGGAGGGGGGGGAAATCAGTCGAGATAAACTTTAATATCAATGCCACTGTCAATCAGAGACTGAACTACTGCTCGGATTTTTCCTTCGAACTTGTCCCTTTCTCTTGGAGTATAGGAAGCAGTGTACACATCAGCTTCCCTCGCCCGGTCTGCCAAAATCTGGCCTACAGCCAAACATGCAGGTATGTCCGATCGAGACTTGAGAACAGCTTTGATGTCCTTAGAATTGGTACCTGCAACAGCAACCTGCTTGCATGTGACCCTGTGAGTCAGTGAAGCCGAGACGAAGCGCTTGGAGATGAAAACATCTAGCGTGAACGGCTCCATGTAGGCTATCGTGCGCTGTTTGAAGGACACATGCTTATTTGGATTTTTGGACTTCTTCCCCTTTTGGTAAGTGTATGGCCGGCTATTGTTATCATCCACGTAGTCTTCAACTCCAAAGAAACTTCTTGGTGCTAAATGAGGCTGTTCAGACAAATGAAACGAGTATCAAGCTTACCAACCAGCAGTTAGGACACGAAAGACCAGGGAGAGTACCTTAAATATCAAAGAAAAAATGTAGTGTTACCCACTAAACGTGGTCACCTAAAAGCCAACAAGCATACAATATCCCTACACAGTTCGATTAAGGATAGAACAACCCCATTCAATTGATTATTTGCTCAAACATTATGCTGCACCAGTAACATTATCAAGGAAATGACATAGAGAGGACATCACAAACTACTAAAAGAATCAGATATTCAATGAAGTCACCTGCCCACTGTGGATACCACATCTCGGCACAAAGACACCATGTTGAGAGGCATCCACACCACGCACTAGAACACTACTAGCGCACAGGTTGCGAAAAGCTTGCTTCAACATCTTGCTACAGGAGACACCTTTCTAGCAAATAAAAGCAGCCACTTTAATCATAGCGAGCATGACACCTGAAAGCAACAAACTATTGTCAGTAAGACATGGCTAACTATCAAGACTCCTCAAGACTAACCAGAAAAATGGACAAGCACACAACCCATAGAACAAAAACCTCACAATCTTCGAAGCTGAATTGACACAGGTTATGCTAAGCATTTCATCGAACAGCTAGAATGCACTGGTGGGTAAGTGCCCAGAGGCCCCTGAAACTCGAATCATGCCACGATTCCTTCAAAACCCAGTCAAAATTTTCCACGAAACACTGATTTCGTACTAGCCAATGCAGAACAAACAGGGAAAGTTTCTTCCTTTCGACATCGGGTTCGGGCAAACATGATCAGGCACCCAGATTTGCTCACTCCGAGTAACTACAGAGAGAGAGAGAGAGAGAGAGAGAGAGAGAGAGAGAGCAGTAAAGATCGGTAGCCGAACTACTTACGCAGGAGCAGGGCGAGAGGGATGGGACAGAACGGAAGTTCGAACGACAGGGAGACCGCCACCGCCGAGGGGGAAGAGCAAGCGGGAGGATTTCGGCTCGTTTAGCTCAAAGTCCAAAGCGCGAATATTTACCTTTTTGATGGAGTTGGTTGCAATTGCAATCGAGTCTTTTTCACGAGGAACATAAGATTTATATAGTAAAAAGCTTGAAAAGACATGGTCCAAAAGTTTTAATTTGTGAATTCAATCTCTTTTTCGTATAAAAAGGATTACTTGTTAAATCCACACAAAAAAGGCATCAGGAATCTCAGTCACTCACCTGTACAACTATATAAAGAATTAGTGCGAAAGGCTATCAAGCTAGGTGAAACGATAACTAATAAGGGTGAATATCGATTTTAGATTGAATTAGAAATCGAATCAAACCGGATGATTCTGGGTGGTGTCTACGGAATCAGTTCAATTCTTGATTAATAACCATTCTAACTCCCTATGTTCTAGGAGCAATGACTTGAATCAGACTGACAGAATTAGCCTTGAGTTTTTTTTTATATATTTTATTTGAATAACTTTAATTAAACTCACATCTTGTAGAAATGGTTATTTTTATCTTTAATTTTTTGTGTGTAAATGCTTATTTTCTTGTTGGGAATAGAAAAAACAAAACAAAAAAGGAAAAGGAAACACCATCTACTCCTAGGTCAGGTGGGTCGCCTCCCGATTTCATAAACTAAGAACTAATCAACCTGGAAAATGAGCAATGAAAAGAAATGATCAGAACCATTCCAAACATTCAATTCAACCAACCACATCAGTTCTATTTATAGGGTCGAGTCATCTTGTTCTTTTCAATCATATTTGCAAAATTTATAAGTTCCATCATACAAACTCCCAGTTTCAATTTCTCTGATTTTCAAGTGAAATTTGTTGGCCAGGTAACTTATTCTAAGAACCAACAATTTGACGTCGCATTTTCTTATGATTACAAGACCCTCAAACCTCACTCAAAAAAATAGTGCACGTAAACATCCATTTCAACAGAAAATTACCCGCCAATTCAACTTTAGACTTTTTTTATCTTTTCAATTTTGTCAGAAACCTTTACACAAAATTTCAATACAATTCTTCCGATTAATTTTTATTAAAAATCGTTAACATAACAATCCACTCATCATCAGCTATCTTACATGGAAAACTATCATGTCAATGATTTCCAATGAAAATTGGTGAAAGGAGTGCATTGAATTAATATCCATATGATAGGTTTATAATTAATTAGATAATCTCTCAAATAACTGTACTTTTTTATTAGGAAGCACCAATATTTTTCAAAAGCTTTCAAGAGCCTTCACATTATGTCAAACATTTCGACTTGTATCCGATATTCAATCAACATATATCGAAAAATCTGACACTTGATCAACTCTCCGAATACTCTCCAATACTCAAGTTTGAAATTCCAACACGTGATTCCAATATCACTGGTTAATTTTAAAAAAATTAATAAATAAGAATTCAAAATGTAAGTATGTAAACAATTAAATAATAGTAAAAATAATAAAGTGAGAAAGAAGAAAAATCTAATACTATTTTCTCCTTCGACTCTCACTTTCCGTAACACACAATTCATCTCTCAATTGTGTTCTCTTCTCTTTCGATAAGCTCTAACACACGAGTCTAAAATGTAAATTATTTTTTTCTTCAAGATTTATGGATTATTGAAATGGAGTTAAATTTGATGTTTTTAATGAAATTGAATTGATTAAAATAATTATAAAAATGATAATTTATTATATATATACATATATAATATACATTTAATACACAATATATCTCAATATGTCAAAATTATTTATTTTTTTATAAATAACGTGTCGACGTGTCATATCATATCATGTTGTGTGTCAATGTTACTTGATTTTTTTCTATGAATATTGTCCCTCCTCTCTTGTATTCTATATGGAGATATCGCCTGTAATGTATTAATGAGAACCGACCCCTTCGGCACAACTTTAGTGAAGAGGTCAGATATCGGTATGAATATCAATACAATTCTTTTTTTCTTATCCTGTTAATTTTGTCAAAAACCTTTACGTGAAACTCCAACCCAATTCTTCCTATTAATTTTTGCTTTGTGAACATGATAATTCACCCACCGTCAGCCATCCTACATGGAAAACTATCATGTCAACAATTTCCGATGAAAATCGATGAAAAGAGTACATTGAAGAGGTCAGATAGCAACCAGAAGCCCACAGAGAAAACTAAGAACATGGAGTATACCAACGCATCATGTGCAAAGAAACCATCGGAAGCTTGAAATAGGAAAGAGCTCCAAACCCCCAGCAACAGGTGCTTTTTCGCAGATGTAATTGAATATGCTAAATCTTACTCCGGATCCACGAAGACCAAACCCAAACCACCAACCGTTGGACCTTGGTTGATGGCTACAGGACCCGGGTCGTCTGCGTTTGGACGCGGGCAGCAAGGCTACAGTCTGACGATGGTTAGTCCCTTCTCGTCTCTATATGTCAAACAACTGTCATAAAATCTTGTGAAGCTTTTTGCTAATCAAAAGCTCCCGACGAAAAATTAAAAGTAAATGGGACTATAGTCATATTCTATTGTACACCTCATCAACCGAAATAACGAGCCAAAACTCCAGACCATCGAGAATATAGAGATTCAAAAAGCCACATCGGCATAAAAAATTTAGCAAATCAGAACAGATAAGCTCATCTGAGATTCCGCAATGGAACGTCCAAAAGCAAGATGGCTTTTAACTAAGGGTAGACATAGAATGATAAAAACTATCAAGTCAAATTAGCATAAACTTCTTTGGCGAGAAGATTATAACATCTAACATTTACCGACAGTTGGGACCTAATAGTACATCTACCAATACCCCAAAAGTCTATGCAGTCAATCCCTATCTCCCTTTCACCCCAAAACATTGGCTTCGGTTTCAAAACTCATTATCCGCCCTTAGTTGCCAAATCAAGGGGCATCAGTCAAGCATCTGAAAGACTAGAAAAACTAAGCATGAGGAAAAACTCTCTTCATTACCACCAATTCAGAATAATCCAAAACCCAATCTCAAACCTTTTCTTGTCATATGGTGATAATTCCTGAAGATGCCTGATGACCAACTACAGCTGCACAGCCGAAGTCTGATCTAACAGAAGATTAAAAGGTTCATTCCCAGTCAAGTTGCTGAACATTACTTACAACTTCCAAGTCAAGCGGCCATTTGTATAAACTGCTTCTACATCCCTTCTTTGGCAGTAAGTCCACTAGCATTTATTGGACTACCGCTGTTTGCTCAAAGCCCTCGGCGACCTCCTTACGGGCGAAGCCTCTACTGTAGAATTTTTAGGCACACGCTTCCTTACATCAGCATCAGCACTTTTCTTCTCCACAGTATCTTTGAGATCATCAATATCTAAAGCTGCAGGATCAAGTTCAAAAGATCCGGCAGGAACACCTCGTCTTTCATTTCCAGTCATCACGAATGATGGAACTCGATGAGAAAATCGGTACAAATCACGTGGAGCTATTTCAAATGAGGCATCTGCATCTTTACGTGCATCTGCTCGCTGAAACAAGCAAACAAAGCCTTTCACCTTGCTCAGATACACAACCTTAATGCCACAGTCGTTGACAAAATCTGAGAGAATCTCCACATATTCGTACTTGCAAGGAAGATATTTCTCTGGTTCGGAGCTCCATTTTATATCCCAGTTCTTAAAAAGCGCCCAGATCTCCCCTTTTCTAGGATACACCAGGAAAGACCCTCTACGAGCCCCCTTGAGACACTTTATCTGGTGAGAGAACATGAGATGATCTTCTGTGTCTTCTGTGTGTCCATTTCTGTACTTTCCACAAGCAACAGGCAACTCATTGTCACACCAATCAATCTCATCTTGGTCATCCGGATCAGCCTCTAGCCAAGTGATTTGCACCTTAAAACCAGGAGAAAACACTTTCTTTATCCGAGCATAAAATCTTGGCATGCCATCTAGTGTATCATACACTGCCCATACTTGATTAACAGCAAAACAGGTTTGTGCTTTATCCTTCTCGAAATCACTAAACTCTGGATCAGGGCAGACGACTAACTGAGGTTCCTGCCCAGGATCCAAACCAGAACTACTGTTAGATTTAGATTTTTCACTACAGTCTTCTGGAGAAACTGCTTCTTCTCTCTTCTCTTCAGGCTTCATTTTCCCAGAATCCTTCCCAGATAAGCTTTCTTTCTGAGGAAGAACTTCTTCATCTTTTATGTCTTTATTAATGCCATTTTCAGGAATAGAAAATGTTGAACGACAATCATTACTAGAGCCTTCAAAAGTCCCTTGCTTTCTCTTAGCTTCTGCAGAATCTGACACCCCACTGGCCCTTGACCTTTTTGGTGGGCTAACAAAGTCATCATCACCAACTGAATTGTCAGTGTACAACACATGCTGCCTTAGGCGAGAGGACTTCCTGGTGGGAGGTTGCTTTTGCTGAGATTTCATAGCTCCATTGAGTTCAGAATTTGACTGGGATGGATTAATTCCATCTTCTGAAGTGCCAGCATCACCAGCAATGCCATTCCTACTCACATTCTCAGAAGTCCCACCAAATTCAACACCGGAATTCCCACTGCTCATCCTGCCAGTGGTACTCTGAGAATCCATTTCCATTGGTCTTGCTGCATTACCATTGGGCATTCTATCTTCTTTCATTCCAGCTCCCTGGTCTACAGATTCATCGCCCACCTTAGCTTTCGAACTACCAGCAACCTCACAATGCCCCTTTTGTTTAGCCGAAAAACTGTCTGGAAACTGCTTAGGAGGAGGAACTCCATTATTAGCCTGAGGAGTCGTTTTTGAGGACCCAAAATTTGATAAATCCGGCTGGTTGGCAAAATGACTCCACTGTGGTCCAGGTGCCATGCCTTGAGTACTGAAGTCATAGGCAATAAAGGGTTCCTTGCAATTCTGACAACGCAAAGGTTTATTCACAAATTGCTTATAGTACTGATACCTTGTATTACATAAGGGACAGATGGTCCAGAACGTCTGCTGCTGCCCCTGCTGATCAGGTTTTGAACTTGGAAATTGTGAGTTAGAAGGGCTCTCCGATCTGTTTCGGGTTCCATTTTTTCTCCTGACACCAGAGTACCGAGTTGGTTGATGGGCTGGAGGCTTCTGCAGCTGCCCCAAATTCCTAAACTTACTGTCATATAATTTTCTCTGCAACGGGTCTGTTAACACCCTATTCCCTTCAACAATCAGCTTGAAAGCGGCCTCAGCACCAGTAAATTTATTTTTATCTGGATGAAGTAACAAAGCAAACTTTCTATACTGCTTCTTGATAGTTATATCATCAGCAGACTTTTCAATCTGTAGGATGGCATACCAATCATGCTCAGATCCACAAACTTTAGTCTGTGCAGAACAGTGAATCTCGCAAACAGCCAGCATTTGGGAAAGGTTCTCAAGCTCTGGGAAAAGACGCTGGGCCTTCTGCACAAGGCGCAAGGCCCCTGCAAAGTCATTGTTTCGCAGACGCACTTCTGCAATTTCCTTTGCCCTGACAGCCTCCTCTTTGTTGCATTCCATTACTTTGTTGCTAATGTATAAAGTCAGGCAGTGAACATCAATCAAGTTTCCATCAATAGGTACCGATTCCGCCTGTAGAATCCAAAAGATAACAATTTAATCCACCTACCTAGTAGCTAAGATTCGCATTGGACATATCTGATGTGAACAAGGATAGAACTGTCGGCAACCTAAACGACACACGAGATAAAGAGCACATTAACCTTTCTTCTCAAGAAGGCGAAACCGCATGTCAGAAGTGAAGACTGATGACAAACGAAGGACACTCAAGGCATTGGACCCTCCATGGATCCAGTCAGCCACATTCCCACAAACAATCCCCACACCGGTTCAAGCGAAGGACCTGAAAAATAACTGCCATCAGATAAATTGGATCCACAACACAGACACGAAGGTAAAAACATGCGAAGAATCTGGATTGGAAACATTGCATACACTCCAGCAGCGCTCACGATCACACAATCTCCTCACCAGAAGAAAATGTGCGCGCCCGAGTGATTTCGATCCAACTGTAAAGTCCGCCCCCCCTGGTCCCGAACTCTGAGCAAGCAAAGGTGACAAAATGATCACGAACCAGTCAAAATCATTTCACAAGTCCATAGCTCCATAAACCTCACTCCATCAGAACCAACCTCCAACTCAACTCAAAACAATCTCCAAATTCCACTGCAGAATCGAGCAAAACCCCGGAACGACAGGGCGAGCTCGCAGGCACGCAAAGCAACCGAACGCCCAAAAGAAAAAGCATACAAACTCATGCAAAGCGAATGTCCATCTACAGTCGCGAGCAGAAGGAGCACACACCACGGAAGTCAACGACGCATGACCTTGCGTCCGGCGCGCCGGAGAACGGAACTACTCTCGGCAATCGCAACGACGCAGCCATTTTTCGAACCATGCAACGGATTGAGGTGGTAGCGACGCGCCAGAAACCCTAGAACCGAAACATTCCCACAAGCAGAAATTGCAGGCCGGAGGAGAGAGAGAGAGAGAGGGAGAGAGGGCTTACCAGATTTGCGGAGAATCCAAACCGATGAGAGAGAGAGAGAGGGGGGGAGAGCTTCTGTGTGTGAATTTTAGAGAGAGAGAGAGAGAGCAGCGGGAAGACAGGGAAAATTTGGGTGGGAAAACTGAAAAGGGGAGAGAGAGAGGGAGGGAGGGGGTCCCTGAGTTTGTGTGAAATTTTCTGGTTTGCCTCCCCCCAATCTTTTTGTTTGCCTCCTCCTTCCCCCACTGCTTTTTAATTGCCTCTCCTCTCCCCTCTATGGGAACCTTGATGATGACCTTGATGATGGATGGAAATGGCTTCTAGGGTTTGCCAGCTCTAGTGGGAGAGTTGGAAGGACCTAGAAGAAAGAAAAAGAAGTTGTGAGGTTGATCATTGGGCAAGTTTGGGCCGGGCCGAATTGATCTAGACAACAAGTTATGGGCCGGTTCTTAGAGATCGGGCTGATCCTATGGATGGCTGTCTGAGTCCGTTTTGCAGATTGAAAGGTTAGTAGAAGTTCAGAACGAGTCGATGTGTGTAGTTTGGGTGCAAAATTGAGTCCAGTCGAGTTGAGTCGGGCTTAGGGAGGCGATTTATGTCTTATTTTTGGGTTTGGCGAGGAACATTTTAGGTAGTAGCCTCGTTTTGGTAAGAAAAGATATCTCCAAGCAAGTCGAAATGGTGGGCAAGTAATCTAGTGAAGTATGGAATTTATTGAGCATAGAGAATTTGACAAGTATGAAGAGTCATCACTACTTTGTTTCAATATCTAAATCTGTCGAATATCAATTTTCACTTAATTGCAGGAACGAAGCTAGTGGAATGAGAATTGAGGCCTATTGCCTTTCTAGATTCCCTTGATTCTCATTTAGATAGTCGGAATTGAGTAGAACGAAATCAAAAATCAAATTAAGGATGGTAATTTTCACCCACTCCGAATGGATATCCATCCACACTTCCTTACACTTAGGCTATGTATAATAGCTAGGATTAAATTGAGAATATGATATCCCGTGTTTAGCTCTTGCACAAGACAAGATAAAACATAGATTAAAGTCATATAAAAAGACATAGCCCAAATAAAAATATTAGTATAAATATTCACCACTAATATGTTTTTAGTGGGTTAATTAAAAGCCATATAAAGTATTGGGAGAATTACTTTAGTTCTACAAACTATGGATTAAATGGATTCGAAAACTTAATTACGCTAGATTACTCTAACATTCTTTCAGTATTTTTCTCTTTTATTTTCGAAAATATTTTGTCAAGCAGCTTGAATTAATTCAATTTATCCGCTAACATGTGGGCTATTCATATGAGTGTGAAACCACTAACGAAACACCCAAACAAATGAAGCACTAAATAAATTGCTAAGATAACAAAGAAACACTTATCTCAAAGCAACTACAAGCTCAAGCATTTACAATATTAGTCAGAAATATATATTCATCACGCTAATATAGTTTCTAATTTTCACGCAATTTAACTTAATTCTTTTTGGATTTTCTCTTATTTAGATGAAAACTACACTATATGCACGCATGGAATGTAATTACTCAAAATACAACGACGTACAAAATATATATATATTTTAACAAGGCATGTGACTTCTAATTAAATGCAATTTTTTTTATTGAATGACAGGCAATGATTAATATGCAACTATTCTAACATGATATGCAATTTTCATTATACCATTCTACATGGCATGGCATGCAATCTAAGTAAATGAACCTATCATGTAATTACTAAATGACATGCAATTAATGAACCTAATTCTACATGATATGCAATTTTCATTATACTATTCTACATGACATGCACATGACCTTTTTTGTATTTTTATTAAAATTCGCAATTAAAAATTACTGTTATTTAAATGTGTGATCTAACTAAGAAAAGAAATTAGCATATTCTAAGATAATTTTTTTGATACTTTTTTTAAAATTAATAATCAAGAATTACTCAAAAACAATTATCAAAATACTATCTATTTTCAGCTAGGAAATAAACCATGCTAAATTTGAATTTAAATTAGAAATTTACCCTAATCTCCTAGAATCTATTTAAATTTGCATCATATCCAAACTATCCCTTTTTTTTGGTCAATACTACTCTATTTCTATTTTAACTCTCACTCTCAAACTTTTGTCTAAGTTAAAACCAATACTTGAAATTAAATCGTCATTATCTAACTCTTGGGAATATGAGGATTCGAACTCCCCATTTTCTCCTACCCATATGAGAAGAGTGGCCACTGAATTAAAATTTTCCCTAAACAT
This sequence comes from Corymbia citriodora subsp. variegata, assembly GCA_014858505.1. Taxonomy (NCBI): domain Eukaryota; kingdom Viridiplantae; phylum Streptophyta; class Magnoliopsida; order Myrtales; family Myrtaceae; genus Corymbia; species Corymbia citriodora. The sequence continues at coordinate 24,624,981 of CM026411.1, read as the reverse complement.
TCAAGATTACCTAAAAATTTAATCTAACCTATCATGAGATTTTTGTAATTTTTTTTCAAGTTAACAATCAAACATAAAACAATCATCCATCATGAAAATATTCACCAAACAGGAGATTGGATTATGGATAGGAAACAAATAAAATCGAAAATCATATCTAAAGGATTATGGATATGATTAGCTGATTTTACATGCAATCAGAATTGTATCTTAAAAACCACAAGCTTGTCTTAGTGGCCACCCTCCCAAGAAAGGGAAAGGTGGGGATTCAAATCCATCTTTTTGGGTTTAGGTGTTTAATTTTAGGTGTGGAAGCCACACTTCGTAAAAAAGAGGAGGCAAGAGTTACTTAGGTGAGAGTTAGAATAAGATATAAAAAAAATAAATTGTATTTTGGGATTAAAGACCGGATTGCCAACCAATGCACGTTATGGATTAGGCAATTATCCTAATTTGAAGGACAACCTTGATCTATTTGAATTAGGCAAGAAATCAAATGATTCAAATTTGGATAACGATTCTTACCTAACTCAAAGATTTACTCCCGAATTGACGCCAAGATCGCGATGGTGGCGCTGAGGCTACGGCAAGAACATGGTGGGCGGTGGTGATGGTGCTCAGCAAACGGCTAGCCGAGGGTAAGGACGTGTTCGGCCAATCGTGCTCACCGGTCATGATGAAGTAATAATCGCATCACGGTCCTGGCTTGTCGGTCGCATCTCAGTTCAGCAAAGCAGCGCCTCCAAATGACTTGCAAAACAAAAGAGTTCGGCTGAGCAGGCAGTGTCTCGGTGCGGGATCGACAACAGCACGACAGGAGGGCTTCAACGGTGCAGGGAGGCTCGCCTGGTTACTGCCGTTGAGCACGGCCAGGGCAGCAGGAGGTAGAGCAGCGTCGAGCTCAGTTAAGTAGGCAGCAGCACGTCGAAGGCAGCAGCAATGTCAATGCGGGACGGCGAGGTAGCACGACGTTGCTTGGGGGGAGTCTCGGCCAAAGCTAGCCACTTGAGGAAGGCAGCCCGTCGTCAGGCTTGTCACGGCTGGAGGGAGCAGCTGCTTCGTTGGTTCGCCACCGGCGGCCGGGAGCGAGGTTCGACTGAACTCTTATCTTTTCTATCTTTACTTCTCGGGTGTGTCTCCCACGTGCTCTGAATTATGAATGCCCCTTTTTTTTTCTGAGGCATAACCATGTATTTATAATGTCTAACATAGATTTAATTCTTTGTCGAGATAATGGCTTTGAATTAATCTAGGCTTTCTAATTAATTAACTTCCTTGAGCTGGCTCGTATTAGGCCAATTAAGGCCTTCGCCCCTCGTGAATTTCAGCCAGAGCTTGTCCTCGGTGTGGCCGAAATTTGTCCCTTTTGCGGGCTTGATTAATGAGAGGTTTGATCCATTTAGGGCTTATTTTAATTGAGCTCAGAGCCTTTTGACATGGGTCGAACCAAACTTAATTGAAGCTCCTACGTCCATGCTTGTCTGAATTTTGCTTCATTGTCGGCCCAATCCATGTGATCGACGACATCTGTACACTATTTCGATTCAATGTGATGAACGATGAATGCTTCTAAAAACTATATGATAGACAATTTAATCATTATTTTGCTCAAGGGCTAAAGTTCAGTTTTTAAATTTCTATGCAATTTATCATTAAATACCTAACTAAAATTTAGATGTTAGTAGACATGAACTATTAATTAAAAGAAACCTACCCATAGGTAGCCCAGCTGGTTAGGGCGAACTTGGACTTCGTTGAGGTCTTGGGTTCGATTCCCTGGGGAAGCACCTGTGATTTAAGTGGGGGGCCATGGCGGTGGGTTGCTATGCTAGTCCCCCCGAGGAATAGTCGAGGTGCGCGCAAGCTGGCCCGGACACCTCGGTCATCAAAAAAAAAAACTATTAATTAAAAGAAATAGCACATGTTCCTAATAAGTCATGCAGCTTGATTTGTTAATGAATTTTTCTTGGCTAAAGTATAATGGAAGTGTCAAAATTTGACACAAGTGGATACTTTGTTAAAACTTCCAAAAAACATACCTAAGTACCACTTTTTTTTAAAAAGTGAGACATTTCAGTTACAATTCTAATGAAGGATACCGAAATTTCAACGTGACATTTTTTAATAATATAAATTGTAGATGTGGCTTGCCCAATGTTGGATAGCTTAGTCAACTTAGACTTAGCCAAAAACGATGTAATTTTGCCTCAAATTCCATTTTTAATACAAAAATTAATTTGATTAAATTGAAAACTTAAAAAAAGAAAAGAAAAAAGGGAGAGAGAACAACACATGTGAAAGGGGGCTTCCTTGCTTGTGGTCATCGACCTATCACCGGTGGTGTGATAGTGATGGCCAATGAGGGTTGCCAGTGCTTGGGTGAGGGCCGGCAATGCCTATAGGCCCTTGCCAGTAGTTGGAAGAAGATAGTGACCCTCTCCTAGATTTGGGCAAGGATCACTCTATCCTAGATTTGGGCGAGGGTCGCTCGTCCTCTCTTGGCTTCTAATGAGGGCCTACCAACCCTTACCTTTGGTCAGCAAGGGTCGATGGCTATTGTTGCCACTCCATTGGCAATTTGGGCGAAAGTTGCTAGCCCTCTCCCAGCTCAGGCTCTCCTCCAGTTGGCGAGGATCACCGACCATCATCATCGCTTCACCAACAATGGAGTGACAACCCCTCTCGTTTGTACTATTCTCTCTCCCTTTTTAAAATTTTTTTTAACTTAATTAAATTATTTTTATATTAAAATTGAATTCAGGGCAAAATGATGTTATTTTGGATTGAGTTTAGTCACATCAGCATCTAAAACGATGTCGTTTTGGGCTTATCTAGCCGCATTAGCACGCAAAATGACATCGTTTTGCACTTATCTCGTCGGAAAAATGACACATTGGATTTTTTTGCTATTGGCACTTAAGTGTCATATTTTTCTTTGATTTTGATACTTAAAGTGTACATTTTAGAAGTTTTAAACCCAAAGTGTCTACTTGTGTTAAGTTTTGGCACTTACTGTATACTTTAAGTAAATTTTCTTGATAAATTTATTTTTAATAGAGTATTCTTGCTAATTTAGACTGATATTTGTTAAATTTTGATGAATTTTGAGTGAATTTAATTGCTACTCACATAATTTTATTTTGTATGAAATATTTTTAGATCTTTCAAAATATTACAATATTTTTCAGAATATTTCATCTTAAAGAAAAAGTCAGCTTAAATGAGATATTTGGAGAATTTGACCATGATTAAATATAAGGTTCAAAGAAAATCAAGGAGAAATCTTTTCCAAATCCCAGTAGGAGTCGATCTAGGGCAGATTTTTGGAGGTTATATAAACTGCTCTTGTGCCACATAAGGAAGAGAGAATCCTTGGAGAGACCATCTTTGCAAAAGATTTTGAGTTTTCTTATTTAGATGACAAACCTAAAGCTCCTTGTATCTCAAATTGATGAATTTGTTTTTATTTAGTATTATGTTTTCTTTAATTCTTGTCAGTTTAGTTTTTACTATGTTCTAAATTTCTTTTGTTAGAACTACAATAGATCTTAGTCATAATTGATTGATTTCCAAAGACTTTCAAGCAATAGAATTATTTTGATTGTATCATTTTCTATCATGATCTTAATGCTTTTAGAAGCTTGGCCAACTTTTGAATGATTTTTTATATAAGCATGATATCGGGTGGAGATTGTGTGTATGCGCAATAGTGATATTGAACCATAAATTAAATCTAGGTCAAGGTACTAGGTTATTTATATGGCTGCGATAGTAGATCTAGGTTGGGACAACTTAGATTAAATCTAGGAATTTCCACATGAACTTAATGCTTTTAGGTAGTTTAAATTCATCTAAGGTTAGTGTGTGTTAACATACCTAATTAGAGATTATTAGACTGAAGTTGGCTTTTAATTCATCTTAGGGAAATTTCGCCAACACAATTGGAAATTAGTTTGTTGCATGACAAGTTAAGAAAATTAATTATGAATGGTTGAGTGAAGTTGGATGCTCTAACGTTTTGTGATCTTGATAATTATTAATTTTCAGTTTGTTTTAGATTATTTTTACTTTACAATTTTAATTAGCTTTTGAATTCTTTAAGTTTTAATTTTTATTATTATTTTAGTATTTTAATTGGTTTAATTCACTTTTTACTCGTATTTTTGATTTAGTTAGCTAAATTTTTGGATCAATCACTTTCGGTAAGTAATTGGATAAAATAAAATAAAAACAGTCATTGTGGGAATGATATTCACTCGTCACTTTATTATTTGTTGATATTGTGCACTTGCAATTCACTTAACATTTCTTTATAGGTTAATCAAGAAGAAGTTATATCAAATCTATATAATGACCTAAATTAAATTAAGAAATAATTTGTATTAAGTCCTAATCTAGATTAGGCGATTTTATAAATTAGTAGATGATTCCTAAAATATGAAAATCTAAATTAGAACACCTAGGTGAATGCAATCTAACTCTATATGCAATGCAATTGTTTTTGAATTAATTATAATATAAGTGTTTTTACACTAATCACATATAATATTGACAACATATTAAATACTCACCACGATCAAATAAGGGAACAAATTTTTCGAGGATCCAATCTTTAGTCCCAAAGATCAAATCCTTAGTTATCAAACATATATATTGCGTTTGACAATTAGGATAAAGTTTAGGATATGATAAAATTTATCATATATTTTGTTTGGTATATGCTCAAAACATGATAAAGTCGGATATAAAAGGGAAATATGCTAGATAAAATTATTCTTTGGAGGAGGTGGATAAAGGTGAATGGGATTTCTAATATCTACAATATAAATATTATTTTTATCGACTAACAAACTTATTAATTTAACAAAATTAAAATTATATTTCAATATAAATAGTATTTAAATTATAAAATAAAAATTCAAAATAACAGAAAATAATAATTTAATTTTCTGATTTAATCATATTTTATTTATATATTTGAATCTAATTATATCTTATAATAATAATGCAATATATAAATATATTTATATTTATTACATATTTTAGGTATTTTAACATTTTATGTATGTCAATATGGTTTGCTATAAAATAAAATTTTATCAAAGAATGATGGAACGGGAAAAATAAATTGAAAAAATAGAGGAAAATAAAATAAAATAAAAATAAAATAAAATGGGCATGAGTTTCGCAAGGAATTTTTATGATCTCCCTAACTTTATTTACACTGATACCCTAATTATACTGAATAATCATAAGAATATATTCGAATTTATTATTGTGATCAATAAATAGTGGATTGGATATAGCAAAATCTATGAATTTTATATTTCATCCCATCTATTCCCATCCTTACTAGAAATTCATACAACCAAACATAGCCTAATGTGCAATTAATCAAGCAAGAAAGCTGCCTAATCGAAAACATCTAAAACTTCAAATCCATTTGTGTTATAATCAAATAGTCTCAACTTGCACAATTAGATATTCAATTAAGTATAGTTTAGGCAATTACCGAAATTGGCATATCAACTCAAACGATGACGGAACAGAGGGTTTTAGCTACAAGCATGATCGGTGAGGGAACGGAAGGTGCAAGGAACTCCGGGCAACCTGCAAATAAGAGACGAAACTTGGCGGGGGCTAGCTCGTTGGGGTTCAGGAGCTCAGGTTATGGTGTTGGGCAAGCTATAGAGGGCGGCAGTGAGGGTGGCAGACGACTGTGTTGCACCGGGACCGGTGGCTGGCGGGCGACGAGGTGCAATGACGAGATGCCATCGGACCGCTCCTGCGTGCTGCTGTGGTTTCACTGGTGTCACCTGGTTGATTTAGTGGCTGCCGTAGGTTGTTGTGAAGATGCCTTGGCGGTCGAGAGCTCGGACAGGAGCTAGTCGTTGGAAAAGTGCACGGGAGCGACCAAGGACTTCGTTCTCTTCTAAAACCCTCGCGTGTGCTCTATAATGAACTTTTTAATATTGTATGCCAACCCCTTCTGTAATTTGAGAGTAAGAGAGGTTATACAGGCAAGGAATTAGAATCTCTCTTTCAAGAACAAGAACAATGATATCCTTACTTCCTAGTTTGGGTTAAAGAGAAATATGATTTATTCAAGCTAGGTAATTGAGATATCTTTCCAATATTCTTCCATTTGTCAAATTTAGTGACATGATATGCCTCACTACTTTCAATTTTGACACAGGAATGCAATATTTCCTAGTTAGGACATCACATGTGCGTAGCACATGTTAAATTGGGTCACAAGGAAAATATTATGGGCTTGCCCGATTTTCGTTCTCCAGCTCACTTTGTAATTAAACTCAGAGCCCCCTGTGTTGGAATTTGCTAAGAGCAGCTTAGAGTAAACCGGACAAATTTCGCCCTCTTCGGATTGTAGAAGAAATATCAAAGTGTTCTAAATTGGAAAATGGCCTTTAATACTTTGTCGAATGACATCCTCGTCGTTGGAGAAGGTTAGACTAATATGACTAGGCAAAGCTTTTAGGCAGCGTTTAGTTGTCCAGACATTTTTGCTGAATAGAATAATGATAGGAAAGGATTTCAAGTATAACATTCGATATTTGTTGACATCTGGACATAGTATTGATTCAAATAAATACCATCAAAATGAGTGTTTGATTTGCTGGATTAAATTTAAAAATATACCATGGAACCTGTAAAAACTATCCATCCTTTTACAGTCTCCATCCGTGTCGGACATCACTCTTCTCCATGACTTTGAGGACCCCTCTCCTTCGTTATCGTAGGAACATTGTCTTTGATATGATCATCCGCTTAGGCCATGAACTCTGCTTAGGCCATTACAGTGCAGTTCCACCTCGTCAACACATTAACGAAGACCTCTTTGGATAGGTTCATGGTGCTCTTGCTCCGGTTTTATGGTGGCCATTTTAGTGAGTGAAATCGAAGAGAGAGAGAGAGAGAGCTGATGATGGCGTTGGGCAAAAGAGAGAGAGCAATTAGCGAGTGCAGAAGAGGGGAAAGAACGCCTGATTTATCAGTTTTCCAAATTTCACATATTTTATTAAGATTTATTACACCTCCGAGGAAGGATTTTTTTATCCTAATTTCACATAATTTCAAACACCAAATAGGTTAAAAGTTGTTCTATCCAAAATTTTATCTAGCCTATCAAAGGCGGTCCTAATGGCTATTTTGAAGCTCGGAAGTCTTCAAAAACATATCAAAGTGGTTTGTGGTAGATAAGAAACTCACGAACAACTCTATCTTTATCATGTTAAAATAAATTATTTTTTTGGTGCAAAAATTGGATGATTTCTTATTACAAATCTCTATAAAGATTGTGAAGTTTGTAACATGAAAACAAAGTGATATGGTGTTGTAAGAGATGCTTGAGTTGATAGAAGCAATGCCATAAGTTTGAAGTGGAAGCAACACATATCTTACAAACTGTAACATCTCAAGGATTACATAATAAATCGCATCTTTGATTGGGGTTTTTAGAATTGGGAGAATGGTGTGGACTAGATGAAAAAGTTAAACCACTATATAAATCCAATTCACATTTTCTCCATCAATTTTTCTTTCTCAATTTATATTTGATAGATTTTTTGATTCTGCATAAGTTCACATGTTTCTACATTACCGCTGCACCTTCTATGCATTGCCCATCACTTACTCGTAAAAAAAGTCTTAAGTTCAGTTCTTTTGTTACACAAAAATTATTTATACCACGGGGTATGGGTTTCAGATTTTTTGTGAGATGAAAAATGGTTTGGGATAAATATGGGGAAAATTACCAAAAAAAGATTAAATCTATTGTATTTTTATCGATTTGGTCTTAAGCTTATTATTATTATTATTTTACTAATTGAATCCTAAATATTTTATAATTATAATTATAATAATTTAGTTATCCAACCAAATTTGGCCGGGCGATGTTGATGTAGACATTGGTGGATAATTTTTTATTAACATATCATTTTTTGATTTTTATTAATTTTTTACTTTTTTTCCTCCCCTCCCTCCTCTCTCTTGCTCTAGCAACTGGCTACGGGGGAGGACCGGTCACTAATTTGAGGCTACCGGCTAGTGCAGAGCTTGCCTCATCATTATTGGGCAAAGGCAAGCCTTGCCAGTGGATTGGCAAGCTTGACCTCGTCGTTGTTGGGCAAGTTCGGCCTCACCCAAATTTGGCAAGAGCTTGCCTTGCCAAGTTTTGGGTGAGGTTGACCTTGCTTAGTAATGGTGAGGCGAGCTTACTGCTGGTTAGCCGCCTCAAACTAGCAATTGAGCCTCCCCTGTGGCCGATCACTAGAGTAAGAGAAAGGAGGGAGGAGGGGGAAAAATAGAGGGAAAAAAGTAAAAATATTAATATTAATAAAAAAAATTGAAAAAAAATACTATAAAAAAATTGTCTGTTCGCACCGGTTGGTGTCCACATCAAAGCCAGCTGGCCAAATTTGGCCAGATAGATTGAATTAACATAATTACAAAATGTTTGAGATTCAATTGGCAAAAAAATAAATTTATGACTAAATAGACACAGTTGTAGATTTATGACTTTTTAATAATTTCCCATATATGTCATGAGAGTATCGATTTAGGATTTTGTGTGGAAAGGCCCGAACCTCATATGTCCTATAAGCACCTCAAGGCACAATATAGGCTGAGCCTAGCTTGGATCAAAGCGGACTACTTCAAGCCCAATTAGATCTTTTGGGCTTGGATGTGGTAAATGGGCTGCCAAATGGATCCACGGGCCAAGGCCTTCATTCACAAATTGCATAACACGCCATAAAAAGTATATGCAGAGTAAATCGAATTCGTGCAGATGTTTTCTTCTAAGCCCTATTCATAAAATTGATAATCAATTGTGCTAGATTTTAACCCATATTCCCGAAATTGATCAATGTAATTCGTTTGACTAAACATGGTATAAAAGTAAGAACCATACACCTATCATATAAGTCTTGAATTGCATGTTCAAATTATATTTGACCTGCCCTCTAGTTCGCTCAATCACCTCAAATTCCTTTTATTTTGACATAAGTAAACTTTTGAGACCGCAACAATTCAATTGAAAATAATTACATGTGTTATTATTAATATTGTCCCAAAGTTATGACATGAGATATCACTCATAGATAAACCACTTTATTCCAAGCTTATTAATTAGAAAAGAAAAGAAGAAGAAGCCGTTTCAATGCTTTACAAAACTCCCTGGAAATGATTATTTCAAGTAAATACATAGAAAAAGAACTACCCAGTTAACTATTTTACTCCAAGCTTATTAATTATAGTAAAAAGGGCTGAACACTTTGCAAAAATCATAAATTGTTATATATAAAATAAATCGACGTATAACAGCAAAGGGGATGTAGCTCACATGGTAGAGCGCTCGCTTTGCATGCGAGAGGTACGGGGTTCGATACCCCGCATCTCCATCCTTTTTAGTCGAACCATCACCATCTGATTTCCTCTCTCTCCCTCTCTCCTTGGAGTGACCACAAAAATTTCCATTGAACCAAACCAGATCGATCGGACCCAGACCATGAAATCTCGAGCCAAGCTTTTCTGCAGCCGATGACCCGTAAGTTAGCTACGTGTGAATGTTATGTTGTGTTGATGTGTTCTGGTTTGTTTTGATAGAGCTCGTTAGCCCCGGTTTGGTTGGTTTGTGCATGTAGCATCACTGCAACATATATGCCTTCCCGGAGAAAGAATAATCATCATTCAAATTGTGTCGAGAAAGCGTTAAACTTCGGATATTTCATCACCAATTTGGAGTAGCACAGTGAAGAATGTCGATACAACGGAATGAATTTACTCGAACAGATGACACCCGTTTCAAATTAATTTAAGTTTTTTTCGTCCCTGCTAGGCTAGAGCAATTTCAGTGAACAGTTGGATGAGGACATGATGTTGTTGTCATTGCAGCATCGTCGTTGTTGCAGCTGGTCAGAACTTGGCCAAAACTATCTCCCTCATGAACTCCTTGGGTGCTGTAAAACAGAAGGAATCAGCGTGGTTCTGATCATGTGCACCGTGAATCTGATGCACGCAGTTCTATATTTGTGATCTCAATGGAGTTCTGCGTATTGCAGCGATCTCGTAAACATTACATCAAGCGCAAGTGGGAAAGATGCATAGCTTAATCATAGATTAAGTACACTAGGAAGCTTTCACCAATCCAAGAGGAAGTTGGAATTTTCTTCTGGCAAATCCAGCAAAACCAAAAGACTAGATATCGCCACGCGATAAGCTAGTTCGAAACAGAAATCAGCGGCCTACATGATGCTTTGATGCCAAATTGGATTTGAAACACTCAAAATCCAGTTTTGATCACAAAAATGTCAGAGATTTGTCAACCGATCCTTCCTAATTCCTAGCTTAATGCTACCAATTTTGGCAAAGGAAAAGAAAGCAGACCTGACTACTACATGACTGACAAATTTTCAGTGAAGCAGTAGTTCGATTTTTGGTAACTACGATGTCTTCTTGGTGAATTAGGCATGTCAGAATTTTCGCCGTCTTTTTCTTACTATATCCGGGAAACAAAAGCAATATGCAGCAGAGAAGAAAAAAAATGCAAATTTTGTGTGTAGTACAAGCAAAGAGAAAAAACTGAAGAAATACCTTCTCCTCCAGTAAAGAGATTGAATTGGCCTATGGCCTGCCTGAGGAACATTTCAACTCCACTTACAATAATTGCTCCGGCAGCCTCGGCTTCCTTTAGCAGAGTTGTCTTTCTCGGTGTATACACGGCATCGAAGACGAGCTGGAAAACCCCCAAACTCGCCTAAAAAACATAAAAGCATCTTCAGCTACAACAAGCAAACTATCTCTTTTGTGATGAAGGGATTTGCTTCAGGTTTGGAACCTCGGAAACCGGTATTCGGTCCTTGTTTGGATGCATTCCAATCGGTGTCGCATTAGCAAGAATTGACCCTTTCTCCGGCTTGAAATAAGGTAAATCTCCAAAAGGCCTAGCTTCGCCGGAAACAGCATGAGCAAGTATCTTTGCCCTTTCTATTAACATGAAACACCCCGGTATTAGGTGGAAGTATCCAATTCCAGAACAATTACTGATGAACAATCACAAGTCACTTCATGCTAAATCAAAATAATTCCAAATTTGTGCACCAAAATCGATGTCGAAAATGACGATCCGAGCTCCTCTGGTTTTAGCACCAAAAGCCAAAGCTCGTCCTGCACCTCCAGCGCCAACTAGCACAAACTCTTTGCCAGCCAGTGGAGACACCAAAGATTTTTCGCCATTAATGCATCGTTCTGCAAGAATTCAATCAACGTCTACTAATAAGTCAATTTTCTTAAACTGTGAAGTTTATCACTATTCAACAGGCAGAGGCAATAAGAAATTATGCTTCTTGACCATTCCTTAAAAAGGCTTCAATTGATATGTGCTGAAAATTTAAGTACCTTGCAGAGCATCTTCTATGGCAGTTACTGAAGCCTCACAATCTGTGTTATAGCCAATTAATTTCCCATCACTAGGCCTCCTTACTATAGTGTTAACAGCACCTATGGTCTGATGAGAGATACAATAATTTGGGGGATAGTCAATACATCAACATATTTGCATCGTGATTAAGGCCGCACTTCAGGAAGAGAGAATCAATCAAAATATATCAGGGTAAATAAACCTGCAGATTTATGGCAATTGTAGTCCTTCGAGATAAAATGAATGAAGATTTGTGTGGCATAAGCATGCAGATTGCATTTTTGTGCATCACTTTTATTGCGGATAGCAGTTTTCAGGCTCTTGTCACTAAAAGTTAGATATTTTAAGGAAAGATAAAATGACCTGGGGACTGTGAAATGTTCTCCTTTTGGATTATTGGCGAAACAAACCAGGCTGAGTCAGTGAAAGTTAATGTCATTCTTTTTTCATGAGAGGGGAGAAAACAAAAATGATCTAATATGCATTAATCTGCTATGAGCAGAACAAGTTTAGAGGTGGAAAGAACCGAACAATCATGTCATGGAAAATTGGGCAATATGAAGTGAAGCTCACCTGAGCAAGTGGATGTACTTCATCACAAAACTGAATGACAGCTTCTTTGTATGGAATCCCCACACTGCAGTTCAAAACCAAGAGAAATTCATGTCTACATCAAAAGGAATGAACTCGGATGGACTCTTTAATTCCAGCAAAAAGAAGAAGAAGAAGACTGTAATTATACAGACAAATTTACTTAATGAGGTCAACACAGTGAAGTAAACTCGATAGATCAGAAGTCAGGACTCAAAAATGAGTAGATATGCACTATTTGACTTCTTGCAAGCTGTTGTACTGGAAAAAAGGATCAAAACGAAAGGAACTTGTTCAAAGAGATGGGAAAGTGTAGGCGGAGACTTGCAGGAGATGGAGTGAAGCTTGTTTATGTTTATATATGCTATATAGGAGTCGGTTGAGTAAGAGACTATGACATACCAACGTAATGAATGAGCAAGAGATTAATCGTACAGGAATCACCAATTTAAAGAACGAGATACTAGCAGCAACTGGAAGCATAGAGCAGGACAAAAAGATTAATGCATGTTAAGTGAACGGACATACCTAAAACCGGCAAAGTCAGGAGTAGAGTAAACTTCAAAGAATTCTTTAAGATTGTCGACGAACATCGGGACATAAAGTCCATTGAAATTCATATGTCTGAATGTAGGGTTATGCAAAATCGGACCTTTGCTGTGGCCAACCGGTTTTGAGATGAGGCCGAAAACTTTCGTATCTGAATCGATGTGCTCAACTTTGTATGCTTTTCTTAGGCTTTCCAAAGTAGGAAGACCGGGAACCGCCTTTCCTTCTATGGAGCCATAGACTAAAGTACCGCCAAATTTGGGACTCAACAATTGGCTGATAAGACCTCTTTCTCCAACAGAGTATGCAACTACTGGCATCTGCATGTAGCAGTAAGAACTTAGGCATGTCTCAACTTGATATCCGTTAAACTTATGTGTGAATCAAACCAAGAATCTGGCTTTTTTGGTTGCTTTTCCAAGAAAAAGGAATAAGTTAATTGCAGCATTCGCATGTGGTTCCTACCTGGCTATAAGACAGTAAATGAAAAAGTCTGGCCAGTTCTGTGATATTACTTGCACTAGTGACAACTTTGATAATATCTGCACCAGTAGCTTGCATCTGTGTAGTGAGATTGCCAAGTTCTTCTTTCGAAGGGGTCACACCATCCAAAAAGCAAGAAACTATCACTTTGGTTTCTCCACAATGCAACCTATTCTGCTTACTCATAAGTTCAGATGCAACCTGAAGATTCATAACACAAATTCACATGAAATTGTCAAGTCGATTGATTGGAGCCAGACATAAAATTGGAGTGCTTCTCAAGAGTCATTTTGCATGTCAATACACCGAAATGTTCTGAAGTGCTGTTCATAAGAAGTAATTGAAAAAAAAAAAGGTTGTGGAATACTATCTGATACCTTGAGCTCAAAATCGACATAATCAGCACCCAATTTCAGAGCAGAACGAAGTGCTTCCAACCGGGCCATTTCATCGCCTTCATAGAGCCCTCCTTCGCATTTAGGCCTAGGGGGATAAGTTCATTAGAGAAGTGTTCCACCAACTGTTAAAGGAGAGGTAGGTAGGGTGCAGAACCATTTCATTGTTTTCTCTGCTCTTTCTGCTCCAAACATTTGCAAACCATCCACAAGATTTTCTTTTTCAAGTCGCATCATTTGCAGAATTTACAGGAAGTTAATTGACCTATGGAAAGAGCAGGGACTAATCTTTTGACCTATGCATAACTAATAATTATGCCAGTGTCAACAGTCATAAACTGGTTTCTCTGCAACAGAAGACTACAATATCTGAAATACAAGATACGAGAAGCTCTCTTTTCCATTCCAAGGACCATAATTTTAACTATTCTCAACGAGTAAACTCCATTGGAAGTTCTAGACCTCATAGAAGTGCAGTAGTGCCAAGCTTTTCAAGAAAAGTGCGGTAAAGTCCTTTTCTTGTGAATTGGCTACGTGGCAGCCCCGGAAGTGCCTAGGTGGCAGCCTGAGTCTGGAGAAAGGAGAAGCGACAACCCGAAAGACTTTATTGCACTTTTTTTCTGGAAATTTGCAGGACTTAAACGCACCAATTGATAAGTTTACGCTAGAATGCCTTTATACAACGATTAGGCTCTCCAGCATATGAAATGACTTAAAGTCTATATGTTGAGCTGATAATATGCGTAAAACTCGGCCTTAGCAGAAACAGGCGTACCTGTAAACAATGATAACCGGTAATGGCTTGCTTGTGAGGATGATTTCAAGATCCTGGTGAGCCTGAAATTGCTTGATGCAATCCAGCCTGACCTCAACTAGGTCTGCACCTTGTGCCTTTGCCTTGTGCATTTCTTCAATCACTTGGTCAACAGATTCACCCATTATGGGTGCACAAACCATGGTCAGACCAACGCTTGACAGGGAGAGACTGCCCATTTCGACGGATTAATCGACGATACAAAACTCCGGCGGCCACCACCCCAACGCTGAAATGAGAATGCTAAGCCTGGAAATCAGGAAATGCTACACAGCTGCCAGGGAATGAGGACCATCTGTTGTACACGAGCGCTTAAAGGTTTTATCACAGGATGGCAATTTTCAGGTAGGAAAGCTAAATCAGACCAGACCTTTTCTCATGCCAATACCACCTCCACCGCATGGGTTCAAAAGATGGGTACTCTCAAATACATATATAGACAAATGGAATTTTCCCTTCCGTTCAATGGCAAGAAAGTTCGTTTGGGCAGGTAAATTAGAAGGCCATTAAATGCCTGACCAAATAATAGGATTGCCAAAATCTGGAGGGGACTTAGCAAATGGATTAGTTCAATGACACAGAAGACAATTTGCAGATAAGGTTTGTTGGGGGGCCTCCGGAGCAGATGTCAGAAGATTCAACATTAAGAAAGAGGATTTGAATTTGAACGTCAAGAAAGCTACAAAAGAGGGAACGTGACGATTTCCTTGGCCCTTGTGGACTGCGAGCGGACCGTGGACAGGGGACATGAATCAGCCGAGTCAGTGTAGTGGAATCGGATCGAGAATATTGCAAAAGAATCAGCATCAATTTTTCTCAACTTTAACATCTAATGCCGCATACATTGTTCCTCCTCAATTTTCTCCTGACCCTAGATCTGTCTATTGTTGAAAACCAAGGATAATTATTTAAAATGTCCTAAACTTATTGAATATGTGCTAGTCAATCCTAGACCTCTTAATTCGATCAATTTAGTTTTAAATATTTTGACATTTTTCCAAAGTAATATATTTTGCCAATCTTGGTTAGGAATTGTTATCGTGAACATCATTCATTACACGACATGAACAACGCTGATGCAAACAGTTTTTTTCTCTTATAATTTCTTGCACCCCTATATATTCTTTACCTACCCACCCAAGTTAGTTTTGGGTATAAGTACCATTTTGTTGAAGGTTGTTGAAGGTTTTTTGAATTATTTATTTATTTTTTTTCTTCTCTTTTCCTTCTTTTCGTTTTCTTTTCATCATGGCCAGCAAGGGTCGTTCCTTCTTTTCGTTTTCTTTTCATCATGGCCAGCAAGGGTCGTGATGGGCTTGCCCAAATCTGGGTGAGACCTAGTTGGTGAGCTCTAGAAACCCTCGTCGGCCAAAAGAAGGAAAAGAGAGAGAAAAAAAAAAGGAAAATGAAAAGGAAATAAAAATTTAGAAAAATATTTAAAAATTTAAAAAATTATTAACATCCACGTGAGTTTTGTCATATAAGATGGCTAGTGCCTATGTTGATAGACTCATTGGCAATTTGTCAAAATCTCTAGAACTAAATTGGCCAAAAAAATAGAATTCTTTGTCGTAATATGGCCAAATCAATAGGCTTAGGATTGAATTGACATAAAATGTTTAGGATTGAATTGACATAAATGCAATGAGTTTAAGATTTGTTTTGGCAATTTTCCTTTCGAAAGTTGCAATGTTCTTCCTACGCTTTAGATCCGAATGCAATCAAATATCTGCGGCGCTGGATGTTGCTAGACCGAACTTGACAATATAGATAGAGTCGTGTTACTATCAAAATCTTGATCATTTGGTCCCCTACCCAAGTACTAAGAAGCCACACACAGCAGGTCCTAGAATTTGTATGACCTACTTGTTGAGTTGATGACAAAACTTCTTGTTTTTATAATCAACATGTTGTATGGAAATGGATAAGGACAGTTCCTCGATTAAACTTTTGGTTGGTGATCATCACAAGGTAAGTTGCTCTTGGTGGGTTGGTGGGGTTGGTGAGACGTGAGAGATTAATGGGCAGGGACCCGGTGGGATTCTCTTTCCACGTCATTCTTGCCTGTAATGCTCCCACCCCTCATTATCATATTATCATCTCCTGTTCTGTGAATCCCATGATGACAAAATCTAGTCGTTGCACGGCGAGATTACGTCAGATTTTAACGTTTGTTGAGTCTCTCTCGGTTGATTTTTTAAACATCCCAATCATGGTAAAATCTTTTGGGTATTCCACCTTATTATCTCAGGTAAAAGAAACTATTATACTTATTTAGTAGTGAGCAGTCTCTTTCAAAGAAGAGATAAAAAGTCAAGACTCTCTTGTTTCTCGATTTATATTTATCTTCCCTATCATACTCATGAAATTTTACGGTCTAAAATTCAGAAAAAATAATGTAAGGATATATTAATATTCGATGATAAAATAACGTGAGATTTTAATGTTCGTATATTGTCTCTCTCAATTGATTTTTTGAAGATTTCAGCTATGAAAAAATGGGTGTGGGAAATGATTTCTATTTCGGCTGGACATAGGACATTGAAAAGACTGTCCTTTGCTAAATGCCAATCGAGTTTGGAGGGATTTCACTTTCACATGCCGTGCCACGATTACGCGACTTTCCTAAACGATGCAATTGACGCGAGGCGAGGAAATATAAGGGATTGGAAATTTGTGGAAATGGGATTAAAGAAAAAAGGAGAAGTCGTTTTCCTTTCCACGGTTGTTCAAGAGGGTTGCGCATGCTGACTAAGGACGCGTTTGTTTGGACTTAAATGGAAGGGGGGAAAAATACTTTTATGTATCAACTTTTGAGTATCGTGAAGTTTGGAATTTAAAAAGTTATGTGTTAAAATAAAATATATATGTCTTTTAAGATATATGCTCTTATTATTATTATTTTTTTTTTTGAGAATGAGTGTTTCCCTATTTAAAATGGAGAAAATTCAGGAATAGAGAAATTCTATCTTGGTAGAGGAAAAAATGAATATATTGACTTTCAAAGTTTGAAGCAATTGTACCTCCCCCAGTCCCTTTGCAACTCATCACAATAAGTCCAAAAGTCTCATTACTTAAAATCTTCTTTTATGTTGACTTTTATGCCTCGCCCCTCAAAATTCAAATGGTTGACTGAGCCAACCTCTCGAATTTCATGTTGAATTGAAAGACCATTTCAATCAAAAATTGCCCTTAATTAGTTTTTGGTGATTAATGACTGGATAGGAAGCATTTATCTCTTAATATGTTCCCTTATAACTTGCACCGACAAGAACTTAAAACCTTGCATAAAATTCAAGCTTTTTCACATTAAAGCGAAATACTAATGAATGAATTAACTTCTTGAGTGTTTAAAATAAATGAAATTCATACAAAAAATTAAATTAGTTCACTCAATAAAATCTTTTCAAATAGCACTCTTTAGTGCTTTCCATCTCAATCAATTAACAAAAAAAAAGGGTTTTTATTATTTCACTTTGTTAACAAAATATCAATCAAAGTTCTCTTAATTAGCTCTGAATATGGAGTGCCTATTGAATGGTGGTGCCCAAATGCAATTCTCTTTTAATCTGGGATCAATTCCACCTTTTCCTCTGTCCTTCCAAAAGAGGGGGAAAACTACAAGATTGACTGCCCCCATCTGTGAAGACTGGCAAGCAAGTACACGCGGGGACTGCTTTGGGGTTTTCCAATGACAGCATTCAGTGGAGAAGTTCAATTGAGTTTCTCCTCTATTTCCACTCCCTTCTGATTTATTTATTTATTTTATATGTGGTTTGGTAAAGCTCCTTCCTCCACCTACCAAACTAGTAGGTGACGAAAGCTTTCGAGTCCCAAAATGGTTTTTGTCCATGAGTTTAAGTAAACCCTAATGTTTGGTACTAGGGCATACCAAATCTGGTTACTGATGTTCACATCAATGTAATTATATACTCTGATATCCACCTCAATTTAGAAGAAGGGGAAATTTTGATATTACCTACCTACTTTCGGATAGCGTACATTAGATCCCAAGCTTTAAAAGGTTGCATTGTATCCACTTGTAATTTGTTATAGCCGCTAATTCATGCGTCGAATGGCATTGTTGTATTGCCGTATACGACATTTTAAGGGGCAAAGTCTCAACTTTGCCTATATTTGTATTGGGAAATTGACACAAATAGTCATTCAATTTTAGTTTAATATGTAATTTGGTTTATGAACTTTCAATTTATTTAATTTGGTCCCTAAACTTTAGCTTAATATGTAATATGGTTCCGAATTTTTAATTTCTTCAATGTATTCTCTAAGTTTTCGATACATTCAATATAATTCCTAACTGTATGAAAATATTCAATATAGTTTATTTCCATTATTTTAAGACCAATGATTACATTGAACATTTTCATAAAAGTTAGGGACCATATCAGACATATACCAAAAATTCAAAGACGATATTGAATAAATTAAAAGCTTATGAATCACATTACACATTGGACTAAAGTTCAAGAACCAAATTAAACAAATTGAAAATTCAAGGGTCAATTTGCATATTAAATAAAAATTCATAGGCTGTTTGTGTCATTATTCCATTTGTATACAATGTCCTTTCTATCTCCTCTTCAAATAAAGAGAAAGGGATAAATATACATTAAGTCTTATGTTCTAAAACTTTCAAAATTTTAACACTTGTTAAATCGGTGGGATCAGCTTTCTCCATTAAGTTTAGGAAATATCGACGTGGCGCTTTTTCTAGCCGGTAACATTAACTCAAGTGAATCAATGGCCAAAGCCACTTTGTTTTGGGCAACTCATCACCAATTCCCATGAACTCACAACCGGGCCCATATTAGCTTTGATCAACTCTATCGACTTCATTGTGGGGCCCCCGATGCTCTCTCTCTCTCTCTCTCTCTCCTGTCCGGCGGCCCAACCTCAAATCTGACGTGTTATGCTCAGTTCGTAGCTCAACCTCAAACCAGAGTCCTATTCGTGCAACATAACATGTTCTATATTTTAATAATTGGGAACCAGTATGGTGGTGGTCGCGACCGATCTGGTGGTGGTGGTAGACTTGTTCGGAGATGGTGGTCGAGTCGTATGATGCTAGGTGGTGGTGGGGGATGAGTTTGGAGGTGGTTAAGTACGATGTTTCTATATGGCCTAAATGTGGTGGTAGGGGAGGTAGCGATCGGTTCCATCGTGGTTGTCTTCAAGCGCGGTGGTAGCTAGCAAGGTGGTAGGTGGTGGTACTGTTTAAATCCAGCAGGTGACGGCGGTTGGTGATCCTTGATAGTTGTACTTAGGTTGTTTTCTCCGTAACAGAAAGAATTAGATATCCCCATGATATATTTGGCTCAAATTATTTTTCATCTCACAAAAAATCTAAAATCGGTACCTCACGACACATCTATCACAAACTAATTTTTGTCTCATGAAAAATTACCAAAATGAGGAACTTCGTCTTATCACGTGAGTAATGTAAGGAGCAGCATAACAGCACTTGTTATCAACAACAAAATAGAAAGAAATATAAGATGAACTTCCCAAGTTATGCCCACTTTTCACCATAAACATCAACATTCAACAACAAGAATCAGGCCATGTATAACATCATACAGTTCAACTGGAATTTGCCTGAATGCAGAACTCCGAACTCGGATTTCATTTGTTCAGGCAAGTGGTTCGGCTGAAGAGCAATACAGAAAACATGGAACAAATAGCAGAACAGAGGATATAATCCTAATGAAATAGATGCTCTTGAAACAGCTACTGTTTGTGCTCCGCAAGGGGTTTTGACCGACTCTTGCTTCTCCATGTCTTTGGGTCCATAAAAACCACAAACAGATAGACTGACGAATGAAGACCAGCTAATGGATTTACATGATGGATGAGATACATGAGACCAGACCGGAAAAACTTACCATCTAGGACCATTGTGAGCAGCCCTTGGACCAGCCAACCGTACCGGCCGACCACCACAAAGAGGCACTGCATAAGTTCTGCCATGGTAACGATCAATGCCACTGAGAGGGTATGGATCAAAAGGGTAGTTGTGCGGGGGGGCTCGCACCCCGTAGTATCCAGACGATCTCGCTGAGTATGGGGGCCTCATTGCCAACCTATGCGTATCGATTGGATGCCTATTGTTGGGCCTCATCGAGTGATAACCACCACTGGGCGGGTCCTTTGGAGTTTGTGGTTGCGAAGCTATCCTCTTACGCTTCTTTCCTTGCTTCTTTTGTGGCTGATGTCTCGAACTGGTGGCTGAAGTTGGAGCAGTAGAGGTGGTGACTGTTAAGGGGGCACCACCACATGAGGTGGCAACATGATCAGAGGTGGTTTGTGCTGGCGGTGGTTCCTTCTTTTTGTCATGCTGCGTCAATACATTTTGTGATCCTGCAGAACAATCAGCTTCGGATTCTCTCAGTTTCCCTTCTATCTCAGCCTTCTGCATTTCCAGCCGTTTGATATAGGCTTCGAAATCCTTGTGTGAGAACTCTGACTCAAGCCTGTATGTTGCTATCCATTTCATTGCAGTCTTCGTAGCACTTAACTTTTTGTTAATAGCCCCAATCTGCAAGCAAAACTAGCATAAGCACCTTAGGAAAGAGTGCAACCTGAATATGGAGATTGAGTTAAAGCATTACTTCTCATGGTAACATTTACCTGACTGCTGGGCGAGTTGTCTTGTTTCTTGGATATTTCATCTGCTCTTTTCTCCCAATATGCCAAATACTCGGTAAGGAGAGGCCCTAGAGGGAACTTGTCCTCCATCTTTAGTGCATTAATGTACTTAATAGCATCGATCCAATGCTTCTTTTCAATGAGATTTCTAATAAAACCTGGCAAAAAGAAGCAGAAAAATGAGAGAAACACAATCGGATGAAAAGAAGCTGCGAATAAATGATTCTTTGAAGCAAAAATATCATAAAAATAAGACTAGCCGAGCATCTCTTTGAAAACTGTACTGTATGTTCTAATGAGAGACAAATTTCCAGGCCCAACATATGCATGAAAATATTTGAAACCTCTGAAATAACAGACATGAAACTTCTGCAACTAATCTCACTAAAAGATTAAATCCATGCATGTTAATTAATACCACATTTCTCAAAAACCAATAACAAGTAGCTCTGCAGTACTTCATTTTGAAAAATTCATGTTCACATTAAAAATCTCCTTTTATGTAATCACTGACGCAATTTCTTGATCATTTTAACCAGAGATTCTAACCAACCCCAAGGGGTTGCTCAAGTAGAGAGCAAGTTTGTCCTCCTTCCTCAAGACATGGGTTCAAATCACCACACTTGCATTTTCAACCCAGGAGCACAAACCTGTGTATCTCCGGTAATTACCAAGGGTGTGCGGAACAGGGGAACTACTATTCCTGTTAGGGTCAGTCAAAGAGTTCCCCGTACCCTGTTGATGAACTTAAAAAACCCCAAGATTCTAGTAAGAGAACCTGAATTTTTAACATGGTTCTCTTGAACTTCTTCCTGTGCTAAAAGCAAAACTAGGACAGGCAGAGAGAAAGGGAGGTAGCAGGAAGGAATCCTTACCAGGTAAGAACTCCGCTAATCCCAGAGATTCACAAGAATCAGGGACCTGTTTAGCCCACTCCGATGGATCCAAGAGTTTAAGAACTTCATTAGCAGCAACTAGAGGAGCCAATTTGAAGGCAGCCAGAAACTGAAGAAAACATATGATCTCCATATGATCATCTTTCCCTGCCTTCAACTTTAGTTTCCAAATAGCACAAAACTGTTTTGATTCTTGATTTAACTGAGGTTTGATGATAGGCGAAAACCTCTTTAAATGTTCCAATAGTAGAATACGATGCTTAGCGGGAATACCTAACCTAATGAATTCTCCTGAGTTTGATGGATCAGTATATTTCAGGGTGTTGAGAACAAGACTTGCTGGATCTGATGAGGACAGAAGAAGAGCAGATATTTCATCACGCACCAATTCATATTCCACCTCCCTGCTGAGTATCTTTCCCAAAATCTCACCAGTAGGCTTAGAGCAAAGATTCTCAGATGATGCCTCTGGATCATGCAATAATAAATTTCACATTAAGAGACAACCAAAGGTATATAATAATTATCAAGCACCTTAATAAACTGAAACAAAGTTACAACAAAATAAAAGGCTCTTGAAGCACAAGAAGCATGGCTACATTAATTCTAAAAAATGAATTATGAGTGCTCGTATGCTCATAAGCAATAAGATTCTGTTTCAGAATATGACAATTCCGTTCATTAGGCTTCGGCCATTTCAGGTACCTGGCTTTTAGGGGAGTTAATGCTACAAAAGATACATTTCTCTTAGACCGGTCGGATGATTTGAACTTGAGCGCTTTCCGACCAGCTTCCAATAATTTTCCTATTTCGCTCAGCACTAGTTCCATTAAAAGACAATTCAAATCGAGTGCAATATCGGTAACTGTTGAAGAGCAACCTAGGGCACTTGTTGAGGCTATTAAATAAGGTATGCATATGTAAATTTTCCAATTTTGGTTTCGTTAATATATAATCTTCAAATTTCTGAAGTATCTTGATAAGCATTCTTGCTGTTGTCCACTTGTCATAACGGGTACCACAAAAGCATTTGCTAACAAGACACAACTACCTAAAAAAGACAGCATCAACAGTATCTACGCACTTGTCTACGATCAAGAGTGCTGTGTTGCTAACTTCAAGACATGCCAAAAGTCATCGTATCAGCACTGAATCTCCTCCCCGACAAATACTTTAAATCTAAGGAAATGATTAGGCAGCCATTGGATGGCAATAACCACTTCGACTCACATGTTTGTTAATGGGTGATAAAAAAGAAAGTTACCCAGACACTTGGATATGTTATACCTTCATGTGTAATGTGAGATGACTGAGCATTAGAACTGGCACCAGCAAGAGGATTCAATCCAACTTCTGCCAATGAAGCTGTTTGTGGATGCTTGCCTTTATGCTGTGGTGGGGTTGAAGTTTCTGGTGCTGGTTTGACAGTAGTCTCACTGGTGATAGCGGAAGTAGTTTTGACAGAGGCAGGGATAGAGGATGGAGCAGGAGCAGCTACTATAGCAGGGCTATGTAATTTGCCATCCAATTCTCTCATTTCGATGCTGCTGATCTCTGTGGCTGCTTTTTTTGGCTCACCGTTTTGTTTCTCCAGAGAAGTAATGGCTTGCTTGATGTTTTCACGTGAAACTGTTGACTTGATCTTGTGATCTTCAACGCATTTACCTCCAGCTTTCAGATCAGCAACTCTGCTTTTCATGGCCTGATTCTGTTTGCAAGACATCATAAAGAAAAAGATCACAACTAGCATTAGCCATAAGATGCAAGATTAGTATGTATGGCATATCAACTGAGCAATCTATACCTGAGCTTCAGGAGAGTTATGTCCCTTATGAAAAATTGCCCCAGCAGCATTTTTGGAGGTTCTCATGTATTCTTTCAAGAGGGGTTCTGTTGGAAACTCATCTTCCATCTTGAATGCATAAATAAAACTTACAGCCAGATCATGTTTCTTCTCTTTCACAAGATTCCGAAGGAGTCCTAGCAAGTCAAATGACTATCTTTATTAGATTGCCTCATTAAATGATTCAACGACGATACTGCATGCATAAATATCTCCCCATGCAAAAGTTAACCCGTAAATTGCAAAACGCTTGACTTAGGTAAACAAGGCATAACAATAACATTAGACTGGCATGAAATAGTTTTGAGATCAAGCGTTTGATAAACTTGTTCTAAGAGATTGGACATATATCTCAATACTCTCCTTAATGTGAAGGCTGAGGCTGGCAGGATGAGGAAAACCTAACAAAGGCAGTGGCCTACATAAGGATTAAGGAATGGTTGAAACCAATAACGTACCCACAAACGGGGAAAGATAATGAACTATAGAGCTCTAAACCTCGATACCATCATCAAATGAATGATAAATTCTGTTGATAACATCAAAAAGCAACAACAAATTGTCTTCTTTTACTATCAGGTCAACCAGATTGAACAAATAATGGATCAAGATCACGTTACTTCACTGAGAATTGAGACCCACACTACCAGCTAAGAAAGACTGATCTATTATTAGTGCAGCTGTGTTCGGGGAAATGCCCTCCCCAAGCGTGAACTGACTGAAGAGAAACTGAAGTCCCCTATGAACTCAAAATGCACACTGGAGTAATAATTTTTCATTTCCATTTAAGTCCTGCCATTCCCATCACAAAAATGTCTAAGGCCTACTCCAGGGACTGAAGTGATGGGCACTGCAACGTTGCCCAGTGCTAAATTTTGCTTCAGGTATCGAGAAGAGTTGAGGTGCAAATGGACAGCAAGCGAATGGACATCAAGCGACAACTGGAAAAGATAAAGCTACATAAAATGTAAGAGAGGCAAAAGTTATACCTGGAATCTTATCCTTAAGGCCCAAAGCCTGACAATTTTCTCCACATAATGTAAGATCTCGTCAGTATCAAAAGACGAGGGCAATCCATAAGTAGCCAAAAGCTGTAAGAATCCCAATACTTCCATGGAATTTTCGGCATCTGCTCTCATTTTAGTCATCCAGGAGAAAGATAATTTCATTGCCTCATTCTTTACCTGAGGTGTAATAATTGGAGAGATCTTCATTAGCTGCTCCAACAGCAAGATACAACTCCTCCTAACAACACACTCATCAAACTCCACATCTCCCTTCTTCAGATGCGGAGGGTAAAACCCTTCCATTGCATCCAGAACAAGCCTTGCAGGGTCAGGATATTTTCTAAGCATAGCCGACAATTCATGCCTTAGTTTTTCACCTTCTGTCCAGCGCTCGTTGAGGAAAATCTGCAAGTCCTTCCCATCCACTATTGTCATCAAGCAAGCAGTATCTGGTGATTTGGCCAGTTCTTTCGTATAAATTTCATCATTTGATTTGTTTATCATGGGCCTCATGTTATTATTATTCTGTTCCTCACATTTCTTGCTCCTCAAGTCAAGTTCTTTAGACAATTCTTTTACCCTGTTATCCTTCAATTCGACCTCTCTCAGTCTCACTTCAAGTTCTCTCTTCTGCATCTCAAGCTCGTTAGACCATTCCTGCAAACTCCTCTCCTTCAACCTAGCCTGCTTGACTCGCTCATCACATTCCTTCTCTATCAACTCTAGGTTCTTGATTCTACCGTCAAATTCCTCACTTTTCAACCGCACTTCGTTGATTTTCCCCTCCAATTCCTCACTTTTCTTGCTCCTCAAGTCAAGTTCTTTAGACAATTCTTTTACCTTGTTATCCTTCAATTCGATCTCTCTCAGTCTAACTTCCAGTTCTCTCTTCTGCATCTCAAGCTCGTTAGACCACTCCTGCAACCTCTTCTCCTTCAACCTAGCCTGCTTGACTCGCTCATCGCATTCCTTCTCTTTCAATTCGAGTTTCTTGATTTTACCCTCGAATTCCTCACTTTTCAACCGCACTTCGTTGATTTTCCCGTCCAATTTACTCCTGCTAGCCTCGAATGCCTCCCACCCCTCCCTCAATTTCTCACTCTTCAACTCTATTTCCTTCTCTCTCTCTTTAACCTCCCGCAACCTCTCGTCAATCATCGCACCCAGCGAGCCACTAACCTCCTCGAACCTCTTCTCCGCTGCCTCAACACCCCTCAGCCTCTCCTCGATCGCCCTCCTCGCGGCCTCCAACTCCTCCGTCCTCCTCTCCACCTCCGTGCGCCTCCGCTCCGCCTCCGCCCTCCGCGCCTCCGCCATCTCGCCCTCCCTCCTCTCGATCTGCTCGAGCCTCACCTCGAACCCTCGAAAGCACGCACTGATGGTCTCCTCTACGGAGCGCACCTCCCGCTCGCGCCGCTCGAGTGCGGCCTGCGTGGCCTCGTAGTGGTCCTCGACGTCCTTCCACTGGAGCGACAGCAGCAAGAGCGAGGAGGCCCGCTCGTGGAGGTGCTGCACCGCGTCGCGGAAGCCGCTCCGCTTCGCCTCCGCGAGGCGCAGGTCCTTCGAGAGCGTCTTGTCGGCCATGGCTACGACCACCACCGACCGACCGAGTGATCCGAAACCCTAGCGCGACGACAAAACCCTAGAACGACGACGAAGACGAAGTGATGTTGTGGAGAGTGGCGGGCGGTTTCTCTTCTGCTTCTTCTTCTCTTTGTTCGTCGCTTTGCTGTGCTGTCTGAAGAGTCGTGTGTGCATGAGACGGGGGAGCGGAAGTGCGCGCGGTACTTATATGGGGGCGTAACGGGCCGATTAGGAAATTTTTTTTTTGGGTTTTTTGAAATATAGTAAAATAATAATGATGAATTAGAATCCTAGGAAGGATTTTCTTTTCCTAATTTGGGTTTTTTTTTTTTGGTCGGAATTCCTAATTTGGGTTTGGATAATAGAATTTTTGGTAATTCCATGCTCGATCAAGAAGTGAAGACAGAATGTTCGATTGGATGTTCGGTAGCGGGCAGAATTGATTCCGATGTGGTGGTGCATATGTTAGACATGACTTGAAGTCGAGATTGCACCCGCAAAAGGCGATGGGTACAATTGTCGTGCTTGATATGGTAGAGCTCTTGAGGAATGCGGCACCTTGTGTTCGGTTTCGGTTTCAGTTCTAGTTCGACCTAATCCACTTACTCCAAATCAAGAGAGTAATCTTTTGAATTCTATAGAAACGTGGTTAATGGGTTACTTAGCTTGATATGTTGAGCTGTATTAAACGAACAAGAAATCAAGAAATCAATGCATTACCTCAGCATATTTAGAAGCCCTTAACCATTAGGGCTGCATTTGGTAGTTATGATAAAATTCAGGATATGATAAAATTTATCTTATCGTGTATTTGATGCTTACTCAAGATAAGATGAAATCGGATATAATGTGTCAGATAAAATTATCCAATCAGTGAAGTGGGATGGAGGTAGATAGGACTAATATCCATAATATGAAAGTTTTTTTTCTTGAATAACAAACTTAAAATTACATTTTAATTCTAATATAAGAAATTCAAAATAAAAAAATAAAAAAATACTTAAAAAAATAATCTTATCTAATATTTGAATTTAATTCTATCTTATAATATAAATTCAATATATTTATATTTATTGTAAATTTTATAAATTTTAGGTATATTAGTAAAATTTATTATTTAATAAAAATTTATTAGAGAATGATGGAAGGGAATAAAAAATAAAATAAAATAAAGAGAGGAAAATAAAATAAACAAGAAAAAAAATAAAGTAGGCAAAAGTGTCGTGAGAAATTTTTACTATCTCTATTTATGAATTTTTAGGCTTGTTTGTATTGATATGTAGTTTAAACCAAATAATTTATGTGATGTGATGTAAATATATTTGACTTTATTACTATGATTTACCAAATAATGGATGTGATATAGCAAAGTCCATAGATTTTATATCCTATCATATCCAGTTTTGTCCTAGTTAAAAATCTAGATGACCAAACATAACCTAGAAGTTACTTTAGTGGCTACATTTCTGACATGACGAATAGAGTCGGAGTTCGAGCTCTCACTATTTCAGGACTAGGGGTGGGAACATTTAGTTTCACGTTTGAGGTTCAATTTTTACACTTTATAAAAGGCAAGACAAAGGCTTAAAAGTGCATTGAGAGTTAGAGTATGACAAATAAAAAAATTAAAAGGTTTTTTATTCATTATTACTGGAGTAGATTATTACAAATCATGGGACTATGTTAACCGCTCAGCCGAAAAAATTAAAAGTGGAGGTAAAATGATTGTGTTATTTAGCCATCCCGTGATAATTATCAATGATTTCTCATAACTTTCCCAATAATAAAATAAAAAAATTTATGAAATAACATAACATAATTGAGGATATTTCGTGCGCATCAATGTTGATAGAAACATTAAGGGAGAAAATATGTTATTTTAATTAAAATTTTTATCACCTAAGCATAAAACAAAAACAATTTAAGAAATTGTATGCCACCTATCTACTCATTCAAAATATTGCAGTCACCTACAATCTTTTTGGCTCCATTTATCCGCTACTTCAGCGCCACTTGTCCACTAATACACAAGATGATGGCCACCCATAAATTTCAGGCAAGGACCTGTTTCTATCAACTTCTTACTTCTTGAGATCTTTTTGCATATCTATAATTTCGATGTATTGTGTGGCAATGTTTCATCACGCATTACTCAATTTGATTATTCTTATTCACATGCATATTTTTTTAGACGGTGATATCGATTGCAAATTTTAAAGAGCATGCATGTCCTCGATGTTCAATACCATATATATGGAACTTTTAATTTTGGCGTCCTCTATTTAGTTGAATAAAACATCATTAAATCGTTATAATCTAACGATAACAAAATCAAAAATGGTAATTTTATAAATTTTAGTCGATAATTCTTTATAGATCGTATGGTTACTTCCACTAAATGCATTTTGTAAAAACACTAAGAGCGAGTTTCATTCTCCTAATTTTGAGGAACACGCGTAGCTTGTGTACTATAACTAGTTACCCTATAAATCCAATTTTTGAAATCAGCTTTTGCATTCGAACTATTAAATATATCGACGAGACGATACATTATTAGGGTTTTATGGTAAAAAAACACATGTCTGATGCCATCGTTCCCTCTACAAGAGTCGACAACGACAAATGGTCACGCTAATCACCACTATTCCCTCTATACTTCTACATTTCGAAATTGCCTTTCTTTCCTCCTTTAAC
This sequence comes from Corymbia citriodora subsp. variegata, assembly GCA_014858505.1. Classification (NCBI taxonomy): domain Eukaryota; kingdom Viridiplantae; phylum Streptophyta; class Magnoliopsida; order Myrtales; family Myrtaceae; genus Corymbia; species Corymbia citriodora. The sequence continues at coordinate 24,596,019 of CM026411.1, read as the reverse complement.
ATGTCCATTCAACAATAACCAAAAAAAAAAATTTACTCTCCACCACTACTTCCACATCCGAAGTTGCATGAATTCCCTCACGCACGATTGCAATGAACTTTTCCTCACAAGAATAATTTGAGGATGTCATTAGTATGCGTATCTTAAGATCCAGTAATTTTTTTTTTTTGGTAAAGGTAAGTATTAGATGATTTTCAACCATACAACTATATAAGGGGTGAGATTTGGCCCCAACTCACACTCAACAGGACAACATGTCGCTGGAGTGGGGGGCAAGATCACAAAAGAAACAGCCTACTAACCTAAAAGATTTTTTTTTTTTTTTGGTGACCCAGGGAACTTTAGCTATTGTTCCAATTTACTTTTTGTCTCATAGAAAACATCCAACTTTACGTCAAGTCTCAATTTTACAACTCTAGTTCATGTCAAAATTCTCCCTAAACTTTTTTTTTCCTATGAAAAACTCACAATTTTAGGTTTTGTCCCAATTTTACTATCTAGTCCTAATTTTACCGAAAAGTTAAAATTTTTATATTCGAATAAAAAATCATAAACTTTTATTTGAGCCACAAATTTGCCTCTATTATCTTTCCGTCCAAAATTTCTTGTTGACAATTGAGAGATGGAAAACTCTCAAGCACAAGCTATTCGAGCGTTCTGAGCACGAGAGATGGAGCATTCTCAAGCACAAGAGATCGACAAGCACAAAATCACTTAGGGCAATTTTCATGAAGGGTTGATGGAGAGCATGTTGGAGATTCAAGTAGAAGTTCATGATACTTTAAGAGACAAAAAAGATTACAGTGAAATTGAAACCAGATCTAAAGCTGGGATTTTTTTTATGAGACAGAAAATTTAGGATGGAATTGAGACATGACTTAAAATCAAAGGCTTTTTATGAGACAAAAGGTGGAATTGAAACAAGAGCTAAAGTTGGAATTCTTTAGGGTATTAGGCCAAAATTTATATAAAACAATCTCACGTTGTGCGCGCTTAGAAGCTAGTCCCATAAAGTCAAAACTTTTAAATTTAAGTTGACAAGTGACGGAAGGGACCAGTTTTTCCTTGCCAGTACAGCACCAACATCGGTGAGGATGAAGATGAAGATGAAGAGAGAGGAATGACAAGCAACCGACGGATAATAGATACAAAGCATGGAACAGAAAGCCGGGGATCGTTGCTTCAATAAGCTCCCCACCAACCGTGAGACCAAAATCTATCTGAATTCTTTTACGGGAAATGATGTGGTGCGCGACGCGCATAGCTCGCATTGGTTCTAGCCTTCCTCAAAATGGAAACCACGAAATTTACTAAGTGAGATCAGAAACCAAAAGTTGTGATGTCGGGACGATATCTATGAGGATGGACGTGCATAGGTTGGTAGAGACGTGGTGCACGCATGGGTTTGGTACGGATCATTCACTATTCTTTGTCATCCAATTCATCGAGGGGGCCAGTCGATCCTTTTCCCATGAAGCCCCCACGCGTGCGCCTCGCCAAAAGATTTTCTTTCTGTCTTGACGATGTCCGCAACAATACCATGAGGAAAGCCACAACAACGACCGGAACATGAAGTGCACTTTTCGATGCTCAATCATCAGAGACATCATTCGAGTTCAAAAGTTGAAGAGAGACAGACCACCATGCGCGCGGACCGCTCAGTGCAAGATAGGAATTTTAGGGTTAATACTAACTCCAGTTGTTGATTGGGAGAAGATAAAACGTGGGATCTATCTTGAACACGATCCAGTATCAAAATATAAAAAGGGTTTTAATATTACAAAAAACTCTAAATTAATATATTTGCGACAAATTTATCTCGAGCTATTTTTTTACCACAAAAAGCCCCCAAATTAGTATATCACTAACAAATTTACCTTCTATTAATTTTTGTTAAATTTTACTATCAAATTCTTGAATTGGATTACATGTGACAATTGACGGATACATTAATTTGTGATTTTTCTTCATATTAATCTAATTTAATGGAAACTAAAAGAGGGTAAATCTATCATAAATATATTAATCTTGAATAAATTTGTTGTAGGTGTACAGGTTTTGGGATTTTTGTAATATTAACCCTTTAAAAAATTGTGACAAATTTTTAATGAATATTTAAATAGGAAATATTATAAGTACAATATCATGTGTTTTTTTTCCCCAAACAATACCTACATCCATCCCATATTTTAAATTATGGAAAATTTCATTTATCCGCCTGTATTGATAGCCACTTCCCAAAGTACCACCTGGGGTTTGAATCATCACCTTCTTAGGGGATTAGGATGTGAATGATTTAATTTCAAGTATGGATTTCGACTTATACGCCTTACAAAGGAGTGTGACAAAAATATGAGTGTGAAAGATACAGTAGGAGTAGAGTGACATTGACAAAAAAAATAAATACCCCCAACCTTGTTTTTTTCCTCCCTTAAAGTAAGTTCTGCCCTTACCTTGATTTATACCTACCTTGAAGATGAAATTATAAGCCACATACAAAAGAAGAAACGGTAATAGTAAAGGAGGTGTATCTAAGTAAGTTCTTAAATTGTTTCATCTGAACTATGGCACGTAAAACACATGGGTATTCCGATTTTATTAAGGAAGAAAAATATATAACTTGGAATAAATGGTGTGAGATGTGTAGGCACCAATATGTTAAAATAATGAATGCAGATAGATTGGGTGCCCTTATTAGAGGGACTAGTATTGGCAGCTCTTGTAGGTGGAAATGCCTCTAAATGACGACGAAATTATAATCCACATGCAAAAGAAGAAAGAAATGGTAATAGCAAAGGGGGATAGTATGGAAAGAGACCCCGAAGAGATTGATCAAGAACAAAAAGCCGAAGCACTAATCTTGTGACATCCCTGGATTAATTCATAGATGTATTGTTTGCTTTGGCTCATTTTATACCAAGTCTCAAGATTTTATCCTTTGGTATGCAAGCATGCACTTTTCTAGGAGGCCACCCATTCTAATAGTGCTCTAAGTGGACTTTTTTAATTTTGGAGTTCTAAAATAAAGCTTGCCGTTACATCAAAAGACGCATCCATGAGTTAATTTCAGTTTTTACATATATATTCCAGAATTGCTCTTCTCTTGTTTATTATATAGTTTGGTTTATTCCTATCCTTTTCACCATCCTATAAGGCTAGAAGCCGCTAGGAGCCTCTCCTTGTCTAGGCCTTCTTTGGCCCCGGCAATCACTCCCCACCCTCATCGGACCGGGTTGTTACATGCCCACTAGCTTTCGCATGGTTCATCCTCGAACTATACACCTATTAGAGGGGTCTTGCTCTAATACCATATTATAACATCACTAGATTAACTTATAGAGGTATTGTCCACTTTGGCCTGTCCCATACTAAATCTCATGATTTTATCCTTTGACGTACATGCAAACACTTTCTTAGGAGGCCACACATCCTAAGTGCTCTAGCCCGGGCTTGCTTAACTTTGGAGTTTTAAAATAAAGTTTGCCGTCATGTCAAAAAATGCATCTATCAGTTGATTTTAGTTTTCATAAATATATATTCTAAAATTGCTTTTTTCCTGTTCGGTGCAAAGTTTGGTTCATTCTTGCTCCATTCACCATCCTAAAAGCTTGCAGAAACCACTCCTTATTTAGGCCTTCATTGAAACCTGATGACCACTCCCCGCTCTCACAAGATCAGGCCATTACACAATTCCTCTCAAATTTTTCCAGTTGGCTTATGGGAGGCTTCTGAGGAAGAATCTCGAGGCCGGCATAACCGCTTTCGTGGTTGTCGTTCACTATCACCATCCTCATCTCGAGTTCCCTCAACCTCTCAAGGCATAGGGTCATCTCGCGATATCACCTCTTGCACTTCAAGGTGTCCATGGTTTGGATGGGTTTGGGCCGTGGAGATGTTAGAATGTGGCGTGGGCGAGGGAGATGAGAGCAACGCAATGGTGATGAACGTGAATTGTGTGAAAGTACCATATAAAAATCCTATCCATTTGAAGGTGACTCTTCCATGTACCAGCTAGTTGAATACACCGTCATATGATTTGTCTTATGGTCTTCTGCAAGGATTTTCCACGTGTCAGAAAAAATCAAGGAAAATCGACTAATCTTTGATGCACAATGAGAGAATTGCCCAATATCATATATTGAATCACTAGCAAGCAATGGACGAATCTACAACTTTACAATGGTCTGAATATAATCGTAATGAAGATATTCTCAACGTTAATACTGATCATCTTCTCAAAGTGACGATAAAGACCTTTTGCGTGTTATTCTAATGGAGAGGAGAACATATGCTTTTTGGTCTTTTGATTGCGTCATTAGGAAGTTATTCTAACTTTCCTTACAGGACAACGCTAACACCTTGTCAAAAAGTGTCTCCTAAACACACTTATCATAGGGAAACTAGTGTCTCTTGAACATATCCCACCATGGGTGAAATACTAAATTATAACACCATGTCCTTGGGTAACTCCTTTTGTAGCCTCGAATCTCTTCTGATATTTGTCAAGCAACCTTTTCCTCTAATCAATGAAAGCCAAAATACAAGAATTGTTCAATTAGTGGATTTAAACCTTATTCGGATTTGTCCCAATAGTCACCCTTTTCACGTGAGAAGGGAGATGTGGGGATTCAAATCTCAGAGGATTGGTACGATGATAATTTAGTTTTTAGGTGTGGGTTTCAACTCTCATGCATTGTAAAAAGGCAAGATAAAAGTTTGAGGGTGAAAGTTAGAGTAAGTGGCATAGTATAAAAAAAAAAAAAAACTTATGAGACTATTTTGGAGCTTAAAGGAGAATGTGGTGCTTGAACTTCTATAAGAACCCGTCCCAGCTTTCCTCTTCTTCACGCATTTCAATATTTGGTTTCTTTATATAACTTTTATATTTACTAGAATGATGAGATCGGACTTGATTTGAGCGATTTATATCTATTAGATGAATTGCTAACGCTTGAACTGCAAGCAAACATATTGATTCTTCAACAAATCTATAGTTATATATAGAGAGATTTAAGAGATTCAATTTCTTTTTTATATATTTTTCTATCAAAATGATGTAACTTTATCATATTCTTAAAGTGTATGTTGTACTTTGGTAGTTAAGGAATATTTAAAAATAACTTTTGCACATTCGACATACTCAGAATTAGTGTTTTTTTATGAAGATCATTATTCTTACTCAATTTTATATTATTTTAATAAATCAACCGGAAATTATATTTTCTAATGTATAAGGATCATTCGACATACTCAGAAATATTTTTTTTTATCAAGATCATTATTCTTACTCAATTTTATATAACTTATAAAATTGTTGATAAAATCTATAAATGTCCATGACCCAAGTATTAAATTTAGATATTTTCTTGAATCTTACGATTCCAATCATTAACAATTAATAATCGGTAAATTTAAAATTTCGATTGACGATAAGTATCTTGATTTAACAATTATAAATACTTTGTTTAAACATGCTTTGCGCCATAAAAGGACTTAAGAAGAGCCAAATAATTTATATACTATAATATATCATCCTCTCATGATTGATTCTAATTTCTCACATGCACATACTTTATGTGAGCCAAATGGGTATGCAAAATGACCTTTTAACAAAAGGTTAGCTGACTTAAGAACAACGCAAAATGGCTAGATAGCGAATGCATAGTGGTGCAAGACAATTTTCTCAATACAACTCGAATCAAGCAATGTAAGAACTCTTTTTGGGCCTAGGCTCTAGAGTGACTGAAGCTACCACCTTCTTCGGTTTCCCTCTGTGGTATCTAGCCAAACGGCAGGTGGATTCCCTCGTTGCCCAAGATTTGGCTTAGAACTTAAGAATAATTAGAGATATTCAGAACTACAATAAAACTTATTTACTAAGGATTACTTGATCAATGATGTTTTAATTTTCTCTCCTTTAAATAACCTAAACATAAGATATTGTACTTGATTTGCAAATGATCTTACGTGGCAAGTCTTACCCCAAAGTCGAACAAAAAGAAAATTAAAAGGTAACATGGAAATTCCTATCCTAGAGCAAAAAGAAGGAAAATAAAAGGTAATTGATTAAGGTAATATGGCTGTGGCAAGCTGGCGAGATAAAAAAGGTAATATGGTTGTGACAAGCTGGTGAGATAAAAAAGGTAATATGAAAAGGGTAATACGGCTATGGCAAGCTGGCGAGATAAAAAAAGGTAATATGGTTGTGACAAATCCTCCATTCTTCATCTTAAAATAGCTAACAATGTCGAGATTTGAGCAAAGTCATCCCACAATGATGAATTCATCAAGTAAGCTCTTGTTAATCTATTCTATGTTGCTAATTAGTTGTGTAGGAGATGTTTGGGGCGAGAGCATGTTGTGATCCAAAATAATTCGCCGGCCAGAACTACTCTATAGTTCATTGCAAATCTAGGCAAGAGGATCTTGGAGTCCATAATGTAACGAGTAGCTAGGAATTCGCATTCATACCTGACTTCATCAGTGCATTTATAAGATCTCTCCCAAGGAGTTTGCAGGGATGTTGACATTGCTTTGATATATATAAGGAAAGCAGAGATAAATTACATTGCATTCATCAGTGCATTTATAAGATCTCTCCCAAGGAGTTTGCAGGGATGTTGACATTGCCAAAGAGCCTCCTGAAGTATGTTTTCCATGGAATTCTCCTACACAGTTGGGAGGAAACCTCTTATATGAATGTATAATAGAGAAAGACAATGATGTGAGTTGATACATTATAATTTATATTGAATAAGGATCATATTTGTCATCTTTTAAACAAATATTCACACATGTGGTTCTCTACTAATATTATCGTCATTTCACTTTTGATTGGCATCTCTCTCTTTACAGTGTTGTCTCTTCGTTTTATGCCATTCTATTTGAACTTATTAGTTGTATCTCTTCTTCTTGTTGTCAAATTGTTTTGATGTGAACTTTTTCTAATAGAAGAAGTTAATAAGTGTCAAGTTGTGTCGATTTTGAATTTGTAACTCGATGTCTATATCAAGAATAGATACCTATGAGTTCATGAGTACGTAAAAAGGAAAATGCGATATGAGAGCACTGAATTGATGGGAGACAATTATAAGCTGACAGTATTTTCGGCCAATGATCCTGGACTGATCCTAAAAGCAATTTGGCGACAAGAGATCTGCAATGGCCGGTGATCAGGTGTGGGCCATGTGAGAGGTTCATCGCATTCTTAACCTTGACTTCTAATAAAAATTCTGTTCAACCTGAAGAAGTTGAAGATTGTAGGCTATATTCGTCAGAATCCACAGTGATGCTATGCTTCTAAAGGAGAAGGATATGGAGTGGCCATTGTTGTACCATAGAAGGATTTTATATTTATTTTTACATCTCAAGTTCAGACCTAACAGTTTAGGTCGTACTAAGGATGAAGGTAGTGAATGCATAGGGGCATGTGACGACTTTTTCAATACAACTTACTGGGTCAGAAAGCATAGTATCTCTTTATTGGCTCAAGCTCTTGGGTGACTGAAACTACCTTTTAACACTACCGCTTATTCCCAAGTTGCAGAAGATGTGGCATAGAACTTAAGATTATATAGAGATATTCAAAACCACGATAAAGTTATTTGCTAAGGATCATTTGGTCAATACTGTCTTAATTTTCTCTCCTTTAATTAATCTATGCATAATATATTATACTTGTAGATGCTCTTATGTGGCAATTCTTATCCCAAAGTCAAAAAAAATAAAATAAAGGAAAAAGGAAAAATAAAAGGTAACTTGGGATTCTAATCCCAGAGTAAAAAGGTAGAAAGAATCGCCACTCTTTGGAAACCTTTGTATCATGTTGGATATTCTGACACGTGTCTGACACTTAGTTAACATGTGTAGAAAATCTGACATCTGGTCAACTCTTCTGTCACTCTTTGATATTTGAGTTCAAAATTCCAACATGTGAGTTTGAAATTCTGACATATAATTCTGGTAAGCATGAGGTCAATTTTAAAAATTTTCAATAAATGATAGATGAAAATATAAATATGTAAAAGAAAATTAAAAAAATTAAAAATGGGGAAAGATAAAAAATATAATCTTCTCCTCTTCCGACTCTTACTTTCCATGATACACAATTCACCTCTCAAGTTTGTTTTTTCTCTTCTCTTCCGACACGTACTAACATGCGAGTCCATAATGTGTATTGCTTGTTTTTTTTTCCTCTAGATGTTATGGATTATTGGAATGAAGTTAAATTTGTCAAATTGAAATAATGAATGATATTAATAAATAGTGCATTAATATTTTAGTGTAAATTCATTTTAGGCTTTTTATTATTATTTATTTATCTATGAATTTGAATCAAATTAATTTGATTGAAATAATTATAAAAATGATAATATATATTTATTTAATATATAATGTGTTCTAATATGTTAGAATTTTCTATTTTTTGAGAAATAACATGTCGGTGTATCATGTCACGTATAGCATGTTGGTGTCAGTGTTACTTAGGTAAAAAGAAGGAACAAAAAAGGTAAAATGATCGTGGCGAGCTAGCGAGATCATCCACTCTTCATCCTTAAATAGCTTAGCAATGTTGAGATTGGAGTAAAGATACACCACAATGATGAATTCATCAACTAAGCTCTTGTTTATTTGTTCTGTGCTACTAACTAGCTGTGTGTAGGAGATGTTTGGGGCAAGATGAAAATTGCAATCCAAAATATTTTGGTGGCTGGAGCTAATCTTACAGTTCATTGCAAATCCAAGCAAGATAATCTTGGAGTCCAATATATAAGGAGCAGCTAGGAATTCGCATTTAAACCCAACATCTTTTGGGGAACGTTATTTTTTTTTGCAATTTTGCATGGCCAGGTCAATTTCAATGGTTTGATATATTTGATCAAAACAAGGACGTACCACATTGCAAGCACAAGTGCATTCGGAAGATCTTTCCCAATGGTCCTCGCAAGCACGGTGATGTTGAAGAACCTGATGATTGTTTTCCTTGGAATCCTCCTTCAGAATTAGGCAAAAAACCTCTTATATGAACGTATGATAGAGAAAGACAATGGTGTGAGCTGATACATTTTAATTAAGATTCAATAAGATTCAACAAATATTCATATGCATACATGTGTTTCTCTTATAATTACCGCATCATCTCACTTAGACTGGCACATCTTTATAATTGTCTCATCCTTTTGTGCCATTCTATTTGAATGGCATCTCTTTTTATCTTTGTTGGAATGTTGTTTTGATGTAAATCTTTTTTATTTATTTATTAAAGAAGGTCGATAAATGACAAATCACATCGATTTCAAATTTGTAACTTGATGTCCATATCACGAGTTGACACCCTTGAGTTTGTAAGTACGTAAAACAAAATTTTAATATGAGAGCACTAAATTGATGGGAGACAATTTTGAGTTGATGGTATCTTGGGCCAATGATCTTGCAGCGTTCCAAGAAGCAATTTGGCAACGAGAGATTTGCCATGGCTGGTGATCAAGTGTGGGCTACATGAGAGGTTCATCACATTCTTAACCTTACCAATTCCTTCAGAAATGTACTAACATGGAGTAAAAAAATCTGTTTTTGGTGAACGGGAACAACAAGAGAACAATGGACCTATTTATAGCAAATAAAAGAGAGGAAGACCCCGACAGAATTGTTTAAGAAGTTCACATTGGCAGAGAAAACAGCGAGAATTGTAGCTAAAACAGAGACATTATTGTCTACACGGTACGAAGTTTGATTTCAATGACAATGGATATGACAAGGAGTAGGGTTTTAGAACTCCAACTAGGGAGGCTCCAATGTCACCTCGAAGAATCACTCAGTCGTAATGACATATCTTTTGTCTCCCTTTCAAAATAAATGATCTCAATTGCAAAGTATATCATACCAAATACATAGTATTTGTCTGAAACCCATGTATTGTAGATCTTCAATTAGAACTCCAAGTGTTGCAAAATATAAGATTGCACGAAATTAGGATCGATTGTAAGATTAATTTTTTTTTTAACGATGATAGAACGAGAAGGCTTGAAATGGTGGCTAAAGAAGACAAACGTCAAACCCTAAATTGATTTGGTGAATTAGGGTCAACAAAGTTACTTGGAGAGTGTTAGAAAATTATCTTAATTATCTCTAACAGTGGGATCCACCAAATTTTACACACAAGACCTTTGGTCCAAATAAATTCATGGCACGAGCATTCCATCTACTTAATTGGTAAATTTTCGGTTTTAGTGGGAGAAATCATAAAAGTTTAAGCTTGTAAAAGGGGGACAATATCGAATGCCAATCTTCAAAATTTCATCGGTTGTAACCATTTCGTCAAAACCACTAATTCGCATTTGCAAAGAAAACTACATGTGATCAAAGGCTGAATAAACCATTCCAAGAAATATGGAAATTCTATTTTCAAGATCACCAGAAAACTACATGTTATAATGGCGGTATGGTCCACATATTTAATTTACTTTACTTGACTCCGCTTCATTATTACTCTAATGTTGCTCAGCTGTTTATTTTAATTGCTTGTGCACCACTTGTGAGCACTTTTGACTTGTTAGAGGAATAAGAGAAAAATTAAAATGACGAAGATTGCGTTTTCCTATAAAGAAAATATACCTAAAGAATATTAGATTAAGAGAAAATTTCAAATAAAAATGCAAAGTGTCTTGATCTTATTATATAAGGGCCTGAAATAAACCTTATTTCAAACATTGATATGAAATGTCATAATTTTCTCAAATAAAGATTTGAAATGGATCTTGTTTTAAATAAGGGTCTAAAATAACTATATCCATTTCAAATAAGAGCCTAGCTTTCTAGCTAGTTAAGAGCATTTTCATCATTTATCTATTTTTAAATTTTTTTCTCATTTCTTATTTTTTTTCCTTTTTCTAGTTTATCTTCCTGCGATGCCCAAAGAAGGTAGGGTTAGGGTCACCTTCACTCAATCTGGTGAGGATGGCCTCCCTTGGGTGAGGTGACCCTTATCTTGGGGGAGTCCATCCATGCGACCATCAATAGGGTCAACCCTCAATAGATCTAGGCGAGGGTCTTGTTAGATCTGGCGAGGGTGGCTTCACCCATAGTCAAGGCAAGGGTTGCCTCGCTAGCAGTCGACAAGGGATGACCTTGCCTGGTGACCCTTGCCCTAGGTGAGGTCACCCTTGCCAGCCTTAGAGGGCCCTCATCGACCCTTGCTAGCCCTTGTCATCAACCACTAGCTCTCTTGGTGGCCATTAGCCCTCACTGAAAAGGGGGAAAAAAAAGAGAAAAAATAATAGAAAATAATAAAAAAGATAATCTAAAGTTAAAATGGTATTTGGATGAAAAGGCCCTTTGACCAGTGAGGTTAAGTCCTTATTTGAAAAAATCAAGGCCACTTCAAGCTTTTATTTAATACAATATTCACTTCGGTTATTATTTGAGAAAATGATAACACTTCAAACTTTTATTTAGAATATTCTCTTAGATTAATTTAGGATAATTAAACTCCAATATTCATAACCCCGTCATGCCCATGGCCGAGTGCATTCGTGCCTTGCATCATTTCCATGAAAGGGTGAATTATGCCAATGCACCGTGTGCACCATGCCTTGCATCATGACGATGCATTTGCAAGAGCAAGGCAAACAAACTCCCACCACTTACTCGAGCTCCTAACCCGTGTCAGTAGCTATTCCAAAGCAAATTATATTCCATAATTGAATAATGAAAAATTGTGATCAGTACAGATTGAGAAGGCCCGAGCCAGGCACAGGCACCACCTTACAAGAAAAACCATTCACCCTCACTTAATAATCCATCAACTCCCCTCAAAACATATCTCACTGCTCTCAAAGAATTGCAATAAAAACCTAAAAATGTTATCTCACTATCTTTCAAAGAGAATTCATTCGCAAAACTCATTGAAAGAACCTTAATAATCTTCTTATTTGCTCTATTATGTAATTCTCAAATATGATTCAAATTCTATATGTTCTCACGTGACTTGTTGATACAAATTTAGAAACCTACTCAAATTAAGAATTCAACTCTAGTGTGAAAAGTATTCAACAATTTCTACTTATTCAAATGTCAAACCACAAGTCTTATTCGGGTTTTGGAATTTCTACTTGAACTGGATTTCTTTCATTGACTCAAACTCGAGGCATGTTAAACCATACATATTACTTCATTTACTTCTATTGTTTAAAGCATTCTGCACAATTCTATAAATATTTACTGAGAGCTTCCAAATAAAAGTCTACGTATAAAAAGCACTAACTTGCTTGCCAAGCATGGGACTACACATATGTTAGGAAATCTGTCTACACATTATACTGGGGAATAAAGATCCAATCTTCTATACATCCTGTACGTCATCAGCAACCAAATTCCCCCAGGAAATCATATGAGATTTGTCTGGCAATACCAGGTGCATGAGTCAGCCACACAGCTCCAGCCTACTTTCAGCAAAGAATACCTTAGTCCAAAAGAGGATTACAGGGGACCTCCGTAATTGTTGATCTTGCTTTTGCACTTACGTGCACATGGTTGGGATACCGAATCGATTGCTGGGTCACTAGCCAAACGTTTCTTCTGTCTGGGCAGTTGCTGATGGACTCTGGAGAGAGAGGCAGGTATGCTAGCTGGCCCTGGCCCTGAAATAAAAAACCAGACAAGGTTCAGGGGATTGTAAACGTAAAACAAGGCCTATTACACCCAGGCCATCGAGAAACACTAGGCATCACCCAGCACACATATAAATGTGCCAAAATAGTATTGTCTCTGTACTTTAAAGATGATCTCTACAAGCTCAATGATATCGAAGTTCACAGTGCTCAAGAGAGCAATTCACTTTGAAAAAGAGGACATTCTAAAATATAACATCAGAACATGCTAACTGCAAATAGCTAGACTTAAAGGGAAGATTGGTTCTATCAATGTGTTTCGAAATCCCATGCTCCCATTCTATGCAACAATAGCACTACAATGGAAAACAGTAAATCTGCCGTTTCGCTATTCAAAATAGCATGTCCCACTTTCAGGATGATTTAATCTTGCATCATGTATTGCCATGCTCTAGCAAAAAGAATAAAGTTACAATTGAGAGAGTCCGAGACAGAAAAACGGATAGTAAAGAAAATTTACCTGTAATCTCATTGACAGGACTAAGGGTCTGGCCCAACAGAGGAGCATCATTGAACAAAGAAAGCAAATTGTATGCAGCCAAGAAATTTTGAAATGCCAAAACCTCCAAACCACTCTCGGGTTTACCAGGCAGCTTTGCTTTCCATTCTCTCGCCAGCTTCATTGCTCCTTCTTTAACCTCATGTGTTATTGAAGGTGAGATTCTCATGAGCTGCTCTAACAAAAAAATGTGACCCCTCATAACATCTTTCTGCAAATTCATATCCTTACTGTTTGAGTATTGGGTGGAAGACCCCTCAATAACATCCAGAACAATTTTTGCAGGGTCAGATGAGTTTTGAAGCGTATGTGAGATTTCTTCACATATAGCATTCTCATTAAGCTCAGTTTGTAAAAGCTGCAAATCATTTCTAGCTAAGATAGTTGGTGGTGGTGGATACTCAAGAGAAGAATCATCTGCATCGAGTACAGTGAAATTTTCTGGCTCCTCTGTCTTTATTTGCCAATGTTGAATAGATACCAAAGAACCTAACAAACGCAAGTCAATAGTTAAGAATCAGAACTGCCTTTATCAAGATGACAGCTCCAAATGAATGACCACGAAAAAAAATAAAAATCTAAAGACTAAGGAAAGTCCAACTTTGAAATGGAGGATATAATTGATCTAAAGTCTCAAATGCACAACAAACATCATCAAAGCAAGCCAAAAAATTTCAGCTTGCCAGTTAAACATCTTTGGATAAGTTTCTCTGGGCTCCAACTAGAGAGCTTGACTGACCAGATGGAACTTTCGAAAAATGTAACCTGTGTGTGTGTGTGTGATGCCAAAATAACATGAACCTGAGCACTTTGTCTGAACCCATATAAATGGATTTGGCATTTCAATCTAAAAGATAGAAAAGAATGGGTTCTGGAGGAACCTTATTGGATCCATTTGGTCAACTTCGGAATATATTCCGAAGACAAGCTTACTTAGATCAAATTACACATGAATTAAAATAGTTTACCTTGCAAGTTGTCAGATATATAATTATTTGTGCTGTTTAGTCAAAAGGGTGAATGATTTTAAAGGTGAAATCTAACTTCAAAAATTAAAAGGAAATTTTATTAAATCCACAGATCGGACATCTAAAATTTATTAAATATAACATAAACAAGTGTGTAGTCAATGATATGAAATATGATTTGGTGAAAAGTTGTACCTAAAGCAGAAAGTAGTCATTAGCATCCGCAAGATTTTTCATTGGTTCAAATTGATAATCGGTGTTCTATAGGCAAAGTATATAAGGAAAAACATGGGATTACCTCATCTCTCATGACTCAACATACAGTGCCATCACCATGTTTCAAAACTTTGTTTACATAAAGAGACAAACATTAAAGTGGCATGAAGAATATTACAAAAACTAGGCATAATATGATAAACAAACTGGCAACCAGAGTCAACATTGCAACTCAATAGGTGTATCTCCACTTACCAGCCGGCACTGCTGAAGAACCAAGGATCTGGTGCAATTCTTGTGCTATTTGAAACTGTGATACAGAAGTAACAAGATCTTGAATTCCATCTGCATCAAAGTCAGAAGCTAGGTGATATGCCACTAAAAGCTTCAATAATCCCAAGACCTCCAAAGGGTGCTCCGTTGATGGTGAAAGTTTCAACTTCCCTTTCCATTCAAGGGCCAATTTCATTGCAGCTTCCCTCTCCTGAGGCTTAATCTCTGCTGAAGACAGTATTAAATTTTTCAAGAGGAAGATACAACTCCTTCTAATCACCCCAATATCCAGTAACCCATCTCTATTCCGTAAATCCGGGGGGTAAAATCCTTCCATGGCATTAAGCACCAACTTTGCAGCATCATCAGACGTTTGAATAATTTTCAGTACCTCATGGCAAAATCTATCGTGCTCTTGAAAATGTCGATATAATAACATCTGCAGATTCTTTCCATCAAAAGCAATTGTGGGTTGAGAATTTTGACATGAAGCTAGAACAGGTCCATCTATTAATGGGAGTTTCCAATTTTGAGCCACTGCCCCAGAATGGACACTGGTCCTCTCTCTCAAGTCCATTTCCCTAGAGCGCTTCTCAAGTGATTTTTCAATTGAATCAAGCCGTTGCTGCCCCACTTCTAGTTCCATACATTGCACATCACATTCTTTCTTTTTCATTTCAAGTATTTGAGAGTGTTCACCAATTGACATGCGAAGTGTATGAAGGTGCTTTTCTTTAAGTTCAACATCTGTGAAGCATTCTCTGCTTCTCTTCTGAATGGAATCCAACTGCCTTTTTTGAGATTCAAGCTCATGAGAACATTCAGTGATGGAATTCTGCATCAAATCACATTGCTTCTTTTTTAAATCAAGGGCCTTGGCACATTTGAGAGTTGAGCTTTGAAGGAAAGCATGCTCTTTGTCCTTCAATCGGAGTTGCTCTGCACGTTTTGTAATATCAATTTCAATGGACTCTAGATTTCTCTCTTTTGATGCAAGTTCAAGATTGCAGTCTTTGATAGATGCTTGGACAGCAATGAATTCCCTATTTTTCAACTCAAGAGATTTGGTAACCTCTTCTAATTTTCCCTGGACTGAAGCAAGATTGTCCTCCTTCAACTCAGTTTCCTCATTACACTGCTTCACCCGTTTCATCATATTTCCAGTTCCCCTTCCTTGGAATTAAGCTCTTTGGAAAGCTTTCCAATAGATGTTTCAATGAACCCCAATTCACTATCTTTCAAAGCAAGTGCCACCAACCGCTCATGGATCAACTTGTTGATTTCCTCAAACTCCTCCTTTTTGGATTTGAGCTCCTCTTTGTGCTCCTCGATCAATAGATTGATGGAATGGAGTTGACTCTCTTTAGATTCAAACTCCTTGGAACGCTCTTCAATGGATTTACAGATTCCCCTGAGTTCTTCAACCTTCTCTTTGTGTTCAACTTGACAGCCATTTATCTTATCTTCCAGAGACAGCAACACTCCAGTTTTTGCCATGACCTCCTTATCACGCTCTTCGATCGTGAGCTCCAAAACACTCAGCTTGTTCTCACTCTCGTCATACGCCTTGAGACTGCGGTCGAGCATACTCTGCACTGTAGTCAATTCCTCCCTCTTCGATTTAACCGTCCTAGAGCACTCATCAAGAGAACGCTTCACCGAACCCAACTCATCCACATTCGCATTAAGTTCCCAAGAATTTTTCTCAAGCAAACTCCGCACCACCCCAACTCTCTTCTCCTTCGAGTCCAATTCCCGTCGTAGCACCTCCACCTCCTCCTTCTTCGAATCATAATCCCTGCGGCATTCCTCAGTCAACCGCTTCAGAGAGCTCAGTTCCTTATTCTTCTCCCTTTTCAGCGAGATACACTCCCTAAGGGCCTCGCGCGCTGCGACCAATTCACTCTTCTCCTTCCTATTTTCCTCCCTGCATTTCTCAAGCCGCTCCTCCACCGACTTCAGGTCCATCACCTTCCTCTGGACCTCCTCCTCGCACTCCTCGACCCTCCGCCGCGCCGACCGCAGCCCCTCCTCCCGGGACGCGACGTCGTGGGCCCGCTCCGCGAGCGACCTCTCGCCCTCCCGGAGCTCCTCGGCGCGGCGCTCGAGGGACCCCCGATGCCATCCAAATGCTCCTCCAGGTCCTTCCACAGGAGCGTGAACGAGAGGAACGACGTCAACTGCGACTGCAGCTGCTCGTACGCCTTGGAGAGGCTCTCCTTCTTAGATTGCGCCTGCTTCAGCTCGCCGGAGATTCCCTCCATCGGAGCACCAGCAGCGGAAAAAACCCACACCCGAAATGGAAAAAAGGAAACAGACCCACCTACCTACAGACCAAGAGCTGGCGAAGGAGGGCACCGGAAGAGCCGCACGGCGAGGATGGAGGACGAAGCTGGCGACGGGCGCGAGAGCGAGTCCGGCATTGAAGAGAGAGAGAGAGGAGTTCTTCCGTAAGGTGGCGAAGTAGGTGAAAATGGAGGGAACACGAGTTGAGCGGGGAGCCGAGTCGGCCGAGTGGAGCGAGACGAGGCCGAGTCGAGGGCGAGTTTCGAACGACGAGAGGAATCCTGGTCCCCGGATATTGTACGGATACTGCGGGGGTGATTTTGCAGGTGGGGACCCCTAGGATCACGCGACGGCCGTTTTGGCTTCGGGACTTTCAGATAAAGCAACTTCAAAAGGCTAATGAATTTTATTTTTATCCCTTGAATTTCGGCCCAACAATCTAGGTTTGGAGTTTACCTTCACAAGCAGAGCGAAAGCTTAGAGCTTTCGCCTAAGAAGCTTACACCATAATCGATCGGCGTCCCGTGTCCCGAGAGTCAGGTTGCATGACGGTGGAGCCTTGCTTTGTAGGCCTGCGTTACCCCCGACGAGGGAACTGGGCCATTGAGACGATGGACGTGAGACGTCGATCTAAGGGCTCGAGCGAGCTGAGCTGCATTGCCAGTGGATCGGTGGCCTCGACATCCCATCGTCTGGGGTCGGGCAAGCTTGACGATGCTTGGGTTCTCTAGGTTGAAGTTTATGCAAGGGCCAAATGTGAGATAGATCTCACGTGCGTTGTTCAAGTCTCGAGGTCTTAGAGCTACATCAACACGAGGGTCATCGATGAGCTAGATATTGCTTGCGTCACATTGCTTAGTCACGCAGCTCTAGTGGTGTGCCACTTGAATTCATGTGTCACCGATGTTGCCTTACTTGGAGTGGCTCAACCTCAATGACTCACCACCTAGGGTCATGTTGTCGGGACCAGTGCCATAATTGCGCCACCTGCTTGACCTTCATATGGATATACAACCTCCTCCCATATCTTTTTTTTTTTTTTCTAATTTTGTAATTGCTTTGCAACAAAGTACTTTACGAGGTGTATATCAAACGCTATTCGTGAGAATCTTTGAATCAATATCATCCGCTTGTATGCAATATCTTAAAAGTTAAAGCATAGCCAAACTCACTCATAATGGAGTATGACACCATTGCAATAAAAATGATGTGTTTATGAAATGATGTCGTATTTTTTAAAAAATTTTGATTGAAGCAAACTTCATTTAATCATTAGGATGTTCGGACGGTCAAAGGGACCGGGGTTTTCCTTAGTTAGCTTCAAGAAAATGACACATATTGTCTTTGAACTTTGATTCAATATGTAATTTGATCTTTAAGCTTTTAATTTGTTCAACATGATCTCCTAAATTTTAGCTCAATATGTAATGTAGCCCATGAACTTTTATTTTGTTCAATGTAGTTCTTAAAATTTTGTTACATGTCAAATATAGTCCTTGAACTTTATAAAAATGTTCAATGTTGTACATTTCCATTAATTCAGGACCAATGACTATATTGAACGTTTTCATATAATACATGGACAACATTGGATAAAATAAAAAATTCAGGGACGGTATTGCATATTAGGGCAAAGTCCATGAACTATTTGTGTCATTATCCTTTTATCTTCTAATTTTTTTTAAATAATGGAGAAATATACTCGACTACTTCAATAACTCTAATTAGAATCTAAATTATTTTGAGACTCTGCAAGAGCTTACATTAATTTTGGGGGGAGCAAAAGAAACCATCGACCTGACCGGTCAGTTCAAAGTAATTCTTAGGAGCACCGGTTTGATTTCTAATTCCATAATATTAGAACAAGTAAATTTCAGTCCCATGTGGAACCACCCACCTGAACTGGATTGATTTTTTTATTTTTTACATTTTTTGAAGAGTGGGGAAGAGGAATCGACACAAAGGTTTGGCCTCTTCTATTCCATAAACAGAAAAAACGTATATGGATGTAGAGGACGGAGGCGGAGAGACAATTCCTTATCCATTTTCCTGTTTGTGTAACGGAAGAGGCCAAACCTTCGGTGTTTGTTCCTCCTCACCTCTCTACAAGGCCAAGCCTTGCCATGCCGGCAAATTGTAGATCTTCCCTTAGAGAGAGAGTCACCACAAGTGCCCTCCCCATACCTTGAAGAGTCCTCTATCCAAATATGCACAAACAACCAAGGAACTAGACCGGGCAGGTTCCAAGATTAGGTTAGCCGGCTCTTGGTTCCAGTTACAGAGTGGGAACCGGATCACTTGGAAGGTGATGACCTATATATGTTATCCCCTACTATGGGTCATGCTGTACTAGAGTCTTGCAAGGAATTCACTAATTTAAGTGGACGAAGTTTAAGAGTTTAGCATATCAAATGTGGTATGTTGGTTTTGTATAGATTTCTAAATACAAAAAGATTACATAAATGATTGGGAGAGTCTACTTTACCTTGAGGGCATCACGTCCTTACATTTTATTGTCGGATCGCCAACATTTTACCTAAATCATTCATCATATGTTTACTTGAGGCGAGTTTTACTTTTCGTCTTTGGACCTTGTTAGATCTTGTGATGCACGCAATTTGATCTTTCTTTAATTTTTAAACAATTGAACGTGTCACAATATATGAATGTTGACAAGTTGATTCGTGTGTAATTTTATCACAACATTTAAAATTTCGAACAATTGTTTCAATTTTGGCGAGTACAGCGGAAAAATTACTCAACCAAAATTTCCAGGTTGTCTTCTTGCATGCGAGAAAGCAGCCTTTTTGGGTTGCGTGAAGGCAGACCTCTTTTGCTGATTCCTGTCGCACTGGGCTAGCTTCAGGCTTCCGTTTCTGGAAAATTTGATCTCTTCTTCCCGGGCCAATCAAAACGACAGGCCTTACACCGCTGCAGATCACATTTATAGTTTTCAGTTAGACTAGAGGTTGATCTATTCCCAGTCCAGTCTAATTCCAACATAGAGTTAGGAACCGGACCGGGAGTGCTTATTCACAAAATCGAGTAGAATTAGAGAAAAATAAAATTGATGAAGATGGCGTTGAATTTATCTGGTATAATCAAGTTCTCATATTCAGAATCTCTGAATTACAAAAGCAAAGCGAACTCTTGCCGTTTACTTGAACTCTTAAGCAGCCCATAATTGGTTAGTTGCTGCCCCAAAGCAAATTATATTCAATCATTGAACAATGAAACATTGTAGTTGGTAGAGCTTGAGAGGGCCGTCCTAGACACGAGCGCCACCATGTAGGAAAAATCATTCTCACCCACCTAATACTCCCTCAACTTCTCATGGAACATATCTCATGACCCTCGAATGGTCACCATACAACCTAAAAATGTTATCTTGCGATCTTTCATAAAGAATTCACTTAGAAAACTTATAGAGACAACTTTAACACTCTTCTTATCTGCTCTATTTTGTAATTCTCGAATATGATTATGTTTTTATACGTTCTCATGTGGCTTGTCAACTAAAATTAGGAAACCCACTCAAATAAAGAATTCAACTCCAGCTTGAAAAGCAAGTTAACAATTTCTGCTTGTCCGGGCATCAAACCACAAGTCTTATTTGGGTTTGGCATCTACTTGAACCAAATTTCTTTCATTGACTCAAACTCGAGACATGTTGAACGATACATATTCTTCAGTTACTTCTATTGTTCAAAGCATTCTGCACAGTTCTATTAATATTTACAGAGAGCTTCCTAGGAGAGTCTGCATACAAAAAAGCACTAACTTGCTTGCCAAGCATGGGACAACACATATGTTAGGAAATCTGTCTATACATTATACTGGGGAATAAAGATCCAATCTTCTATACATCCTGTACGTCATCAGCAACCAAATTCCCCCTGGAAATCATATGAGATTTGTCTGGCAATACCAGGTGCATGAGTCAGCCACACAGCTCCAGCCTACTTTCAGCAAAGAATACCTTAGTCCCAAAGAGGATTACAGGGGACGTCCCTATGTTGATCTTGCTTTTACACTTACGTGCACAGGGTTGGGATACCGAATCGATTGCTGGGTCACTAGCCGAACGTTTCTTCTGTCTGGGCAGTTGCTGATGGACTCTGGAGAGAGAGGCAGGTATGCTAGCTGGCCCTGAAATAAGTCAATAAAAAACCAGAAGGTTCATGGGATTGTAAATGTAAAACAAGGCCTATTACACCCAGGCCATCGAGAAACACTAGGCATCAATCAGCACACATATAAATGTGCCAAAATAGTATTGTCTCTGTACTTTAAAGATGATCTCTACAAGCTTAATGATATCAAAGTTCGCAGTGCTCAAGAGGGCAATTCACTTTGAAAAAGAGGACATTCTAAAATATAACATCAGAACATGCTAACTGCAAATAGCTAGAATTAAAGGGAAGATTGGGTTTTATTAATGTGTTTCGAAATCCCATGCTCCCATTCTATGCAACAATAGCACCGCAATGGAAAACAGTAAATCTGTCGTTTCGCTATCAAAATAGCATATCCCACTTTCAAGATGATTTAATCTTGCATCATGTATTGCCATGCTCGAGCAAAAAGAATAAAGTTACAATTTAGAGAGTCCGAAACAGAAAAACGGAAAGTAAAGAAAATTTACCTGTAATCTCATTGACAGGACCAAGGGTCTGGCCCAATAGAGGAGCATCATTGAACAAAGAAAGCAAATTGTATGCAGCCAAGAAATTCTGAAATGCCAAAACCTCCAAACCGCTCTCGGGTTTACCAGGCAGCTTTTCTTTCCATTCTCTCGCCAGCTTCATTGCTCCTTCTTTAACCTCATGTGTTATTGGAGGTGAGATTCTCATGAGCTGCTCTAACAAAACAATGTGACTCCTCATAACATCTTTCTGCAAATTCATATCCTTACTGTTTGAGTATTGAGTGGAAGACCCCACAATAACATCCAGAACAATTTTGGCAGGGTCAGATGAGTTTTGAAGCGTATGTGAGATTTCTTCACATATCATAGCATTCTCATTAAGTTCAGTATGGAAAAGCTGCAAATCATTTCTAGCTAAGATAGTTGGTGGTGGTGGATACTCAAGAGTAGAATCATCTGCATCGAGTACAGCAAAATTTTCTGGCTCCTCTGTCTTTATTTGCCAATGTTGAATAGATCCCAAAGAACCTAACAAACGCAAGTCAATAGTTAAGAATCAGAATTGCCTTTATCAAGATGACAGCTCAAAATGAATGACCACGAAAAAAATAAATATAAAGACTAAGGAAAGTCCAACTTTGAAATGGAGGATATAATTGATCTAAAGTCTTGAATGACAAACATCATCAAAGCAAGCCAAAAAGTTTCAGCTTGCCAGTTAAACATCTTTGGAGAAGTTTCTTTGGGCCCCGACTAGAGAGCTTGACCGACCAGATGGAACTAAAAATGTAACGTGCGTGCGTGCGTGTGTGTGTGAGATGCCAAAATAACATGAACCTGAACACTTTGTCTGAACCCACATAAATGGATTTGGCATTTCAATCTAAAAGATAGAAAAGAATGGGTTCTAGAGGAACCTTATTGGATCCATTTGGTCAACTTCGGAATATATTCCAAAGACAAGCTTACTTACATCAAATCACACATGAGTTAAAACAGTTTACCTTGCAAGTTGTTAGATATATAATTATTTGTGCTCTTTAGTCAAAAGGGTGAATGATTTTAAAGGTGAAATCTAACTTCAAAAATTAAAAGGAAATTTTATTAAATCCACGGACATTTAAAATTTATTAAATATAACATAAACAAGTGTGTAGTCAATGATATGAAATATGATTTGGTGAAAAGTTGTACCTAAAGCAGAAAGTAGTCATTAGCATCCGTAAAATTTTTTCACTGGTTCAAATTGATAATTGGTGCTCTATATGCAAAGTATATAAGGAAAAACATGGGATTACCTCATCTCTCATGACTCAACATACAGTGCCATCACCATGTTTCAAAACTTTGTTTACATAAAGAGACAAACATTAAAGTGGCACGAAGAATATTACAAAAACCAGGCATAATATGATAAACAAACTGGCAACCAGAGTCAACATTGCAACTCAATAGGTGCATCTCCACTTACCAGCCGGCACAGCTGAAGAACCAAGGATCTAGTGCAATTCTTGTGCTATTTGAAACTGTGATACATAATTAACAAGATCTTGAATTCCATCTACATCGAAGTCAGAAGCTAGGTGATATGCCACTAAAAGCTTCAATAATCCCAAGACCTCCAAAGGGTGCTCCGTTGATGGTGAAAGTTTCAACTTCCCTTTCCATTCAACGGCCAGTTTCATTGCAGCTTCCCTCTCTTGAGGCTTAATCTTTGCTGAAGACAGTATTAAATTTTCCAAGAGGAAGATACAACTCCTTCTAATCACCCCAATACCCAGTAACCCATTTCTATTCCCTAAATCCAGGGGATAAAATCCTTCAATGGCATTAAGCACCAACTTTGCAGCATCGTCAGATGTTTGAATAATTTCCAGTACCTTGTGGCACAATCTATCGTGCTCCTGAAAATGTCGAGATAATAACATCTGCAGATTCTTTCCATCAAAAGCAATTGTCGGTTGAGAACTTTGACATGAAGCTAGAACGGGTCCATCTATTAATAGGTGTTTCCAATTTTGAGCCACTGCCCCAGAATGGACACTAGTCCTCTCTCTCAGCTCCATTTCACTAGAGCACTTCACGAATGAATTTTCAATCGAATCAAGCATTAAGTTCCCAAGAATTTTTCTCAAGCAAACTCCGCGTCGCCCCAACTCTCTTCTCTTTCTTTTTCATTTCTCCAATTGACACGTGAAGCATATCAAGGTGCTTTCTTTAAGTTCAACATCTTGGAAGCATTCTCTGCTTCTCTTCTGAATGGAATCCAACTGCTTTTTTTGAGATTCAAGCTCGTGAGAACATTCTGTGATGGAATTCTGCATCAAATCACATTGCTTCTTTTTTAAATCAAGGGCCTTGGCACATTCGAGAGTTGAGCTTTGAAGGAAAGCATACTCTTTGTCCTTCAATCGGAGTTGCTCTGCACGTTTTGTAATATCAATTTCAATGGACTCTAGATGTCTCTCTTTTGATGCAAGTTCAAGATTGCAGTCTTTGATAGATGCTTGGACAGCAATGGATTCCCTATTTTTCAACTCAAGAGATTTGGTAACCTCTTCTAATTTTCCCTGGACTGAAGCAAGATCGTCCTTCTTCAACTCAGTTTTCTCATTACACTGCTTCACCCGTTTCATCATATTTTCCAGTTCCCCTTCCTTGGAATTAAGCTCTTTGGAAAGCTTTCCAATAGATATTTCAATGAACCCCAATTCGCTATCTTTCAAAGCAAGTGCCACCAACCGCTCATGGATCAACTTGTTGATTTCCTCAAACACCTCTTTTTTGGATTTGAGCTCCTCTTTGTGCTCCTCGATCAATAGATTGATGGAATGGAGTTGACTCTCTTTAGATTCAAACTCCTTGGAACGCTCTTCAATGGATTTATAGATTCCCCTGAGTTCTTCAACCTTCTCTTTGTGTTCAACTTGACAGCCGTTTATCTTATCTTCCAGAGACCGCAACACTCCAGCTTTCACCATGACCTCCTTATCACGCTCTTCGATCGTGCGCTCCAAAACACTCAGCCTGTTCTCACTCTCGTCATACGCCTTGAGACTGCGGTCGAGCACACTCTGCACTGTAGTCAATTCCTCCCTCCTCGATTTAACCGTCCTAGAGCACTCATCAAGAGAACGCTTCACCGAACCCAACTCATCCACATTCGCATTAAGTTCCCAAGAATTTTTCTCAAGCAAACTCCGCACCACCCCAACTCTCTTCTCCTTAGAGTCCAATTCCCGTCGTAGCACCTCCACCTCCTCCTTCGAATCATAATCCCTGCGGCATTCCTCAGTCAACCGCTTCAGAGAGCTCAGTTCCTTATTCTTCTCCCTTTTCAGCGAGATACACTCCCTAAGGGCCTCGCGCGCTGCGACCAATTCACTCCTCCTTCCTATTTTGCTCCCTGCATTTCTCAAGCCGCTCCTCCACCGACTTCAGGTCCGCGAGCGACCTCTCGCCCTTAAAGAAAAGCAGTTGGATTCCATTCAGAAGAGATGTTGAACTTAAAGAAAAGCACCTTGATATGCTTCACATGTCAATTGGAGAACACTCTCAGATACTTGAAATGAAAAAGAAAGAGAAGAGAGTTGGGGCGACGCGGAGTTTGCTTGAGAAAAATTCTTGGGAACTTAATGCGAATGTGGACGAGTTGGGTTCCGTGATCCTCGTCCCCGGATATCGTACGGATACGTGGGGGTGATTTTGCAGGTGGGGATCCCTAGGATGACGCGACGGTCGATTTGGCTTTGGGACTTTCAAATAAAAGCAACTTCAAAGGCTAATGAATTTTTTTTTTCCCTTGAATTTCCGCCAACAATTTAGATTTCGTGTTTTTTTTTCCCTTGAATTTCGCCTAACATTCTAGGTTTGGAGTTTACCTTCACAAGCAGAGCAAAAGCTTAGAGTTTTCGCCTAAGAAGTTTACACCATAATCGATCCGCATCTCGTGTCTCGAAAGTCAGGTTGCACGACGGTGGAGCCTTGCTTTGAAGGCCTGCGTGACCCCTGACGAGGGAATTGGGCCACCGAGATGGCGGACAGGAGACATCGATTTAAGGGCTCGAGTGAGCTGAGCTGCATTGCCAGTGGATCAGTGGCCCAACGTCCCATTGTTTGGGGTTGGGCAAGCTCGACGATGCGTTGCTTGGGTTCTCTAGGTCGAAGTTTATGCAAAGGCCAAATGCGATATAGATCTCACTTATGTTGTTCAGGTCTCGAGGTCTTGAGATCTGCATCAACTTGAGGGTCATCAATTAGCTCATATTGCTCGTGTCACATTGCTTAGTCATGCAGCCCTAGTGTTATGCCACTTGAATTCATGTGCCACTGGTGTCACCTTACTTGGAGTGGCTCAACCTCAATGGCTCGCCACCTAGTGTCATGTGATGTCGGGACTAGTACCATTAATCACCCGCTTAACCTTCATATGTATATACAACCTCCTCCCATATCCCTCTCTTTTTCTTTTCTTTTTTCTAATTTTGTAATTTCTTTGCAACAAAGTACTTTACAAGGTGTTTATCAAATGCTATTCGTGAGAATCTTTGAATCAATATCATCCGCATGTATGCCATATCTTAAAAGTAAAAGCATAGCCAAACTCACTCATAATAGAGTATGACACCATTGCAATAAAAATGATGTGTTTATGAAATGATGTCGTATTTTCTTCTTTCTTTTTTAATTTTTGATTGAAGCAAATTTCATTTAACCATTAGGATGTTTGGATGGTCGAAGGGAGCGAGGTTTTCATCAATTATCTTCAAGAAAATAACACAAATTGTCTTTGAACTTTGACTCAATGTACAATTTGGTCATTGAATTTTTAATTTATTCAATGTGATCTCATGAATTTTAGCTCAATAGATAATGTGGTCCATGGACTTTTATTTTATTCAATGCAATCCCTAAAATTTTGTTACATGTCTAATATAGTCCTTGAACTATATAAAAATGTTCAATGTAGTCTATTTCAATTAATTTAAGACTAAAGATTATATTGAATATTTTTATATAATACAGATATTACATTATTGAATAAATTAAAAGTTCAAGAATCAAATTGCACATTGGAGCAAAGTCCATGGACTATTTATGTCATTATCCTTCTATCTTCTTCATTTTTTTTAAGTATTGGAGAAATATACTCGCCTGCTTCAATAAATAATTAGAATCTAAATTATTTTGAGACTCCGCAAGAACTTACGTTAATTTAGGGGGGAGTAAAAGAAACAATAGGACTGGATCGGTCAGTTCAGGGCAGTTCTTAAGAGCACTGGTTTGATTTCTGATTTCATAAAATTAGAACTAGTGAATTTCGGTCTAATGTGGAACCACCCACTTGGATTGGACTGATTTTTTTAATTTTTTACATTTCTTGAAGAGAGGGGAAGGGGAACCGACACAAAGGTTTGGCCTCTTCTCTCCGTCTCCATCCTCTACATCCATATCTGTTTTTTCAGTTTATGGAACGGAAGAGGCCAAACCTTCGGTGTTTGTTCCTCCTCACCTCTCTGCAAGGCCAAGCCTTGTAGTGCTGGCAAACTCTAGATCTTCCCTTGGAGAGTCGCCACAAGTGTCCTCCCCATACCTTGAAGAATCCTCTATCCAAATATGCACAAACAGTCAGGGAACTAGACCGGTTTGGTTCCAAGATCAGGTGAGCCGGCTTTTGGTTCTAGTTCCAAAGTGGGAACTGGACCGCCTGAAAGGTGATGACCCATAAATGTTATCCCCTACCTGTGATCTTGTGGGTCATGCTGGACTGGAGTCTTGCAAGGATTTCACCAATAAAAGTTGTTGAAGTTTAAGAGTTTAGTATATCAAATGTGGTATGTTGGTTTTGTATAGATTTCTAAATACAAAAAAATTACATAAATGATAGGGAGAGTCTACTTTACCTTGAGGGCATCGTGTCCTTACATTTTATTGTCGGATCGCCAACATTTTACCTAAATCATTCATCATGTGTTTACTTGAGGCGAGTTTTACTTTTCGCCTTTTGGCCTTATTAGATCTTATGACGCATGTAATTTGATCTTCTTTAATTTTTAAACAATTGAAAGTGTCATAATATATGAATGTTGACAAGTTGATTCGTGTGGAATTTTATCACGACGTTTTAAATTTTGAACAATTGTTTAAATTTTGGCAAGTAAAGCGGAAAAATTACTCAACCAAAATTTCCAGGTTGTCTTCTTGCACGCGAGAAAGCAGCCTTTTTGGGTTGCGTGAAAGCAGACCTCTTTTGCTGATTCCTGCCAAGCTGGGCTAGCTTCAGGCTTCCGTTTCTGGAAAATTTGATCTCTTCTTCCTGCGACAGGCCTTTACACTGCCGCAGATCACATTTATAGTTTTCACTTAAATTAGTGATTGATTCCCACTCCAATTTGATTCCAACATGGAATCAGGAACTGACCGAGAGTATTAGTTTACAAAATTGAGAATTAAGGACTAGACCGGTTGTCCTAGGATTGGGAACTAGACAGAACCACCGGTCTGATCCAATAGAACTTATAACTTTTTTTTCCACTACTTTTGTCCCAACTACTTGGAACCGGACTAAGATAGTATTTAGTTTGCATTTTACTAGAAATAATAACATACATATATGTAGTTAGTCTTGTCCAGTTCGATTCCCCTTGCAATTGGGGATTAGATTATCTGGACACTTGTTCCACTTTTAGGAATCGAGATACTGATTTCACTTTCAGAAATTGGGAACCAGATTGGCACTCTCAGGAATCAAACTAAACCACTTGGTTCAGTCCAAGCCAGGCAATTACTAGTTCGAGTGATCCATTTTGCACACCCAACTTGAAACTAGGATATGGTGTAGGGGAGGATACTACATCGATCTCTTTGTTTGTACTTCTTTATAGACCCTCCCATATGGTGCCAGTGAACTGGGACATAATTGTTCTAAATTAAGGTTGGCATTTTGCAGATAGAGACTGTATTCCCCTTCTTCTTACCCAATATTATGGGCTGATCCAACCCCAACCAAGCTTCGAAGAGTACTTAATTGCATCGCATTTATGTAACAAAGGATCGATCGGGTTATAGTGAGATCCATGGGTACGGGACGGGATTTAGATAAACATTTTCGTGAATTCTAACGTTATAAACAGATTTGGAAATAGAATCATTTACTTACTTTTGTTTTTCACATCAATTCTGAATATACATATGTCGGCATGGATCAGACTTGCACATTTTTTCATCATGCATCAAACCATAACGCACGGCCCCATCATTTCAGTAATAAATTGCTTGATAAAGTATGTTAATATTGAAGTAATTCATAGCATCAAAGATGGGGTCAAGTTCTCGACGGACTTGAACAGTAGTAAGCTCAGGTTTGGAAATTAAGGCTAGCAAATTTGGCATAGGCATCAAATTTAGTAAATGCCCTAGTCCCCGATACAGACAAATTACATAAGAATAACTCGGTACAAATAAGTATCCGGCTCATTAATATTAGGTGTATTCTGATATTTTAAGAAGGGATTGGCTGACAGAACTCTCATCGACTATGCTTTAAATTCCTTTTATTGCAAAGGAGATAATGAGGTGATGCTTTCAAGTAAAGATTACTTGTGAAGAGTAGGACTAGAAAGTCTTTGACACACGTGGAATCAAAAGTAACTCGTTATAGATAATATACGGATCGTGGACGCATCTATAGATCTTTGTAAGCATACGAAGATTGACTTATTACATATAATATCATGAATTGGTGGCGCATTAATCTTAGTTAATTAAAATGGCTTGGTTGGTTCAATTGAGTAATTTAGATAATTTGTTGTTTTCGAATTTTTGCTCAACTTGGGTAATTGATTAGTGAATTTAGGAGTTTATTTAGTTCATCCTTTATTTGATTAGTTCGCCCTGTAGTTAATTATTTAGTTTTGGTATTTAGGTTTGCTAACTAATTAGTTTAAAATGCTTAATTGATAGTTTACGAATTTGATTAATTAGAGTATTTTCAGAATTTTGGTTCAAGTTAATTTTGGTTTAACCAATCAGAATTTTGGTTCAAGTTAATTTTGGTTTAACCAATCTTTATCTAATTTAAACATTTAATGAGTCGAATTTGACATTTAAGTAACTTTGACATCTCTAGTTTTTATTATTTGACAATTAGCTTAATCATTTTATAAAAATAACATATAAAAAACCAATAAAATTTGATTAGATTGTATATAGGTTGCATCTAATTAATTGTTGCATAGCTAATTCTATCTCATATAGTTAAATATTCATGTCATCTAGCACTTAGGAACTTAAATCATGTCATTCATGCATCTTAGCTTCGTAAGCATTAGATTTGACTTATATCTCAAGAATTTTATTTATTTATTTTAATTTGCACGATACTTCTCGGGTTCCTTATCCAAACCACTTTTAGGATGGCTACCGCAAACTCACCAAAAATTCCACCACATCTGACCCTACTCTTGAATTGATCAACATGGACCCTAACTTCAATATAGGTAAAATTATAAAAATTTGGACAAATTGACCCTACAATGTTCACTTGGAAAAAGCTCATTGATGAGTTCAGACCTTTCTTTAAGACTAAAAATTGGTTACTTTGGACTTTTAATTATGTTTAAGGTTCATTATGGGCCATTTTATTTTGTTGAGAAAATGGCTCAATTTTCAAGCCTTTATTTAAATTTTCACTCGTATAGAGGTGTAGTTTGAGAAATGTATCTCATAAATTCTCTTACCTCCTAATATTTTGTGATTTATCTTTCACTGAACACAATACCAGAAAAGAAGAACATATCGTGCGTGAGCAAAAAAAAATTACAATGTGAATAATCTATATTGATCGACTAAAAGTTTAATGCCATTCACATCATAGTCTATGGCATCATATAGATTCCTTAATATTTCTTCAAAAAACTCTGCTTTTTTTTATATAAAAAAAGAATAAGAAAGGAATCTGAAAACGAACACTTGTATCGTTATACCTAACTTTGCCTCATTATTACTCTAATATTGCTTGGTTGTTTATTTCAATTGCTTGAGACCACATGTTAGAATAATTAGAGAAAAATAAAATTGATGAAGATGGTGTTAAATTTATCTCTGAATCACAAAAGCAAGGCGAACTCCTGCCATTTACTTGAAGTCTTAAGCAGCCCATAATTGGTTAGTTGCTACCCCAAAGCAAATTATATTCAATCATTGAACGATGAAACATTGCAGTTGGTAGAGCTCGAGAGGGCTGTGCTAGACACAGGCACCACCATGCAAGAAAAACCATTCTCACCCACCTTATAATCCCTAACTTCTCATGGAACATATCTCATGACCCTCAAAGGGTCACCATAAAACCTAAAAATGTTATTTTGCAATCTTTCATAAAGAATTCACTTAGACATCTTATAGAGACAACTTTAACCCTCTTCTTATCTGCTCTATTTTGTAATTCTCGAATATGATTTTGTTTTTATACATTCACGTGCAGCTGTCAACTCAAATTAGGAAACCCATTCAAATAAAGAATTCAACTCCAGCTTGAAAAGTAAGTAAAAAATTTCTGCTTGTCCGGGCATCAAGCCACAAGCCTTATTCTGGTTTTAGCATCTACTTGAACTGGATTTCTTTCATTAACTCAAACTCGAGACATGTTGAACAACATATATTCTTCAGTTACTTATGATATTCAAAGCATTCTGCACAATTCTATAAATATTTACTGAGAGCTTCCTAGGAAAGTCTGCATACAAAAAGAACTAACTTGCTTGCCAAGCATGGGACAATAGATACGTTAGGAAACCTGTCTATACATTATACTGGGAAAACAAGACCCATCTTCTATTCATCCTGTCATCAGCAACCAAATTTCCCCGGAAATCATATGAGATATGTCTGGCAATACCAGGTGCATGAGTCAGCCACACATAGCCCCAGCCTACTTTCAGCAAAGAATACCCTAGTCCAAAAGAGGATTACAGGGGACCTCCCTGATTGTTGATCTTGCTTTTACACTTACGTGCACAGGGTTGGGATACTGAATCGATTGCTGGGTCACTAGCCGAACGTTTCTTCTCTCTGGGCAGTTGCTGATGGACTCTGGAGAGAGAGGCAGGTGTGCTAGCTGGCCCTGAAATAACTTAATTAAAAACCAGACAAGATTCAGGGAATTGTAAACGGAAAACAAGGCCTATTGCACCAAGGCCATCAAGAAACACCAGGCATCACCCAGCACACACATGCATGTGCCATAATAACTTTGTCTTTGAACTTTAAGAATGATTTTTACAGGTTCAATATATTGAAGTTTGCAGTGCTCAAGAGAGCAACCCACACAACATCAGAACATGCTCAGAGCAAACAGCTAGACTTAAAGGGAAGATTGGATCCTATCAATGGGTGTTCGAAATCCCATGCTTCCATCCAATGCAACAATAGCACCCCAGTGAAAAACAGTAAAACTGCCGTTTGGCTATCTGAAATAGAATGTCCCACTTTCAGGATGATTTGATCTTTATCACATATTGCCATGCTCAAGCACAAAGGAAAAAGTTGCAATTTAGAGTCAGATACAAAAACGGATGCTAGAGAAAATCTACCTGTAATCTCATTGACAGGACCAAGGGTCTGGCCCAACAGAGGAGCATTATTGAACAAAGAAAGCAAATCGTATGCAGCCAAGAATTTCTGAAATGCCAAAACCTCCAAACCAATCTTGGGTTTATCAGACAGTTTCGCTTTCCATTCTCTCGCCAGAGTCACTGCTGCTTCTTTAACATCATGTGTTATTGAAGGCGAAATTCTCATGAGCTGCTCTAACATAACAATTTGACTCCTCATGACGTCTATCTGCAAATTCATATCCTTACTGATTAAGTATTGACCGTAAGACCCAATAACATCCAGAACGAGTTTTGCAGGGTCAGGTGACTTTTGCAGCGTATGTGAGATTTCTTTACACATCATGGCATTCTCATTCGAAAGATCAGTTAGGAAAAGCTGCAAATCATTTCTAGTTGGTGGTGGTGGATATCCAACAGAAGACTCATCTGCATTGTGCACGGCTAAATATTCTGGTTCCTCGGTCTTTATTTGCCACTGTTGATTAGATCCGGAAGAACCTATCAAACACAGGTCAACAGTTAAGAATCTGAACTGCCTTTATCAAGATGACAGCACCAAACATGGTTTGTCGTAAGGACTGTGGAATGACCATGAAAGAAAAATGTAAAGACTAGGGAAAGTCCAACTTTGAAAGAGAGGATATAATTGATCTCAAGTCTCCAATGCACACAAGCATCATCAAAGCAAGCCAAAAAGTTCCAGCTTGCCCGGCAAACATCTTTGGAGAAATTTCTTTGAGCTCCAACTGTAGAGCTTGACCTACAAGATGGTACTTTCGAATAACAGCAACACATGTGCGCGCGAACATACACGTGTGATGCCAAAATAACGTGAACCTGAGCATTTTGTCTGAAAGTGAATGGATTTGGCATTTCAATCTAAAAGATAGGAAGGGGTTATAGAGGACCTCACTGGATCCATTTGGTCAACTTCAAAATATATTCCAAGGACAAGCTTACTTTGTTCAAATTAGACATGAGTTAAAATTTATTAATCAACAGATTGGACATTTAAAATTCATTTAATATAACATAAACAAGTGTCCAGTCAATGCTATGAAATTTGATTTGGTGAAAAGTTGAACCAAAAGCAGAAAGTAGTCATTAGCATCCCCAAGATTTTTCATTGGATTAAATCGATAATTGGTGCTGTATACGCAATGTATATAAGGAAAAAAATGGGATTACCTCATCTCTCGCAAGTCAACATACAGAGCCATCACCATGTTTCAAAACTTTGTTTGCATAGAGAGACAAAAATTCAAGCGGCATGAATAATATTACAAAAATTAGGCATAATATGATAAACATGGCAACCAAATTCGACATTTCAAGTTGATTAGGTGCATCTCCACTCACCAGGTGGCACTGTTGAAGAACCAATGACTTGGTGCAATTCTTGTGCTATTGGAAATTGTGACACAGAATTGACAAGATCTTGAATTCCATTTGCATCGAAGGCAGAAGCTAGCTTGTACGCCACTAAAAGCTTCAAAAAGCCTAATACCTCCAAAGGATGCTCTATTGATGGTGAAAATTTTAACTTCCCTTTCCATTCAATAGCCAGTTTCATTGCAGCTTCCCTCTCCTGAGGCTTGATCTCTGCTAAAGATAGTATTAAATTCTCCAAGAGGAAGATACAGCTCCTTCTAATCACCCTAATATCTGGTAACCCATCTCTATTCCCAGAATTCGGGGGGTAAAATCCTTCCATGGCATTTAACACCAATTTTGCAGCATCATCAGATGTTTGAATGATTTCCAGCACCTTGTGGCACAATCTATCATGCTCCTGAAAATGTCGATATAGGAACATCTGCAGATTCTTTATATCAAAAGCAATTTTGGGTTGAGAATTTTGATATGAAGCTAGAACAGGTCCATCTATTAATGGGAGTCTCCAATTTCGAGCCACTGCCCCAGAATGGACACTAGTCCTCTCTCTCAACTCCATTTCCCTAGAGCACTTCTCGAGTGATTTTTCAATCGAATCAAGCCGTTGCCGCCCCACTTCTAGCTCCATACATTGCACATCCCATTCTTTCCTTTTCATTTCAAGTATTCGAGAGTGTTCACCAATTGACTTGCGAAGCGTATGAAGGTGCTTTTCTTTGAGTTCAACATCTATGAAGCATTCTCTGCTTCTCTTCTGAATGGAATCCAACTGCCTTTTTTGAGATTCAAGCTCGTGAGAACATTCTGTGATGGAATTCTGCATCAAATCACATTGCTTCCTTTTAAACTCGAGGGCCTTGGCGCATTCGAGAGTTGAGCTTTGAAGGAAAGCATACTCTTTGTCCTTCAATTGGAGTTGCTCTGCACGTTTTGTAATATCAATTTTGATGGACTCTAGCTGTCTCTTTTTTGATGCAAGCTCAAGATTGTGGTCTTTGATAGATGCTTGGACAGCATGGAATTCCCTACTTTTCAACTCAAGAGATTTGGCAGCCTCTTCTAATTTTGCCTGAGCTGAAGCAAGATCGTCCTTCTTTAACTCTGTTTCCTCATTACACTGCTTCACCTGCTTCATCATATTTTCCAGTTCCCCTTCCTTGGATTTAAGCTCTTTGGAAAGCTGTCCAATAGCTGTTTCAATGAACCCCAATTCACTATCTTTCAAAGAAAGTGCCACCAACCGCTCATCGATCAACCTGTTAATTTCCTCAACCTCCTCCTTTTTGGATTTGAGCTCCCCTTTGTGCTCCTCCATCAATATATTGATGGAATGGAGTTGACTCTCTTTAAATTCAAGCTCCTTGGAATGTTCTTCGATGGATTTACGGATTCCCTTGAGTTCCTCCTCCTTCTCTTTGTATTCAACTTGACAGCTGTTTACCTTATCTTCCAGAGACTGCAACATTCCGGCTTTCACCATGACCTCCTTATCACGCTCTTTGATCGTGCGCTCCAAAACACTCAGCGTCTTCTCACTCTCGTCATGCGCCTTGAGATTGTGGCCGAGCATACTCTGCACTGTAGTCAATTCCTCCCTTGTCGATTTAACCATCCTAGAGCACTCATCAAGAGAACGCTTCACTGAACACAACTCCTCCACTTTCACATCAATTTCCCAAGCATTTTTCTCGAGCAAACCCTGCACCACCCCGACTTTCTTCTCCTTCAAGTATATTTCCTGTCGCAGCACCTCCACCTCCTCCTTCTTCGAATCATAATCCCTGCGACATTCCTCAGTCGACTGCATCAGAGAGCTCAGCTCCTCCTTCTTGTCCCTGATCAGCGAGACACACTCGCTAAGGGCTTCGTGCGTCACAACCAATTTACTCTCCTCCGTCCTACGTTCGACCCTGCATTTCTCAAGCCGCTCCTCCACCAACCTCAGATCCACCTTCTTCCTCCGGACCTCCTCCTCGCACTCCTCGACCCTCCGCCACGCCAACCGTATCCCCTCCTCCCGGGAAGCGACGTCGCGGGCTCGCTCCGCAAGCGACCTCTCGCCCTCCCGGAGCTCCTCGGCGCGCCGCTCAAGGGACCCCCGGACGCCATCCAAGTGCTCCTCCAGGTCCTTCCACGAGAGCGTGAACGAGAGGAACGACGATAACTGCGACTGTACGCCTTAGAGAGGCTCTCCTTCTTCAACTCCGCCCGCTTCAGCTCGCCGGAGATTCTCTCCATCGAAGTACCAACACCAGCAAAAACCCACACCAGAAGTGGAAAAACAACCCACCTACAGACCAGGAGTATACGAAGGAGCGAAACGTGAACGTCACACGACGAGGCCTGAGGACGAACCTGGCGGCGACGGGTGAGAGAGTTGTTGAGCTGAGCGAGCCGAGTCAAGCGAGTGTCGAACGACGAGGAGAGAAGCTGGGTCCGAGATATCGTACGGTTATGGCTGGTGCATGATGGGGACTGCTGGCGTCACGGTGCGGTCAAATGGGTTAAGGCATGGCCCTTTCCCACGTAAAGAGGGACGAATCGAACGCACGCGAGGTGGACGTTGGCTCGGACGGTATGGATGAAACTCTTACTTTCTTCTTCCTGTCATGTACTGCACTAGAATCTAGATGTACGGCATTTGAGGCAGCATTCACAAGCAACTTTCAACGTACAAGAGCCCCACTCGGTGCTCCATATTGTGTTCGCAATTTAA
The DNA here is from genome assembly GCA_014858505.1 of Corymbia citriodora subsp. variegata. Lineage (NCBI taxonomy): Eukaryota > Viridiplantae > Streptophyta > Magnoliopsida > Myrtales > Myrtaceae > Corymbia > Corymbia citriodora. The sequence continues at coordinate 24,559,734 of CM026411.1, read as the reverse complement.
ATGAGTTAGGTGAATAGTTACGCTGTGAAGATAGCTCAAGACTCAAGGCGAAGCCACCTTCCTTTGGGCTTTGGAGCTTTTAAGAAAGCGACTTGAAAGGCTAATGAATTTATTTTTTTGGAGATAAATATATTGAACGTTCCGAAATTTATCATAAAAATACAATTGAGTTCTAAAATTTAAAAAATATATAATTAACTTTTAAAACTTATTACTAAAGTATAAATAAGTTCTAAATTTTTAAAAAAGTATATTCAAATACAATTGAATAATAAAATATTTAAAAAGTGTAATCAACCTAAGAACTTGATAGAATCATTTTAACAACTATTATGATTTGATTGCATTTTTTGGAAATTTTAGGATTTTATTGCAATTTCATGATAAGTTTTAAAACTAAATTGTACTTTTTGAAAATTTTAAAACTAAATTGTACTTTTTGAAAATTTTAAAATTTAATCGCATTTACATAACAAGTTTTAGGATTTTTAGTGAACTTATCCCCTTTCTTTTGTCTTCAAATTTTGCCAGGTGATTTAAATTTCGAGTTTGCCCTCACAAGTAGAGCAAAAGCAAGAGTTTTCACCATGCCCGACCAATGTCATGAGGCCAAAGAGTTAACTTGCGCGACAATAAAGCCCTGGTTACGCTTGCGGACCCCGCACATAGAAATTGGGCCATCAAGATGGTGAACATGAGACATTGATATGAGGATTATAGTAAGCTGAGCTGTGTCGCTAGGGGATCTATGACCCAATCCCATTGCCTAGGGCTAGGCAACCTCAGTGGCACATTGCTTAAGTTCTTGAGGTTGGCATTGATACAAGGGCGACGTGCGAGCTAGATCTCACTTGCATTGCGTTGTTGGATCTCAACATTTGCATCACATAGAAGGGCCACAAGTGAGGTAGATATTGCTTGTGTCACGTTGCTTATTATTGTGGTCTTGGTGTTGTGCTACCTAGGATTATGCAACACCATGTCACCTTGCTTGGGGTCTCTCGACCTCGACAGCTTCCCATCCGGGATCTTGTGACGTGGGGACTAGTGTCATTGTTGTGCTGCACAAGTTCCTCTGTTCTCTTTTATTATTATTATTATTATTATTATTATTATTATTATTATTATTTTAAAATTTGCTTTGCAACAAAGTACCTTACAAGGGGTTTACCAAACTATTTTCTTTTCATGAAAATCCTTTGAGTCAATATCATTTGCTTAAATGCAAAGCCTCAAATGCACCCATAATAGAATATGACACCATTGCATTGAAAAAGATGTGTTTCTAAAAAAAGGTTGCATTTTCTTTCTTTCTAATTGAAGCAAACTTCATTTAAACGTTGGGATGGTCGGACGGTTGAAGGGATTGGGGGTTTTCCTTGTTCATCTTCCTTTTTTTTTCTTTGAGTAATGGAGAAATATATATTCTCAATAGCTTGGAAAATTCTCACTTGACTCTAAACTAGGTACTCCATGACTAGGATAATTGTAAATATCGGCGACGAGATCTGGTGGGGCTTATGTTGGCCACTGTGTGATCTTGTGAGTCACCATGGACTGGATTCTAGCAAGAAATTCACCTATATAATTCAATGAAGTCAAAGAGTTGCATATCAAATGCGGTATGTCGGTTCTGTATAAGTTTATAAATACCAAAAAAATTATATAAGTGATAGGGGAGAGTCTATTGAACCTTCCAGGCATCATGCCCTTGCATTTTACAATTGTTGGATCGCCATATAAATACCAAAAAAAATTGTATAAATGATAGGGGAGAGTCTTCTGAAACTTCCACGCATAATGCCCTTACATTTACAATTGTTGGATCACCAACATTTTGCCGCACATGTAATTTGATCTTCTTTAATTCTTAAACAATCAAAACTTTCATAATATATGAATGTTGACACGTAAATTTATATATAAATCTTTTACAATATTTCAGATTTCGAATGATTGTTTAAATTTTGGTAAGTGAAGCGGAGAAATACTTGACTGGAAATTTACAGGTTGTCATCTTGCATGTGAGAAATCAGTCTCTTTTGGGTTACACGAAAGCAACCTTTTTTGTTGACTCCTACTGTGCTGGGTCCGCTTCTAGGCTTCCATTTTCGGAAAATTAGTCTGGTTCTTCTCGGCCAATTAAAATGACAGGCATTTACATTTCTGTCTGTCGATCACATGGATGGCTTTACTTTGAATTGATGTTGTCAGTACTTCTTTACAGACCTTCCCATGGGGTGCCGAGAAACTCTGGTATAAATGTTCTCAATAAAGGTTGTCATATTCAAAATGGGATAATGACGTAGATGGTTGTAAGACTTTAATCTAATGTGTAATTTGGTTCATGAATTATTTATTAGTTCAGTATGATCTATAAACTTTAATTCAATGTATAATTTGTTCATGATTTTAATCTAATATGATACTTGAACTTTTTAATTCGTTCAATCTAGTTCATGATTTTTTTGTACATATTTAATACGGCATCTTGAACTTATAATTTGTTCAATGTAGTCCGTGAATTTTTGGTGTTTTAAATTCCTTGTATAGGGAATGAAATAATGAGGTGGTATGTACAACAATTAAAGATCATTTGCAAAGACTAGGACTTTAATCTTTGACCCACATGGGATTGGGGTAAGTCCTTATGGACGGTATTTGGACCATGGATGTGTCTATAGATCTTTGGACCCGTTTGGTTCAGCTTTGGGGGAATGCATTTGGGAAAATGTAAATATCTTTAGATTAAAGGGGTTTCTTGAAATGCAAACACGATTTGGTAAATTTTGCATTGTGAAAAAATTTTGACCTAAATACTATTTGGTTAATACCCAATTTTGCTAAGGTGCTTTGCAAAATTTTTTACTAAAAAAAATTGTAAATATTTTTTTTTTCAAATTCACTTTTCTTTGACCGCTGGCCACCCTTCGACGGCTAGATCTGGTCATCAGTCAAGCTCCGGCGGCCAGATCTAGCCGCCGAAAGGCCTCGCCTAAGGTTGCATGACCTCGAGCAGGGCGGCCTAAGGTTGGGTGACCTTAGGCGACGGTCACCTATCGCTTGGGTTGTGAACCCAGGCGATGCCAGTGGTCACGCGACCGCCTGGGTCGCCCGACCCAGGCAATGGGCGATTGCCACGCCTCAGGCGGGCCCGCAACCGCTTGAGGTCGCGCGACCAAGGGTGGCGGGCCGGCGGTCGCCGGCGGTCGTTAGCTTCATTGGCCATGTAGAGAAGATGAACAATACACCCAAACTTGCATTCCGAAAATGCAAGTTCCAAATGCACCTCTGGAGCAGCATTGGGCTAAGGGACTTTGAGGGTACTTGAAAATGCAATTGCATCTCCCTAAATTCCTCCCAAAGTTGAACCTATTTGGCTAAGGGGCTTTCAAGGTTGAAAGGCCCTTGGCAAAGCTGAACCAAACAAGGCCTTTGTAAGGATTAAAGAATAACTTGTTACAGATGATATCAAGAATCGGTAATGCATTAATCTTAGTCGATTCCATTATAGCTTGATGTCAGGAGTATGAAGAATGCTAGAATATTGGCAAAAGTATAGTACAAATACCAAAACTTGGCACAAGAGGATATGTAAGTGCCAAAAGTTATGAAATGTATACTTAAGTGCCAACATTAGAACAAAAAGGACCAATTAAGTGCCAACGGCGACAAAATTCGGCCAAAATGCTAACGTTGCACTTCTCCAGCGAGTTGGGGTTGAAATGGAGTTTTGAGTGTTGACATGGCCAAATAAGCCCAAAACGACATCGTTTTGAGTGTTGATGTGGCTAAATCAATCCAAAAACGACGCCGTTTTGGCCAAAGTTTATTTTTTAATATATATGTTAATTAACTAATATTAAAAGTGAAACTTTAAAAAAGAAAAGAAAAGAAGGAGGCAGCAGTGTCCCTCACCTATGGCTACTGCCCCATCACTGGTGGGGTGGTGGCGACGAATGATGAGGGTTGCTGATGCCTGGGTGTAAGTCAGCGACCCTCACCAGATGTTGGGAGAGGGTGGCGACTCTCTCCCAGATTTGGATGAGCTCCCTGACATTGGCAGCCTTCGCCTAAGTCGAGGTGAGGGTAGCCGACCCTCGCCTAGGTCGTGGTGAGGGTGGCCGACCCTTGCCTAGATCTAGGAGAGAGTTATCGCCCTCTCCTGGCCCTCGCCTAGCCTAGCTAAAAGCTCAGTGACGCTAGGTGAGGGCCAGCGACCCTCCCCCAAGCCCTCACCCAGCACTAGAGTGAGAGCGGTTGACCTTTGCCTAGATCTGGAAGAGGGTCGCCGCCCTCTCCCGATGTCTGGCGAGAGTCGTTCAGCCCTCACCTCCAGTCGGCAAGGGTTGCCAACCTGTGCCCAAGCGTTGGTGACCCTCACCATTTGTTGCTGCCACCCCACCGATGATGGGGTGATGGCCATAGGTGAGGTTGCTGTCTTTTTTTTTTTTTTTAATTTCACTTTTAATATTATTTAATTAATATTTATATTAAAATTAAACTTTGGCCAAAATGACGTCGTTTTGGGCTTATTTGGCTATGTCAGTACTTAAAACAACATCGTTTTGACCCTAACTCGGCAAAAAAGTGCTATGTCAGCATTTTGGTCGAATTTTCTCACTGTTGGCACTTAACTGATCATTTAGTGTACCTTTTGTAACTTTTGACACTTGAGTATCTCATTGTACCAAGTTTTGGCACTTTAAATTTTGGCACTCTAGGGATCCATACCTCTTGCCTTTTCACGAGAAAGCCTCTTGATTGGTGTATCATGGCTTCTCGAAATTAGACTAATGATCTAACCAGTTGAGAAGAGCTGGTTCATTTGGGCTGGGGCAAAAGCCCTAATCATGATACGAAACTTGAGCAGAACTTCTGGCAAGAGTGACTGGTAGGGAGGGGAATGGCACCATCATATACGACGGGTGGTACTTGCTATGCCACTATCGTGAGAAACTCAGGGTGAAAGAGTGTTGACACTTAAATTTTGGCAATTTGTTTTAGCATTTATTAACTACATTGGAAAATTAGAGATTAGTTTTTAATCTCTTAACAAAAAAATTTTTCATTAAAATTGCATCGCATATAGACATTAGGAGCACTTGCATCACTAGTTTTAAAATTTATCAAGAAAAGTTAAAAAAAATTAATTAATAAAAAAAATTAATTAAAAAATTAAAAAATTAAAAAACGTGGGTCCGGGCCAGGGCTAGGCCTGCCCGGCCCCCTTTTGTCTTCTTCTTTCCCTTCCCCGCGCGGGCCTGGCCCGCTTTTCCTTTTCTCTTCTTTCGCAGCCCGGCCCGTTTGGTTTTCTCTCCTTCCTCCCTTCTCCTTCTCGTGCGGCAACGGCCACCTGCAGAAGACAAATAAAAAAAAGCGGCAGCAGCAGGTCAGCAGGAGGAGGAGCAGCAGCAAAGCAACAGCAGGAAGTCAGCAGGAGGAGGAGCAGTAGCAAACGCAGCAGCAAATCAGAGGAGAAGCAGAAAATCAGGAAGGGGTTAGGTCGGCAAGTCAGGGCAGAAGGGGGCAACGGCACGCAAAGAANTGGTAGGGAGGGGAATGGCACCATCATATACGACGGGTGGTACTTGCTATGCCACTATCGTGAGAAACTCAGGGTGAAAGAGTAAGATGGAGTTTTAATTATTAATGGAAGAGACACTCAAGCCAACTTGAGGTTGGGCAACATTAGTGGAATGATGACACGGTTCAATCACTTGGGGTTGGGCAACGTTAGTGGAACAATAACACAAACTCGTCGCTTGGGGTTGGGCAACCTCAACCTAAGTGGTGCATTGCTTATTGGGCAATGTTAGTGGAACGATTCCACGGTCCTATTGCCTACGATTGGGATACCTAAGGCAATCTTGACCTCAACGGTGCATTGCTTGTTGGGCAACATTAGTGGAGCAATTCCACGGACTGATTGCTTGAGGTTGGGCAACCTCAACCTCAGTGGCACATTGCTTGGGTTCTCGAGGTTGGTGGTGATGTAAGGGCTACATGTGAGCTAGATCTTGTTTGCGTTGCATTATTTGGATCTCAACACCTGCATCAACATAAAGGTCATCAACAAGTCAGATATCGCCTGCATCACTTTGCCTAGTTGTGTGGTCTTGATGTTGTGCTACTTGGCATCACATGACACCGGCATCACCTTGTTTGGAGTCTCTTGACCTCGGGTCACCACATAGGTCCACGCTAGACCTATTAAACGAGTAGGTTGGGTCGGGTCATAAATGGTCCAACCCAAATTGACTAATTAACTCGTTTATGACCCATTGAAGCATAGTATAAAATTTTTGACCTATACCAAACCCAACCCATACCCGATCCATACCCAACCCGACTCATATTGTTAAAACACTTCCCTATCTAACTAAACTTAGGAAAACTTATTCTTATAATCCTTTAATTTTGTTTATTTTAAAAAAATCAAATTATTAATAATTTTTATTTTTAAAAAACCATGCACACATATGGGAGAACGAGACTCACTTGGGTTTTGGTGGCCAATCAAGCCACTATACGACAATGGTGGCGACCACGTGTGACAGCACCACCGTGCAAGAGAGAGGAGGAGTTGCTGTACGAGTGGTGAGAGTGAGATGACATGCTGTCATGCAATGAGGAAGGTTTTTTCGTTTTGATTTGAGAGCAGAGATGAGATGAGTCATCTCTAAGGACTGATGAGTAGTTGGGTTCTAAGTAGGTTTAAATTTTGACCCATTAATGACCTATATATTTTAGTCTTTTTAATTTTAGACCCATTATAGGTACACTTGTCAAAATGGGTGCATAACTCATTTATAACCCATTTAACTATTAAATGGATCATAAATGGGTCAGGTTTTTTTTTCAATAATCTATAATGGATTTAAAACTAAAAAGACTAAAAGAAAGCCTGATCCATTTAATATTTAAATGAGTTATAAATGGATTATGCACCCATTTTGACAGGTGTAATTCACATGATGATGGGACCTGTGCCATTATTGTGCCACTTGCTTGAGCTTTTATATGAAAATATGAGTTTCTCGGTTCTCTTTTATTATTAATATTAATATTAATATTATTATTATTTTAAAAAATTGCTTTGCAGTAAATGACTTTATAAGGCGTTTACCAAATGCTATTTTCTTTTCATGAAAAACCTCTGGGTCAATATCATTTGCTTAAATCGAAAGCCTTAAAGCAAACGCACCCACAATAGAATGTGGCGCCATTGCATTGAAAATGATGTGTTTCTAAAATAAGGTTGTATTTTTTTCTTTATTTCTGATTGAAGCAAACTTCATTTAAACATGAGGATGGTCGGACGGCCGAAAGGGATTAGGGTTTTCCTTCTCTATTTGACTAGGATAATTGTGAATTATTGGATGAAACTTTGGTGGGTCATAATGGACTGGAGTCTTACAAGGAATTCAGCAATACAATTTAATGAAATCTAAGAGTTGCATATAAAATGTGGTATGTCGGTTTTGTATAGACTTAAAAATACCAAAAAAAAAATTGCAGAAATGATATTGAAGAGCCTACTGTACCTTGCAGGCATCATGCCCTTCCATTTCACAATCGTCGGATCGGCAACATTTTGCAACTGGCCTAATTTGATCTTCTTTCATCTTAACAATCGAAACTCGTCAACACGTAAATTCATATATAATTTCTTTTAAAATGTTTCAACTTTCGAATGATTGTTTAAAATTATGGTAAGTAAAGCAGTAAAAAAACTTAACTAAAAAATTTACAGGTTCTCATCTTGCTTGTGAGAAAGCAGCCTCTTTTGGTTTACATGAAAGCAACCTCTTTTGTTGACTCCTACCGTGCTGCGTCCGCTTCAGGCTTCCATTTCTGATTTTTTTTTAATGTCGGGAGATAACTTTTCAAGGAGTTTGAGTACAAAAACTTGAATCCGAACAAAGTAAAGCTTACAGGGCGGGCTAACCAATTAAATCGTAAGGACCCCTTTTTGTGGGCTTTTGCGATCTAGTATGTGACTAAATTTGACTCTATGCTACAATGGACAAAATGTCAATTAGTGAAGCCCAACAACAAACTCTTGGCCTCGTTGATAATTGGTCTTAGATCCAATGCAGTGTACTTTCCCTATCGGTATCTGCATCAGTACTTTGCAATCTGACTAAATCAAGAACCTATGTTCAGTTTGAGAGAGGAAGCTTTAGGGTTTCAACCATGGGCAAGGTCTTGACTTGCATAGCAGAGTTTACTTTTATTGATCTTGCAAATCCATCCACCAATCTCCATAGCTGTTCTGGCATACACAACTTATAGCTCCGATCGTCGTTCCGGGCGAGAAAGCCCTATCTATATTGATTTTGAGGGTGTCATCGCTTGGGCCAAACCATATTTGAGGTGAGACTTCCTCGACACTTTTCCCCTTCCCTTTCGCCTTTTTCCCAATTGTTGAACCGCTGATTTTTCGCCATGGCTGAGCTTATAACTGGAAAGTTGATCTGTTTCTTCTCGGCCAATTAAAACGACAGTCATTTACATTTCTACAAGTCACATTTATTGTTTTACTTTGAATTGATATTATCAGTACTTCTTAGCAGACCTTCCCATGCGGTGCTGATGAACTCTGGAACGGTTTGTTCTCAATTAAGGTAGTCATTTTCAAGATAGATAGGGTATTCCCTTCCTCTTAGATAAATTTAGGATTAATACTGTAAAAAACCTTAAATTGATATATTTATAATACATTTACCCTAAATTAATTTTTCATCACTAAAAATCTCTAATTAGTACACTGTTGATAAATTTACCCTAAGCTAATACATTTGTGATAAATTCATCATTTGTTAGTTTTCGTAAAATTTTACTATCAAATTGCTGAATTGAATAATACGTGACAGTTAACTGATACACTAATTTAAAATTTTACTCTTTGTTTGTCACAATTATACAAGTTTTATGATTGTGGTATTAATCCAATTTAATAGAGAGTATATTTGTTATAAATATATCAATTTGGGGTTTTTCTATGGTTATTTGGGTAAATTTGTCATAGTTGTACCGGTTTGAAATTTTCATAGTCAAAAAAATTAATTTGGGGGTAAATTTATCATATTTGTACTAGTTTGGGGTTTTTCATGGCATTAATTCATAAATTTATGCGATGATTCAACCCAAGCCAAGCTTTGAAGAGTACCTACTTGCATTGGGCCCATGTGATAATGGACTTGTCATGAAGGGTTTTTGTGAGATCCACGGGTATCAATAGGTGGGTTGCATTTAGATAAACATTTTCATCAAATTCTGATGTTATAAATAGATTTGGAGACAGATTCCTTTACTTGGTTTTGTTTTTCACAACAATTCTGAAGATAGATACCTCGGCATAGCTCAGACCTTCAATATTTCATCGCGCATCAAACCATAGCGCATGGCCTGTCATTTCGATTAATAAATTGCTTGATAAAGCGTGTTCATGTTGAAGTAGTTCATAGCATTAAAGATTGGGTCGAGTTCTTGAAGGACTTGAAGAGTAAGCTCAGGTTTGGAAATTAAGGCTTGCGAATTTAGCAATTGCAAAGGTATTAAAATCAGTAACCTTCCTAATCTTGAATATAGACGAGCCAAAAGTACAAGAGAATAGTTTGGTACAAATGAGTAAGGGTTTGGCTGACATGAGCTACCTCTGACTATGCTTTAAATTCCTTGTGTAAGGAATGAAATAATGAGGTCTTGTGTACAAGCAAAGATCACTTGTGAAGACTAGGACCTTAAAGTCTTTGACGCACATGGAATTAAGTTAACTCGTTATGGATGATGTATGGATCATGGACGCGTCTACAGATCTTTGTAACGGTTCGAGAAGAACATGTTTCAGAAGATATCATGAATCGGCGACCCGTTAGTCTTGATAAATTCAATTATGGCTTGATGTTAGGGGGGAAGAAGAATGGTGAAATATCCTACTGGTTTAATGCCTTATTTCGAGAAAACGTCTTGATTAGTGCGTTGTCGCTTCTTGAAATTAGACCGATGACTTGGCCCCAGTCGCGATAAGCTGGTTCATTTGTGCCAGGGCAGAATGCCTAACCGCGAAACCCGAGCAAAACTTCCGGAAAGAGGGACTGGCGGGGACGGGAATGACACCATCATATACGGCCTGTTATACTTGCGAGGCCACTGTCGGAAAAAGCTCAGGGTGAAGGGTAAGATGGTGTTTTGATTCCTGATGAAGACACTCGAGCCAACTGGAGGCTTGCAAGGAGGAAGATTGTTATTTCATTGCTCCATGGAACAATTTCCACTAGTTTCAGAATCTCACTGTCATTTGACGCAGAAACCAAATTGTGGGCTGCCGCACTCAGGTTTATCTGACGGTTTTGCTTGCCATTCTCTCGCCATTGCTCCTCCTTTAACCTCATGTTTTATTAAAGGCGAAATGCTCACCAGATGGTCTAAAAGAACAATTTGACTCCTCATAACGTCGGTCTCCAAACTCATATCCTTACTGTTTGAGCATCGAGTATAAGACCCCGCAAAAACGTCCAGAACAAGTTTTGCAGGGTCAGATGAGTTTTGCAGTGCATGTGAGATTTCTGCACATACCGGAGCATTCTCATTCAAAAGCTTGGTTTCAAAGAGCTACAGATCTTTTCTAGCGGAGACAGTCGGTAGTGGTGGGTTAGCAACAGAGGAATCACCTTGCATGTGCACAGCAAAATTATGTGGTTCCTCGGTCCATATTTGTCAATATTGAATAGATCCAAAAGAACCTCCAAAACACAAGTCAACAATGAAGAACTTGAATTGCCTTTATCAGGATCACAGCACAAAATATGGTTTGCCATGAGGACTTCAGAATGACCACTAGATGAAAATCGTAAGCTGAGAAAGTCCAACATCGAAAGAGAGGGCATAATTGGTCTCAATTCTCAAATGCACAGCAAGCATCATCAATGCAAGCCAAAAAGTTCTGGCTTCCCAGTTAAACATATTTGGAGAAATGTTTGTGAGCTCCCACTATAGAGCTTGACTAACTAAATGGAACCTCTGAAAAAGAAACGCATGCATGCGTACAAACACACAATAAGCATAATGTCTGAACACATATAAATGGATTTGGCATTTCAATCTAAAGGATAGAAAGGAAGGGGTTAAAGAAGTAGCTTAAAGGATCCATTTTGTCAACTTCAGATATTCCAAACGAGACAAGCTTAGTTAGATCAAATTATACATGAATTATAGCAACCAGCAAGTTATCGGAGATATAATTTTTGTTTGTGCTCTTTAGTCAAAAGGGCGAATGATTTCAAAGGTAGAGTTTAACTATAAAATTTAAAAGGGTATTTGTATTGATATGCAGATTGGATATTCAAAATTCACAAAATATAACATAAACAAGTCTACAGTTAATGATTTAAAATTTAATTTGGTGAAAAGTTGAACCAGAAAGTAGTCATTAGCTCTCCAAGATTTTTCAATGGATCAAATCAATAATCGGTGCCACATCTGCGATGTATATAAGGAAAAAAAACATGGGATTACCATATCTCTCTCAAGTCAACATACAGAGGCATCACCATGTTTCAAGACATTGTTTGCATAGACATATAAAGAACTGGCAAGCAGATTCAACATTTCAAGTCACTAGTTACATTTGCGCTGACCGAGCGGCACTGCTGAAGAACCAAGGACCTGCTGCAATTCCTGTGCTATTTGAAACCACGATACAGAATTGACTAGTTCGTGAATTTCATTTGCATTGAAGGCAGAAGCTAGCTCATATGCCTCTATAAGCTTCAGAAAACCCAAGACCTCCAAAGATTGCTCTGGTGATGGTGGAAATTTTAGCTTCCCTTTACATTCAACAGCCAGTTTCACTGCAGCTTCCCTCTGCTGAGGCATAATCTGCACTGAAGACCGTATTAAATTCTCCAACAGGAAGATACAACCCCTTCTAATCACCCCAGTATCTAGTGGCCCATCTTTGTTCCCTGAATCCTGGGGGTAAAACCCTTCCATGGCATCTAACACCAACTTTGCAGCATTCACTGATGTTTGAATAATCTCCAGCACCTTATTGC
>CM026411.1:24468751-24547212 GCA_014858505.1 Corymbia citriodora subsp. variegata | reverse complement strand
TCTGTATCCGAATCGTCTGAAGAATTGCTTTCTTCCGCCATGATTTGGAGGAGATTATTGAAAGTGTCTTCTTCAAGATGTAATTCATTGAGTTTTTTATTAATTTTGCAAAATTTTGCAGTATGACCTTTTTTCCCGCAATTGTAACATTCAATGTTTTTGTAAGAGTTCTTTTTTGTTTTATTGAAATTTTGTCTTTTGTTATCCTTATTGAAAGATCTATTAGATCTATTGAAATTTCTCCTTGGCTTTTTTGAAGAATACTGAGGACAATCGTTTGAGCATTTGCCCGAACATTTGTTTTTAGAAGATTTTCTATTTTTTGGATTTATAAAAGATGGGTCATATTGGGCGCAAAAATCTCCCAAACCTTTGTTTGAGGTTTTTTGTTCCTTTTTGTATATATATATATAATGAGCTGGAATTATTCAAGTCTCCAACTCATAATTACACAATGAGAGTCAAAATTTTTAAATTCCCCAGATCAAGATATTATAATAATGATCCCTATCCACTTCTTCCCACAGCTGTCCTTTCAGAGTAAATTTTCAAGAACTTGCCCCAAAGACTCGATTCGTTTCCTCATATTTGATCCAAAACACACATAGATGCCTAAGTCAATGCTGAAGTCAAGCCAAGCACATGAACTGCTCTTAACACCTCATCATGCTCTCTCTCTCTCCCCCCCCCCCCCCCCCACCATAATAAACGAATTCCCATTTCACTAATTTCTATGCATGGAAAATGGGTTTTCTTTAGCACTTGCATTTTTCATAGTGAGAAAAGTGTCTAACCTAAAAGATCCAACAAACATTTGCAAACCGACGGTAATAAAATGTTCATGATACATCATTCCATGGTCAGATCCATATTTGATTTAGTTTGGTCCTATTTTGTAATAGTTGATAGTTTAATTGATGTGTGAATCCTTGTTGAAACATTTTAAGTTGGTTGATGATTTTGTGAATGATTTTGTCCCTCGACTCTTTACAGGAGTACAAGGTAAAAGAAACAAATTTGTACTAGGCAACATTTGGCAGTTTGCTGGAAACCATAATGACTATGCAATCTAGGATAGTCCTCCTTTGCAATCACCAAAATTCTCTTCATGAAAGAACAATCCCACCAACAAGTATACCGATGGCAATGGGGAACACAATCAGAGGGTTCAATGTAGTCTCTTAAGTACTAAAAGAAACAAATTTTTGTACTAGGCAACATTTGGCAGTTTGCTGGAAACCATAATGACCATGCAATCTAGGATAGTCCTCCTTTGCAATCACCAAAATTCTTTTCATGAAAGAACAATCCCACCAACAAGTATACCGATGGCGATGGGGAACACAATCAAAGGGTTCAATGTAGTCTCTTAAATACTAAAAGCAATCATCATTCGAGATGAACTAAGCCGGATGATTTTGCTGCCACATGACATCAAAGTCCAACCTTCGCCAAGTTCTGCCAAAGCACACTTGGTGTCTAACTCAAAAGTTGGTCATACAACACACATATCTAGAAGGGAAAAATAACAGTATTGGTACCGATTTAGTACTATTGTGATAAAAGACCTAGATGACTGATAAGAAAAGAAGTTCCATTATATTTGCAAAAAAGTGTTTGCGATGTAGGCCAATGACAATCTCTGGGTACAAAGCTCCTCATGCATCTACATGCGAAAACCACTAACGGGATCATGCTAAAGAGAATGCTAGTCTCATAGTGATGGAAGAGCTTGAGTTGCAACTTCTTCGGCATGGGACTGGTCAATTTTTGAACTAATCGATTTCCGGCAACTACTAAACATCATCAGAATTTAGTATTTCGAGAGAATCAGGGGTAACACACGAAGAAGAAGCACTTGGTTAACGACATGAATGCTTTTTTATTGGTCAAAAGAAGAATGAATGTTAACCTCAATGATTTTTAGCAAATATTCATTCTGTTAATTAGTAAAACGTGCACGTCAGAGAAAAATGATGAGAAGGCTGCTGTTGGAGTATCTTTTTGGAGACCGACCATTTATTAGAGAGGTGCGACCAATTCTTGAGCTCTGTAAATGTGCTCTACATTGCGGATATTCCGTGATGCTCACTTCTCCTTCCTCATTCGGTTGCCACCATTTTACCTATTTGTACCCACACTTTGCGCATCATGAAACCCCTAAACCAGCCACAGTCCAAGTCCTAATGGAATTAGGAAACTTGAACAAGAAATGAACTAGAGTTGAGAGGATAGATTGGAGGCAAAATCTACGGACTTGCAGCTGTCCATTTCTCGGTAGAGCCAGATGGGATTGGACTGCAGAATTAAGCCTAAAATGGAAGTTGTCTTGGTTGCAAAACTGGACAAAACCGAGCTGTAGCAAAGGATAAAAGGGTGAAGATGCAGAAAGAAGGAAGGGAAAGAACCGGCAGAAACTTCAAGAAACCGGCGGTTGAACTTAAAGGAGCCTAGGAGTAATCGCCAGCTTCACTAGAGCAGCTTCAGCTGAGTTGATTGGACAAAGAATGGGGGAAAGAACCAGCTGAAAATGAAAGGGCCAACGGACAATGAGCTCCAAGGAGAAAAATAGAATAGAAAACACAGAGCGAGAGCTAAGAGAGATGAGAGTGAGGGGGTGAAGAACGAGGGGCACAATCTCCTTCCAGCGGGTCGCCGCTCCCGCCTCTCTCCCCGAGCAGTCACGGAATTCGTCAGGCCAAACCCTGACGGATCTCCAGCGTACTCATGCCGGCTTCAACGATTTCAGGCGAAACTCGGGCCAGCCTTGTGTAGTCCCGTTGGTGTCGCTACTCTAGCTGTAACTCTATAACAGCACCCTCCGATTCCGCTACGAAGTCAGTGACGCAAGCAAGTTTCAGGCCAGCCATGGCACTACGCCCTTGCCCTACTTGGCCCGATTTCTGACGCCCATCAACACCTCCTGTCATGCCCTGAACTCCGAGCACGCAACAACCCCTTACCATGGTCAATTGAAAGCGACGTCCCGGGACTCGTTGACAACCGTTCATTTTATCTTTCATTATGTGCAAGCAGAAGACAAACCATCCCCAGTCCAAACAGACAATCAAACAATCAAATATGGATAGAAGGATAAACAGTAAGAACAACCATCACTATTCATTTATACAATTTACTGGATTAACCAACGGATGATCGTTTTTCTGATTTACAAGCCTGACAAAAGGGGCCGATTCATCCTCTAAGCCAAACCAAAAAGGAACTAGACTAGGCTAATTTAACTATACATAATGAACCCTCGAGTTTAGCACCACCATCACCGGGACCCATTGAACTCAAGTTCTGTCGGGTCGATCACTTGAGAAGCGGGGGCAGGATTCTCCACTACGCTATTTTAAAGTCTTCAAAGTAATTATACAATAACCAGTGAGATAAAATCTCAGCGAATTCTTCCCTTAAGTCTTGGTTAGTACATCAACTCAACTTGGAGTATCTCTCTAGAATCACCGCTCACTCAACCCAATAACCCACAACCAACAAGCAACAAGCAACAAGCAACAACAGTTAGGGTCAACCAACACTTAATAATTGGTTCGCATGCAACTTTACCCGGTATGCCATACCTTGCACGTTAAACCTCACACAATACAAATAATATAACCAACAATCACATAGTCGGTTTGCATGCAACCTTACCTTGTATGCCATACCTTACACGTTAAACTTTAGCACAATACACACAATGCACATGGCCGTTAGATGATGCAATTCATCAATCACATGCGAGTCGCGTTACAAGCGATCTCAACTAGCTATTGCCACACCCTGCATGTTATCAATTTATGCGTGCGTGCCATAAATAATATGGTCAGCTCATGCATAATCAGAACCAATGATGCAATGTTCCTCATATGCTCTTGCATCCACATGTGTTTTGATTATTACTGCCCCACAAGACTACAACTTGGGCTGAGGTGCTATGGCGCCCTTCCTCTGCAAAGGCACAACCGTGCCCTTCTGTGCAGGCCGAGGCACTACGGCGTTATGATGCCCTTCCTTCGTAGAGGCGTAATCGTGCCCTCCGAGGCACTCCTCCACAGATAAACAACCGTGCCCTTCCGTGCCCTTACTTCCGATAAATCGGACTATCACCCCCTAAACTACGGCTAGGGTGGTAGGTTCAACTTAGCGATCACGCAAGCATACCATCACAATTCACTTATTATCTTTGAGCATTAGCCAATGTTTACATACTTGCATATAAAACCTCAAATCCTTTCTCATAAAAGCGGTTCATTTCCGGTATCCATCGGACAAACCATTTTTCCCCCTTTTGTGAAAATCACACGATTCATGTGAATGTTCACGCAACGACACGTCCAATTCACTTCATAAAATCAAAACACATGAAATTATGCACAATTTCACTTCCAGATGAATAGTGTCGTGAACAACGCTCATGAATAGTGAAATTTCAAAATTTAATAATTAAATCATTAAATTCAGAAATTAAATAATTTAAACATTAAATTCAGAAATTAAATAAATCATTAATTAAAAAATTAATAAAATTAATCAAACAATTAAGACAAAACATGCTTAATTAACACATAACACACAATTAAGCAGGCATAATTACAGTGAGAGTGCCATAACTTGGCACAGAAGAATACTTAAGTGCTAAAACTTACAAACGGTGCACTTAAGTGCCAAAATTTGAGCAAAATGGATCATTTAAGTGCCAACGACGAGAAAATCCGGCCAAAATGCTGACATGGCCTTTTTCCGGCGATCTGGGGTCGAAACGATGTCGTTTTTGTTGCTGATGTGGCGAAATAAACCCAAAACGACGCCGTTTTGACTAATATTTATTTTTTAATAAATATTAATTAAATAATATTATAAGAGAAAAAAAAGACGGACGACGAGGGTCGTCGACGCCTGGGCTACCCAGGCCGGGGCAAGGGTGCCTAGTGGGGCAGCGGTGACGGACGACGAGGGTCGTCGACGCCTGGGCTACCCAGGCCGGGGCAAGGGTGCCCGACCCTCACCTAGATCTAGGAGAGGGTCACTGCCCTCTCTCGGCATCTGGCGAGGGCCAGGATGGCCCTCGCCATTTGTCACCGCTGCCCCACTGGCGATGGGGTGGTGGCGATAGGCTGCTCCCCCCTCCCTTTTTTTATAAATATTTTCTCTTATAATATTATTTAATTAATATTTATTAAAAAATAAATATTAGTCAAAATTGCATCGTTTTGGGTGCTGTAGCCACATTAACACCCAAAACGATGCCGTTTCAATCCCAAATCGCTGGAAAAAAGCCATGTCAGCATTTTGGCTAGATTTTCTCGCCGTTGGCACTTAAGTGATCCATTTTGCTCTGATTTTGGCACTTAAGTGTACCGTTTGTAAGTTTTGGCACTTAAGTATCCCTCTGTGTCAAGTTATGGCACTCCTGGGGTCTGTACCTCCAATTAAGCATAATTAAGCATAATTAAGCAAAATTAAGCTAAGATAATCTTAACCATCTATCTAACCACCTATCTTAAGGCTAATACAATTTAATTAAACTTCCTAAACCAACATTAACACTAATTAACCTAACCCTAAGCAAGTTTATGCAATAACTAAGGGATTAAGGGCTAAACTTACCTGTTAAGCGGGCCGGCGACACTAATGCAATAGTGGCAACGAACCCGACACCTGGGGACCTCACCCATGACGATCCAAGGTAGTCTCGGGCTCAACACAGTAGCAACAAATTCGGAATCCTCATTGAACCTCAGGAGGAAAGTGGTCGAACGGAGCTAACCAAAGCTCCGGCGAGCGGCGGGCCGGCGACTGGCGGCACGGCGACTGGCGGCACCTGAGGTCGAGAGGGAACTGCTGGTGGCTGGGATGGGCAGTGGAATAGGTGAAAATGCGAAACTGGGCAGAACTACTGCTATAGTAGGCAGTCCGACAAGTAGAAACTTCCGGTCAACCGGCGGGTCGGTCGGCGGCTCTGACTAGCGATTGGCTGCCACCACCTATATGGAAATTGTCTTCTAAGCAGATTAGTGGGTGGCATGGGCCATGATTCACACAGGAAGGGTATGAACAACTCGGGTTTTTGGAGGAAGGTCAGAAGAAAAAACTGAAGGAAG
The DNA here is from genome assembly GCA_014858505.1 of Corymbia citriodora subsp. variegata. Taxonomy (NCBI): domain Eukaryota; kingdom Viridiplantae; phylum Streptophyta; class Magnoliopsida; order Myrtales; family Myrtaceae; genus Corymbia; species Corymbia citriodora. Next base: position 24,541,105 of record CM026411.1, on the reverse strand, counting down.
GAAGGGAAACAAGGAGAGAAGTGTGCGGTTTTGCTTGGGTTGAGAGAGGAGAGAGAGAGAGAGAGAGAGAGAGAGAGAGAGAGTGAAATGAGGGCTGAAGATAAGCCTCATCAAGGTCATTGAATGCTAGCTTCAACTCCCAAAAAAGATGACATCATCTTCTCTCTCTTTTTTTGTCTTTTCTTCAAATAACTAGGGGCAAAATGGTCATTTTCACCTTGCACAATTCACAAACTGCCATTGGGCTAAAAATGAAGGGCGGGCCTAAGAAACGGGTTAGAAAACGAATAGGAATGGTCTCGAGAATTTGTTGGGTTTGAATCGGCTCAAGTTTAGACAACAGGCTTGTGAGGGTAAATGGTCAGTTTGGTCTAATGAGCTCACTTGCTTGCCTTGGGTCTACCACGGTGGCTATCCCACCTTGGGCGTGAGACCCACACTGTTCTTGCCCGGCCTGCGTCCTTGTAGGCTCGTTTTTTTGGTTCGTAAACCCTTTTTCCAAATACTTGGCTCAGTTAGCACTGTCGACTGTCTAAGAAGCATCGTTCAAAAGTCCGTCCCGGACGTTCCCACAAATTCGAAGTCCAATCTTGGATTCTCATGCCATGTCAATTTCGCCCGAATGCCATTCTTGGACCACTTAGACTGATAGGCGGCTTTGAGGACTCATGTGTAACCGACTCGTGCCAAATCACGTTCAAGACTTCTCGACACATGGACGTCCTTGACTACGTGAAGTTGTGAAGGATAGATTCTTATTTCAAAGTATACGATTATCAAGGGTTGACATAGGGCCGTTCGCGGGTTCGATAACAGTAGACGGAATCACCTGTCGTCCCATTATTTCTGTCCACGAATCGACTTCTAGTCGTTCTTGAAATTGGCCTGCATAACTATAGGATCGTCCTTACGTAGTCTCACAGTTGTGTCGTTTTCCCAGGTCAAGTTCTTTAATCGCACGAGTTCTGTCCTCACTAGCTTTTCCTTTCAAAGTCAGTATCTCATGAGTGATAAGTTCCGAGTAAGATCAACCAACAATGCATTAGCAAAATTAACGTTCATTCCTCCCTCAAATGGCTCGAATTTCAAGATGTCACAATTCTTCCCCTTTTACAAAAATTTTGTCCTTGAAATTTGCAACCACTAACAAATCCTCAAAAAGATGGGGGTGCTGATGCTTCATCACTTCCTCACTTTCCCATGTAGCTCCCTTTGTTCCATGTTGCTACCAAATCACTTTAACTAAGGAGATAGTCTTGTTTCGAAGTACTTCCTCCTTACGATCCTCTATTCATATCGGTCTCTCCATGTACGACACCCTGTCGTCTACGACCAGTTCCTCAAAATTCAAAACATGAGTTGGGTTCGGTTCATACTTTTTCACATAGACACATGGAAAACATCATGTACTTGAGTAAGCTTCGATGGCAACGCAAGACGATACGCTAAAAACCTGATCATTTCCAGAATTTCAAAGGGTCCAACGTATCTCGGACTAAACTTTCATTTCTTGCCAAATCTGGAAGTACCCCTCATCAGTGATACTTTCAGAAACACATGATTGCCCACCTTAAACTCCAACGGTCTATGACACTTGTCTGCATAGCTCTTCTGACAACTTTGAGATATCTTTAGTCTGTCTTTGATAATCTGAACTAAATTCAAAGACTACTGTACTAATTCTAACCTTGTGATTTTTCGCTCACCCACCTTGTCCCAACAAAAAGTTTTGTAGGGTCTCCCATACAAAGCCTCAAATGGTGCCATTTTAATGCTCTATTGATAATTGTTGTTATAGGCAAACTCCACCAAGTGAAGCTGCTCTTCCCAACTCCCTTTAAAGTCTATGACACAGGCTCGTAACATGTCCTTAAGAGTTTGAATCGTCCTTTCTGATTGATCGTCCATTTGTGGATGGCAAGCCGTACTATACTGAGTTTCGCCCCCAAGGCTGACTGCAAACTTTTCCAAAAAGTTGTTGTAAACTTAGGATCACGGTCAGATGTGATTATCACTTGAACTCCATGAATACGTACAATCTAACGTATGTACAACTCTGCATACCTATCAAACATGAAATCCTTTCGTACGGTGATAAAGTGAGCTGACTTTGTCAATTTGTCAACTACTACCTAAATCGAGTCATTGCCTCACTGACTTCTTGGCAATCCCATCACAAACTTTATGGTAATGTGTTCTCACTTCCACTCGGGAATCTCAAAAGGTTGTAGTAGTCTATCAGTTTTACAATGCTAAGCCTTTATTTGTTGGCACGTCAAACACTTAGCCACATGCTTTGCGATGTCCAACTTCATACCATTCCACCAGAAGTGCTACTTCAGATTCTGATGCATTTTTGTACTGCTAGGGTGGATGCTATAGTTACTACGATGAGCTTCCGATAAGATTACTTCCTTAAGCTCTGTATCTTTTGGAATGCACAATCGCCCTCGAAATCTCAATGTCCCATCTTCGGACACTTGAAAGTCTACTTTCCTCTTTGCCTGCTCCATCTGCAGGATCTTAAGAATTTCAGGATCCGTCGCTTGGGCACTCTTAATCCTACTTTGCATCTCGAGTTCCATCCTGAGAGTGGCCATTAAATTAGCAAGATGGTCGACCTCAATTTTAAAATCTGAGTCCCTAGCTTCCTCCAAAAGAATCCACTCTTACACAACCAAAGCAATTGTTGACTTTCGACTGAGTGCATTTGCCACTTTATTCGCTTCCCCGAATGATACAGAATTTCGCAATCATAGTCCTTAAGAAGTTTCATCCATCATCATTGTCTCATGTTCAACTCCTTTTGAGAGAACAAATTCTTCAAACTTTGATGATCCGTAAAAAAAAATAGGAAACTTTTCCCCACACAAGTAATGTCTCCAAATCTTAAGCGCAAAGATTATCGCCACCAATTCCAAATCATGCGTCAGATAGTTAAGCTCATGAAACCTTAATTGTCAGGATGCGTATGCAATCACCTTGCCATGTTGCATTAACACGTAGCCTAGTCCTTTATACGACACTTCACTGTAGATTTCATACCTACCAAGACCAGATGGTATTGTTAAGACAAGTACGGTAGTCAATTTGCTCTTAAGCTCTTGAAAATTATGCTCGCACTTGTTTGTCCAATCAAACCTCTCTTCTTTCTTTAACAATCTCGTTAATGGCATGGCTATTGCAGAAAACTTCTCCATGAAACGTCTGTAATATCCAGCCAATTAAAGTTTCTTGGGATTGTAATATCATGTCAACAGAGATCCCTTCATCTGAAATTACATGACCTAAAAGTTCATGCTCCCTCAAGGTCTTTAATACTGATCTCATGTGTCTCTTATGATCCTCGGGACTCCTCGAGTACACCAGAATATTGTCAATAAACATAATCACGAATTGGTCCAAACACTTAATAGACCCCCAATTCATCAAATCCATGAAAGCTGTAGGGACATTCGTCAATCCAAATGGCATTATCGTGACCTTGTAATGACCATAGCATGTCCTAAACACTGTCTTCGATACATTCTCCTTTTTTATCCTCAATTGATGATAACCTATCCTTAGGTCTATCTTGGAAAGTACCGAGGCTCTTTGAAGTTGATCAAACAAGTCATCAATCATTGGCAACAGATACTTGTTCTTAATAGTTATGTGATTGAGCTGCCAGTAGTTAATGCAGAGACGCAAAGACCTGTCCTTTTTCCTTATAAATAGTACTGGTGCTCCCCAAGGGGATGCACTAGGACAAATAAATCTTTTGTCCAGTAACTCTTGCATCTACACCTTCAATTCCTTCAATTTTGACAAGGCCATCCTATGAGGTGCCTTGGAAATCGATTCAGTCCTAGAGGCTAACTCAATCACAAACTCAATTTCTCTCTCTAGAGGCAATCCTGGCAATTCCTTAGGAAACACATCCATATACTCTAGTACCACAGCAATATTCTCCACCTTTGATCCTTCTACCAGTGCATCTGTCACTAATGCCAAATACCCTTGGCGTCCAGACTCCAACAACCGAGTTACCTCAAGTGACAAAATTAAAGGAACAGAGGGTTTCCCTCGATTTCTCACAAACTCAAAACTACCACCCACTATTGGGTTAAACTGAATTGTCTTTCTATGAAAATCCACCTTAGCTCGTTGCTTGGTAAACCAATCCATGCCAACTATGACATCAAAATCATACATTGCTACTGCAATCAAGTTAATGACTTCCTCACTACTGCCCACAACTAACTTACAGCCAGAATAACTGAACTTAGACAACATTTTATCATTGCACCGGGGGTCTATCTTGGTTGTTTGGCGGTGCGTTCTCTGCAGGTCGTCCTCCTTATGAAGGTGGTAAGGTTGTCCTCACAGGCCTACTCGGACAATTCGCCACTCAGTGGCCCTGCTAACCACATCTGAAGCAGGCTCCCATGAAATTGGGCATTGGCTTTCCCACATAATTCTTTTTGTTGGGTGGGATGGGATTCCTTCTCCTCATTATCAGTCCATTTTCAAACCGACGATTATCTCTATTGGGCGCAAATTGCGAGCCAGATGCGATTGCCCTCTTGATTATGTTCTTTTCTATCATCTAGGCCCTCTCGTACATCTAATCAAAACTCTTTAAATTCAAGGGAACTAGCTGGGCTTTCAATTCTAGCTTCAAGCCATCTCTGAAACGTCTCGCCATATCCATAGGGTCTTCCACTAATCTTGGCGCATACTTGGCCAACTCAACGAACTTTGCCTCATACTGATCTACTAACATCTGATTCTAACAAAACTGTTGGAACTCTGCCATTGTTGACTCTCTCGCACTGTCCAAGAAGTACTTTCCACTGAAAGCTTCATGAAAGGTACCTTAAGTCTGAGCCGTGCCTTTAGGGAACATTCTTCCTTAAGTGGCTTCCCACCAAGTAATGTCATTACCTTGAAGCTGATAAACTGCCAGAAACACTCTGTCTTACTTTGAACACCTTAGCACTGTGAAGGTCCTCTCGATATCCCTTATCCAAAAGGGTCACAGCCTTAGGGTCACCTACGCCACCGAACCTTGGTGGCTCTAGTCTCAGGAACTGCTCTAACAGCTTAGGCATCAGTCTCTCACAAACCTTTTTTCTCACTAGGGAAACCATAGGGACTATAGCAGGAGCACACAACATGCTATCCTAACAAGGTCTCTAGCGTCAGCAGGATTCCGTCTAACCTAGGATCTGCATACGCGCTACCTCAAGCACTGGTTTGACTAGATGCTACCCTATGCCTAGGGGCTGACTACTAAGGATTGCTCATCACTCTAAACCCTCACTAGTCTTGCTTTCCAATCCCAACCGGGAATTAGAAACAATGAGCAACCTACTACAACACAAAACCACAAAAGTAATCATAGGCATGTAATATAAAAGCCATCTCTATCTTATTATCCCAAAAATCCCACGTACCTTATCACTTCAAGTCTCAACCTCGCTCTGATACCAAAACCGACGGGGATGTCACACCCCAAACCCTGAGCACGCGACAACCCCTTACCATGGTCAATTGAAAGCGACATTCTAGGACTCGTCAACGACCATTCATTTTATCTTTCGTTATGCGCAAGCAGAAGATGAACCATCCCCAGTCCAAACAAACAGTCAAACAATCAAATAAAGATAGAGGGATGAAGCAAGAACAACCATCACTACTCATTTATACAATTTACTGAGTTAACCAATGGAGGATCGTTTCTCTGATTTACAAGCCCGACAAAAGGGCCGATCCATCCTCTAAGCATCACAATCCACTTATTATCTTTGAGCATTAGCCAATGTACACATGTTTGCATATAAAACCTCAAATCTTTTCTCATAAAAGCGGTCCATTTCTATGTGAGCACAAGTATGTTTGCATTGACTAAATGATGAAAGATAAAAATTGGCTTGAGTGATTGATGTGCTGACGTGATTACATAATGAGAACTTGATACCCCCGTCTAATTGCACACATACCCTAAGTGGCCATGATGATACCCCCACCTAATTGTAGATGTACCTTGAATGACCATGATAAAACCCCCAATGGATTTCAAGCATGTCCTGAGTGGCCGTAATAAATGTCCAGTTGTTAACGCATAATTTTTAGTTGACACGTCGATAAAAGTAGGAAAATCGAATTAGGGGTTTCTAATCTTGATAGAGCCCCTTTTTCAAACAACAAGTTTTGTTTATTAATTCTGTTCATTACCTTAGTTTTAGAAAGCAATTTCCTATTCATTTCACATAAAAACCCGAAAAGTCAAATTATTGACTTTCGAGTTGATATTTTGGTCAAATATTTAATCAAAAGTCAACCTCGACTCAAATTTTGATTTGTTGCATCAAAATGTTCCTTTCAAGTCCAATTTCACTTTAGAAGTGAAAATTTTGGAAAAATTCAAAGATATGGCTATAAAATCAAACTCTTAATAAAAAGTCAACTAGGATATGACTTTTGGTCAAACATTTGACCAAAAAGATTGAAAAATACAAAAATTAAAAAATCATTTCATTTTAGCTTCAATTTGACTTTAGCATCGAGAATTTTGCGAAAATAGATTAAGAACCTCATTTTTCCAAATTTTTCGGTTTTAGGTTCGAAGTCAACCAAAAATAATTTTACTTTCATTCTATTCATAATTATGCTTAGTTCCTTTTACAACATTTGATTTAGAGATAATTACTATTTACTCGTTTAATCTATTTCAAGATCTGGTAAAGCAAAATATGAATTCACATTTTTGCCCCTAATTAGGGGTCTGAATCCATTATGTATGATTTGTGAATGAACACTTCCATTATACTTAGTTTCGTGAGCTAAATCCAAATTCTGGGGTTAATTTTAGCAAATTTACTTGCTAACTTATTGATTTGGGAGATTTAATTTACTAGACCTCAAAAAAATAAGGTTGTTGAGCTTCGATTCAAAAAATCCGAGTTGACCTATTCATTACTAGGGTTTAATTTGATGAATTGATGTTCAATTTTGACATTGGCCCTTAATTTAATTTTGGCAAATCATCAATTAAAGATCAATTTGGATGCAAGAAGTTTCCTAAGGCATGGACAATCAAACTAATAGGTGTCTCACAATTTTAATTGAGCTCAATTTCAATTAATTTGGAAATTATGACCAACAATTAGATGGAATTGAAGGCCTTGAAAGTCTAATTTTGTGTACCCATAGTATGGGTCTAATAATTTCCATGGTAATTAGGTAATTAGGTGGATAAAAAAATTACGAAATTAAATTTATGTGATTTAATTAGCCTAATTTACTTGAAATTGGGCCATTTCTCATCAAAATTGAACGTTTCCTTTCCAATTAAGCAACTTTTCTTTTCAATTTAGTCTATGAGAGAAGAAATTGCATAAACCCTTAAAAAAATAGGACTAAATCTCCCAAGAACCAACTAAACCAGTCAAACCGGCAAGATCGATCCGACCGATTAAACCGGCCGCCAATGGAGGAGACCGGTTTAGCCCTTCTCCGGTCGATTTTTGGTTGGCAACCACAAATACATGGTGGCTTAGCCCAAATCCAAACCCTTATGTCCTCACATTTCCAGAATTTGCGAAGATGCCCCTAGATTTTTACTAAATTACAAAATTACCCCTAATTAGGTCCTTAATCAAAAAAATCTTTTAAATTGTCGATCATATTAAATCTCAGCTGTTAAAATTAGCACATGTTAAATGTGGTAAACATGATTAGAGGCTAAAAGAGTTAGTTTGGCACATAAGTTAATCCATAGTCGTCGGATTAATCTAACGGCTAAGATTTGAGATTAAGGAGAACTATACATAGTTTTTTCCCTCCACTTTTCAAAAGTAGAGGCCATTTGCAACACATTTTTCTCCCTCTAAAGTTCAAGATCTCTCTCTTCTCTCTCTTTTTCCCTTTCTTTTCGAGCCCCTTTCTCTCTCTCTAAAATTGCCAGATTCACCTTCTTTAATTGGTGCATATCCAGCCACCGGCGGGCCTTTCTAGATGAAGCCGCCACCATTGCTGTACCTCTCAACATTCGTCTACTCCTCTCTAGGCTACTGATGATCGGCACCTCCTCTGATTAGCCTTCAATCGAGCCGTTTGGAACGATCTCTTCCCCGACGTTGTAAACCGATCCAGCTTTGGATAGGTTTTGTTTAGGCCTTAATCGGCACCATTCCAGCACCGATCTTGCCCCCTCCGGCGACAAGAAGTTTCCTCGTGTTCCTCCGATATCCACCTATACTGTTGTGTTTGATTCTTGTCCGTTTAGGCTCGATTCGGCAGTGAAACATTAACAAAGATAGGCCTCGTGAACTCAAGCTTAATAAAGCGAGATTGCAAGAGGCAATTGAGCTAGAGCTTAAGTTAGGATCGATCCTAATGGATGTTGTGGCTTTTGTGATGAATCAAGATGATTATGGATGGATTTGATTGCATGAATGTTGAGTGATTTGGCTTGATTAAGTGTTTGTGCTTAATCTATTAATTTCAAATTACAGAATGACTGATCTAAAAAGCCTTTTCGTTTGAGCTTGAAACATATTCGATTGCATTTGAGGTCTCTACCACTTTTAAAATAGACTCAATGACCTTTCCGATGAGCCATAGAACACCTTAATCAGACTTCAATTAATGTTTGAAAAATTCTATCAAAGTTGATTATACATTCAGTGATTGTATTCTGATTTCTGGTATCGTGTGATTAACCCGACCTTACAATTTTGTTATATTTTTCCAATTTTCCTGATATGATTTTTGAGTTGAGTCCTCCATAAGAATTATACATGACATGTCCATCTATAATATATATTTTTCTCAAAATTTTCTAAGGTCATCATGTTAGGACGAATGGTCTTGACATTATCGTGACACATATTGACTTTTGCATGTTCTAAATGCATGTATCGGTTTTATGAATTTTTGTTGAATTTTCTGTTCAGAATCTGACTACGAGATCTAAAATTGTGCATAAGGATATTGGTCATGATATACTTTTTTCTTAGAAATCTTCAATAAGTATATCTAGGTCAAATCCTCTAAAAATCATCCTCTGGTCTTGCTAGTCAATCTATTCCCAAATCCAAATTTTCGAATTTTTCAAATTTATTATGATTTTTCCGAGCTCTTTTCAAGATGATTCCTTCTAGACATTTGGTCATCTAGACATTGGTCAAGACATACATTTTTATTAAGATTTTTGAATGTCATTCATTAAGCGAATTTTCCCAAAAATAGTCCTAAACTCACTTTTACCCTGTACAAACCTATATGTGCATTCATGTGCAATTGTGCCTTTAATTGTGATTCTTTGTCCATGAAAATTCCATAAATGTCATTGCATGCCTTAATGCCATCATAGGGACACTTAAACCACTTCAAATGAGCTTCAATGAGTCATTAGTTGCATGCTTTAATGAAAATATCGTTCTGTTATCATACATGTATACCTTGGATGCTTTGTTTTGCCATTGTCACATCTTGCTTTGTGATTACATTAGGGCCTAGATCCCTTAATGAAAAATGTTTGTGGTTTGATGCTCAACCTATATGATTTTTCTCATACTTTTGCATTATCATATAGGAGTAATGAACCATGCAATTTATTCATATGATTGCTGCCCTGAATCTAATTGTTCAGCATGTTCATATGTCCAAAATTGAATAGGTAAATGACTTTAATTGAACATGTCATCTCTTAGAAAGTCTTAGGAAATTCATCAAGCTTTCTAATGATACCAGGATCAAGTCATTTTCATGTCAATTGATTTACTTTCCAATTTTTGCAAAGTTGCATTGTAATCTAGAAAATTGCAAAATTCAGAATACCTGTATGGTCATTTTCATGTCTGCACTTTGCCATTTTTGTATGAATTTTTCTATTATGGTTTGGAAGCCGGACTCTTCATGAACTTTGTTTGTTATCTTTAGGGCTATCACGTGGTAAAATTCAAGAATTTTCCAACATGGTTAACATGATCATATTGCCATGAGATCGTATCAAATTGCTGTTGTCCTGTTTTGATCAATTCATGCATAACTTGTTTTAAGAAGTTATCTTCATGAAAAATGTTCTACATTGAGTGTTTGACATGCTGGAATTTTTGTAGAGTCAATTGCTTAATGAGTCATGTTCAATTGCTTTCTCTTTTTCGACATGTTATGAATTCCCCTATTTTGTTCGATATGATGCGTTCATGTTCTAATTATATATTTTTTAAGAATATGATGCATGCAGAAACGATCTTCGATGACTTCATGATTTTTGGTTGTCATTTCTTGAACTTTAAATACAAAAATTTCCAGAAAATAAAAAGACCATTGAATGTATGTTTGATGCTTGAGATTGTGATCAACGCATGTTGAATGAATGAAGTGAACCGCTGGTAGTATACTAATTATTTGATTGAATGAGAAATAAGGTCTTCAGACCTGCTCGTATGCATATTTTCAAGTTCGATACATGTGATTGATAGTTACTTGCATAAGCCCGATGCATGTTCGTGGGTAATCATGGGGTTATACATTATAACTTGACTTTAAGGATTTATGACATTAATCACCGTAAGTGAATGCTTATGATGGTTAATGATCATAAGCCATGTCTAATAAAATGAATCGGGAATATTTTGTGGCACTTTATGCATGCAATTTCCAAATGCCGACCCCGAGGCCACTTTGAATCAATTGTTGTTTATTTGCCTCATCGACGTGTTTTGTATGGTTTTGCTTGGATTTGTGTTTGTTTCAAACGTTAACCGCCTATTTAGAATTAGTCAAGAATTAGGGTAGGTGAAGAAGGCAGCCCTAAAGACAGTGATGATCGATATCCCTTCCAACCCTTCCTCTTTTGTACTATTCATTTGATACTTGACATATGTCTCAGTTTTTTCATTGTGTTGTATAGAGCTTGACGAGTTGCGGGTTTTCTTTTTTTTTCTCTCTCTCACTTGTCCTTTCTTAGGATTGCATGTTAGATTTACCGCTTTCCTTGATTGTTTACTTTCTGCATGGCAATTTGAATTAAACTTTTTGCCTTTCTTTTCTTACTTTTCATAGAATTAGAATGACATGAAATCGACATACATGCATGATCACCTTTTTAGTCTTAAATGATACGAAAAAAGTAAAAAGACATGCATGATCACTTTAGTAAAACATGATGATTGTTAGGTACCGAAAGGGCAATAATAGAAATGTTAAAGTAACCCAAGTCCCTGAACCTTAGATCTCTGGTTGTGTAGAATTTGAGGGACCTCTCCCGACCTTCGATTGGGCTTTTTAGTTGGCCCCCAAATTGAGGCTAGTGGCGACTACAAAACACTTATTTTAGGTTGTTAATCAAGTTAGATAATGAAACGAATATTCCTACTATTGCGTCAGGTATGGACTTGGGAGAGTTCGCACTCACAATCGACCCTTTTTCGAGGATCACCTTGTGAGTAAATACCCCTAGACTTTGTCCCTATTGACACCAACCATCGCCAAGGGCAAGTTGCGACACCGGTTAAGCCAGAAGACCTTGTAAGAGGACAGTCATACCTAACCAGTTGTGATAAATGTCCGGTCATGCCGGAAGACCACCAACTCTTGTGTTGGTCGTGGCCCTCAATAGCTGTAATAATTGGAATACATATGAATGCATCATGCAAGAGAAATTATGAAAAGTGTTTTTGATTATATTGGATGCTTGTTGCATTAGTTATGGCATGTGATAATGTATATCGTGCAAAATATGTGCCAAGGAGAGGTAAAAATAACTACAAGTTTATTCGATGGCCTGGTTAGCTTTTATGAGGTTAAAATACTTGGTCATGTTTATAGTTAAGGCAAAGTAAGAGTTGCTTTGCTAGATCTACCATCGTTAATAAGCTACATGTATTGGTTGCACCCAAGATGAGTTAGCTTTGTAAATGAGGTTTAGGTCATTAACTTACTGAGATTTTATCTCACTCGTCGTTGTTTAACATTTTTCAAGCCTATAGTATGGAGAACCATCATATACCATTCGGGGTTCTTTTGAACCAAGACCTCAAGGTGACACCACACCCGATTTTGAGGACCGAGCATGTGATGGACACAAGAAGTATCATTTTTTGGTTGGCCCTCACGTTAGAGGAGTTTAAGTTAACCTTGACCCCCGTTGGTTTTTGTTGGTTGGTAGGAAGTCACCCATTGAAAGGGCTTGTAAGTATTAAACTTCCAATGGTTAACAAGTAAGTAAATAAAAGTAGTGCCCGTAAAAGTGTTTGATCTTATGCTTTCTTACTATCTCTACTATTATGATTTGATGGGTCATTATATAATGCTTTTGCTTGTGTATAATCAAGAGATAAATAGATTAGGTCGGTGACGCATCTTGGGATATTGCAATCAAATGATAGCAAGAGTAATGGGTTGTCGTGTGCTCGAGGGTTAGAGCGTGACATCTTCAATTTTGAAGCACTATGTTCTAGGCTAGTGATTTCTGTAGACCTTGGTGGTGAGCTTCGTTAATCCCGATCTTGATCCTCGACGGGTAGTGCGTCCTGTATGCCTTAGTTCCAATCATATTCTATCCTTTATTTTGCATCTACCTATCGACATTCATCCCCATACACTCACTTGTCATCAATAATCACTCAAAATGACTATTGCCCATCCCAAAATTGCGTCAAATTGGTATCAAAGCTTAAGGTTGAACTCATTTTTAGTGATTCCTTTTATTATTATTCTTGCAAATCATCTCATATTTCTATTAAAAAAAAAGGAAGAAGAAATGGCTGGTCGCCATCAACGTGGACTAGTTGTTGAGTCTCCACTAACACGTGAAAGAAGCCTACAAGACATGGAGCTAGATGATTTAAGGAGACAAGTGTAGTGACTACATGAGCATTTACTATGCTTCGAGCTTTGGAAAATGGAGAGAGACATCAACCTCTTACAAAAATGACTAAAGGGTGGCAAGAGATATTTGGCTAGGCCTTCAACTAAAGATACGTCTTTCTTCAAGAGTGCTTCTTTTGATCATACCGAGAATTTTGCAAAAGAGGAGAAAGAAAAGTAAAAGCCCCCTGAGTTCATTATAGAGATTCAAAAAGAATCAAATGGTGAAGATAGCAAGTGCTTCAAGTGCTACAATTATGGGTACCTTAACATGGATTGTCCTAACTAGAAGGCCATCACCATTGAAGAAATTGAGAAGATTGATTCGAAACTTCAAGAGACTCAACAAGATATATACTACGAAGAGTCTGAATCATGGAGCAATACAAGATCCTACAACAAATTGAAGAAAGAGAAAACCTAGTCATCCAAACGCCATCGACCAAATATGATATTATGGATGGTGAATCTCCAAATAAATTTGTTGAGGCAAATCCTAAGGTCATAGGCAAAGAGGGAATGATTTTAACGGCCAGAGACATTACCTGTCACTTTCATTATGTATGTCCCAAAGCATTCTCTCTCAAGGTGCTAATCAATTGTCAAAATATGTTTGACATATTTTTAGCTTTTTAATATGCCTTGAATATATTTTTTAGCAAAAAACTAATGTATTATCTAGTTCGTTGGAGAGGCTGTCTAGGAAATGAAGCCATGACAAGATTTGAGGATAAATCTTCACAACCTAGGGAGATTGATGCGGAAGCATTGAGCTTTATCGATTGATTCAAGATGAAGATGTCAATTATGCAAGAGAATTGTCGATTCGGTGGATAAGTTGGCAAGTTCAGGGTTATCGATGTCAAATTTACAAGCTTGTTATTGATTTCAAGACTATTGAGTGACTATCTAGCAATTAAAGGTTGTTTTGGACAATTTCTTTTGCTGTTCGACGATTTTTCAAGGTGTCAATTGGGATGCCCAAGGAGACAAATGAATTTAGAGTCTATTTTAATTACTTTACGTCTAGTCAAGTGTCATTAGCGAGTCTTAAGTGTGCTGCAGTTTTCAAAGAGTCAAAGTTCAAGTCTCTAAATATTTTAATGCATTTTCTAGTTCCTAGGTCTTTATTGTGTTTTCTAATTTCCATGTAATATCTTCAATGTTTAGTCTATTTCCTAGGTAATATTCCCTCTATATAATGAGGTGAATTTTCAAATGTAGGTAGTGAATTTTGAGTATATGAATATTTGAGATTTTCCGTTATGCAAGTGAACATCTTCGAAGAGTAGATTACTCTTAGTTTCTGTATCTTTGGAAGATGGATTCCTCCTTGATGGTGAGCTAAAGAACCATTGTATCCTCGGTTGGTGGTTTTCCTATAGGCCCTAGTGGCAAGCTTCTTCAATCCCAAAGCACTGTATCGTAGGCTGGTGATTTCTGTAGCCTTGGTGGTGAGCTTTGTTAATCCCAATCTTGATCCTTGGCTAGTGGCGCATCATGTGCGCCTTGGTTCTGATTGTATTTTATCTTTTATTTTGCATTTACCATCAACATTCATCCCCATACACTCACTCATCATCGATAATCACTCAAAACGACTCTCGCCCATCCTGTAATTGCATCAATTGCCATTTAACTTTCGAATTCCTACACAAACATAAGATCGTCCAATGCATTGATTTTGTTTTTCCAAGAATTCCACGGACATATCAATCTGTAGACTACAAGACGGTTAAAGCGAAAGATTGAGAACCTAGAGATGGACGAGAGAATTGAAAACTCAGCCTTAAGAGAACAAAAGTTACATGTTCTCCCGGAAGTGTTGAGTGATGAATCTCGCAAAGATAGGGCACGATCATTTAGCTAATAGTAGAGTGGATGAAGAAGTTCATTCCTACATGCCAAATCGCCAAGAGAATGGCAATCCATGGCTGTGTGTGCTGGTAGCATTACATTACAAATTCAATGAAATGACCCAACAGTAGTTAAGCAAATTCCCCGCAGGATAAGTGCTTGAAAGGGAAGAAGAAATTTATATAAAAAACTAGGTCCAAGCAGCCCTTGAGAATCTCACCACAGCGCGAGATGTTGATGAAGAAAACTAAAGTGCTTGAACGCAACTTCTTCTGTATAGGACGAGCCAATATCTCATCTTATCGGTTTTCATCAACTGCCAAACATCATCAGAATTCAGCATTTTGAGAGAATCAGGGGTAACACATGAAGAAGGACTTGGTTCATGATACAGAGTGGCACATAGTTGCATTCAACAGCTTTTTGAAGAATGCATACTGATTAGAGGGTAGCGATCAATTCTTGAGCTCTGTAAATGTATGCTACGTTAAATCTCTCGGCGAATGGGAAATTTAGTTAAGTTCCAAACTGTAGTGAAATGGAGCTAGCATTTGGTGGACTAAAACATACTAGCAATGGAGAAACCGGAAAGAGCAAAAAGATACTGGACTTGCTGAGGATAGTTTCTGAATGGTATCACCCTTTTGACACCCTTCAAAATCCACAATAGAGGATACTAGAATTAAGTCCGTGCCTTGCAAGGGAATATTATGAGATAAATACAAAATCATATTATATTTTTAATATGTCTCGGAATTATATATAATTATTGAGATACTTAGAAGTTAAGTCATGGATTATGTTGTTTCATACAGACGCGTGTACTTTTTACTCCATTTTTAAACTAAATACAATTACCATCAGCACAACTCTAATCACTAATAATGAAATGAGATGTACTTAAACGATTTTGGAAGCATGAAGATCCAATTGCTTGTGGCAAATTGTCCTTTGTGATTTCACGTGCTCAACTTGTCCAAGATGAATAGCAATATCCATAGAGACAACAGTCGGATTCCTTTTTATGTAATTCCATTCATTATGGGCATTGATTAGACTAAAATTGACGTATATGTGGAAATTGAAGAAAAGGAAAGTACAAAAAGTTTCGTTAGGTATACTGATTACCACACTCATCATATGATTTAGTTCTTTTCTTTGGAAAATAAATTGATTGTTTGGAAGATTTGTTTATGTCGTCCTACCAGTGAGTATCAATTGTTGAGTGTTTTCCATATGACATGCAAATATTAACTAAAAATTACGTAATGAAGTTATACATTGTTTTGGATTTTGAGAATACTGGACTTGAAGTAAATTTCACATGCAAGTGTCGGATTACAAATGTAGCAGGTGCTATAATTTCTTCAACTTAAGGCATATCGAAAAGTAAAATTCTCTTTGAAATCATGAAGAAGATGGATCTCTTGTGGTGGTACCAACATTGAAAATGTAAGATTTATAGAACAAGTAATTGAGTGACTAAAGGTGAATGAAACTGAACTTTTGAAAATGAAGGTTAAGGGTGAAAGTGTAACTTTTACTTTTAAATTCACAAATAGAGAGATATTATTGACTATTTAATACATCAAGCTAGCCACATCGTCACGACTCTAATCTGGAAGCGATTTGGCAAGCAATAACTGAACGAGCGACGGTATTTGTTCATTATTATCTTTGTCCGAGAGAAGCGGTAATATTAAATATTAATGCCAAGCTATGGTCTACAAATGTACTTAAGACAGATTGCAGGATATTAAAAAATAAACTTTTAGTGTATGGGCACACTGAGAGACACTTTTCCTATTTCGAAAGGAAATACGAGAACACTGGTATATCTATCTTGATTAAGAGATACCTTTTTGTTCTTTTTTTTTTTTTAATGATGACAGTATCAGCCCTAGAACTTGTTTTGACCGGTCATTTTCATCTTAAATTTTCTTTTCGTGTGGTCTTAAAACTTGTTGTAGTTCATCGCATTAGCCCTTCCGTTAGATCCATCATCTTTTAGTGGACTGTAAATCGATTTCGTAACTTTTATTAAATTTTCAGTGTTTTTAGTGGACAGAAAATCCATAACAATTTCTACAATAACCTCTGTTTTTAGGAAAAGGCAATTACCTGTCTTACTAGATTCGGTGCGGATCGTCACATGTTGATAAGGTCCGGATTGTGGTATTAAGGTCTCCCTCCCAATGCCCTTCATCATCCTCATCGGAGAGAAGTACCTTATCTAGTTTTGGTGTTCTCAAGGCACCCTTGCAAAATATATTCATCTTGGGACATTGCTTCACAAAAATATGCACCAATGATGGGAACATGAAAGAGCAATTTGTGGGGGAGAAGCTCTCAAGGCTTGGTAAACCATCAAGTCTCAACAGTTGCAGCTTTGTGAAAGAGATCTCCTCTGCTCCATTTCCATTATTTGTTATCACGCCTTCCATTGCACCACAATATCTTAGGATTAGCCGAGTAAGGTGCACCAGACTTGTTACTGCTGAGCAAGTCCCCATATGAACTAAACCAGAGCAATCTTTTACTTCTAATTCTGTCAAGCTCCGGAATGAAGTCGGAGATGGAAATACAATTGATAAACTGGGGCACTGCCAAACCCATAGATATTCAATTTGTTTAAGGATTTCAACCATCAAGGAGCCATCTTTCCAGACCCGCCTCAAGTTACATAGGTTTACTAGCACAAGGTGCTTCAGATGTCCAAGTTCCTTAAGAGATCTTTTCATGTCAATTAGTCCTCCATGTGGATTCACTCCCCCATGTCCAAATGCATCTTCTGGAAATATCTCCTCAAAAGAACTACAGTCCACCCACAATCTAGCCAAATTGGGGAATCTTCAGAGAAGGAAATCAGAGGGAAAAGTGACATTTTCATCATGGTAGCATCCCAACATCAACCCTTTGAGATTACCAAAGATGTAATGCTGCATCATCCCAACATCCTCCCTCACTAATGTCAATCCCTCCAATTGTGGAATGACCTATAGGAATCCGTTTAATTAAGCCACCATAAGTCCATATCATCACTATTGCCCCAAGCCACAACCCAACAACTAAAATGTTCTTCCATTTGGGGAGAAAAAAGACTAATTAGGTGCCCATTTTTATCTTGGATTAATATCACAAAACCCTCAAATTGGTATATTTATAACAAATTCACCCCTAACAAATTTTTGGGTCACTAAAAAACCCCTACACATGACGTATTTACGTCCTATTAGCTTTCATCAAATTTTATCTTGAAATTACTGAGTTGGATAACATATAACAGTAACTCAATTGACATGACAAGTCTACGTCGAAATCCATATTAGTTTAGAGTAAATTTGTTACAAGTGTACCAAATAAGGGTCTTTTGTGGTATTAACCATCTTATTTTAAAAAAAAAATCATGATGCTAGACAGCGAGCACCTATGACCATTAAAAAAGGGACGTTGGTTGTTAGTGACGTGCCCAATTCAATCAAAATACGTTTTGCGAATTGGATAAAAAGGTTATTAGTCAACAAAAAAAAATAGTACTTCAGCTATTTCAATTATCATCTAATTACACAAAAGGCAATATAAACACATGAATTTCAATAAGATATTGTATTAGTATGTTGCACTCGATTTTCTAAGTTGTAGTTCCCATATGTATTTTACAATAAATCATAAGTAGCGCATGGCTTCACTTTTCTTTAACTCCGAGGAGATGCATTCAAATTAGGGGTGATCGGTTTTTGATCCAATTTGGTTCTAAAGTGGAATCAAGAACCGAACCAGAAGGACTAGTTCCTAAATTTTGGGACCATGGACTAAACCGGCCAGTCTCGGATTCGGGAACCGAACTAATTGACTTGTTTGCTTCGATGGAATTGATAACTTTTCTTTTCCAGGAAAAAAATTGTTAATGGTACAGTACATTCTTAAAGACAACCCACTTCATTTATACACTACTTTATCGATTTGTCATTTTAATCTGCATGTAATTGTGTTTTTCTCAGACTCTTAAGAAATTTTTTTTTCCGTATTCTTAAGAAAATTTAAAATATATATATTAAAAACTATCGGTCCAGTTCCCACTTTGGAATTGGGAACGGACTGCCGGCTATGGGATTCACCAAAAATCGACTGGTCCGGTCTAGTTTAGGCAGGTCCCGAGTTGTGTAGTTCCCGTTGTACACCCGTAATTCAAACTAAACTGGTGGTTCGCAAGACGGCAAACAAAAATTGAACTGATGGGACATGGGCGAAAAGCGATAAAACAAGATAGAAATTATATTTAAAACATTTTGACAGAAAAAGGGTAAATAATAAACACAAATTGTTAATACTTACAATAGCAAAATCAAACGTCAAATAAGCTAAACAAATTCGAAGTGCATAACACCAGATAAATGAATGTTTCAAAGCGTTTCATTGGGTTAAAAACGGTACCATCAAATTAATGTTAGTAATTTTGAATAAAGAGTAGTTACTTCAAAGCCATTGGTAAACAGGAAAAAATGGTGGTGTGTTACTAAAGTAGTTGGTGATCTTGAAAATATAAAGAAATATCGGTAGTCAAAACTTACAAGATAAAAGGTTGGTCAGTAACTTAAATCAGTTAGTATCTTAATTTAACGAATGTCAGTACAATACTCAAATTGATATTAGCAATTTCAAATTAAATTTAGTAAATTTAAAGATGTTGGGTAGACACAAGAATAGCTGTTGGCTGATTATTAAAGTAGTTTGTAATTTTGGAAGTTTCAAAACCTAACAAGATAATAAGTTAGAAAATGATCAAAGTTAGTTGTTATATTAAGGTGACCTATGTTGGTACTTCAATTTAATTAAGGTTGGTAGTTTCGAATAAAAGTTGGAAGCTTCAAAGGCGTTGGTAACCATAATAATATTGTTAGATTATTAAAGTAATTGGTAATTTTTGAATTATTAAAAAAATGTCGATATTTTTCAAAAACTAATAAGATAAAAAGTTAGTCACTAACTAAAATTGGCATGTATCTTTGCGACGTATGTTTGTACACCAATCAAATTAAGGTTGGCAATTTCAAATAACAGTTCGTAATTTTAAAGATGTTAGCAGGTAACAAGAATAAATATTGGCAAATTATTAGTAATTTTGGAAGTATAAAAGAATATTGGTTCTTTTCAAAACCTAACAATGTTCAAAGTTAGCAAGTGAAGAAAGTTAGTTGGGTTCAAAGTTAGCAAGTGAAGAAAGTTAGTTGGTATGTTTAATATGAATATTTTGGCACGTAAGTTAAATTAAGGTTGGTAATTTCAAATAAAAGTTAGTACTTCAAAAGCATCATTAATCACAATAATAAATGTAGCTAGATCATAAAAATTGGTGAGTGACTAAAATTAGTTGTTATCTTAATGTGATGAATGTTAATACGTCAATCAAATTAAGGTTGGTAATTTCGAATAAAAAACAGCAACTTTCTAAGTGTTGGTAAGCCGCAAAAATAAATATTGATAGATTATTAAAATAATTAGTAATTTTTTGAAGTAGAATTAAATGTTTGTGCTTGTCAAAACTTATCAACAAGTTACAAATATGTGATTGGATAAGTAAGTTATCTACAATATTTGACGGTTACCAACCATGTTCACAATATACCAGCGTGGAACTCTGTTATGTATTTAGAGCTACAAACCCTGGCAAATTGCCAAATAAAAACAATGCTTAAATTTTTAAAATTTTGGTGGACAAGGAAGTTCAAATTAAATTAAATAGGTAAACGATAGCTATTAGACATGCCACGGTGTAAGGATATTATAAAGTACCATAATTTTCTTACAACACTCACTTAGGCATCAATCTTTTTGGATCACTTGAGTGCTATGACTTCTTATACAATCACTTGAGTGGTGGACTTTTTTTAAAGTCATGGCACTCAAATGAATTTTTTTTATAGAAATTATGGTACTTAAATGATTGAAAAAAAAATGTTATGATACTTATGATATCCCTAACATGCCACTAACATAATGGACTAGATTATACCAAGCATATTTTTAGAAGCATTATTGTCTATGCAAGTGAATCCAGAAAAAGTTTTTTCTATTTTCAAAGTAATAACTGTGGTCACTTGAATAAACTTAAAAAAATAAGAGTTGAATATAATTAACTTCAATTAATCTTCAAGTTTTTAAGCAATTCACGAGTGTGGTTAAGTGAGTATTAATAAGCATAATCTCAATTTCCAAATCAAAATAACGAGCATCAAGAGATATGCACATAAACCTATAAAGACAAAGGTAGAGAGCCAGGATTAAGTGTTGTACCTTTTCTGCAGATAAGAGTCCAGGTGGGTTCTCGTTGGTAGTAGTGAATTCAAGGCCTTGGACTGAACAAGCGAATGAGAATGACCTCATTTTGCCACAGTGTGCCACTCGCAAGTCCTTCAAGAGTGGCCATGTTGAAGTATGACTATTCCTGTAAAAGCTACTCAGTTTCGGCAAATCAACAAATCTCAGGGTGGTCAATTTCGGAAAGAAGAGATCCCTTGTGCTACTCCCTACTCCTTCATCTTCCTCTGCTACAATTTCCTCCACCCCACAATCCTGTACTTCAAGTTCTTCGAGCTGACTCATACTTTTTGCCATTGAGACTGAAAATAAACTTTTGAGACTTTGACACTTGACAACCTTCAAACATCGTAAGTGTCCAAAGGTAAGAGCTCCTCGAGGAAATCCACTCCATAAGTGCTTCATTTTTGGGAGTTGTGTCAAAACTAATTCTCTCAATTGAAAGTTAATTGTGGGATGAGCTTCACTAAAATTGAATTCTTGGACATGATATATCACTTCTACGGAATCACAATTGGTCATAGTTAACTTCTCTAGATTTCGGAAACTTGTGAGGATAGTATCATATGAAAATATGGATGAAAGTTTCTCACAATAGGTCACTTTTAGCGTCTTGAGTTTGCTAAAGGCATTTGTAGAAAGGTCATCGAGCCATATCTTCTCCATGCTATTCATGTGTGAGATCTTCATGGACTCCATACAAGGAAACCCAACCTATTTTTTCATTAATTTAATTCATTAGAGCCAACCTTTTGTCCGAAGAAAACTTTAATTTCAAGAATATGGAAAATCACAGATAAATAGTTTTGATAGAACAGAAAGAAAAGAAGATTAGATGTGCGTTATTTTCTTATTAGTAGATGCCACCTCCTAAAATCTATTCGCTGTCCTAGAAAACATAAATTTTATTAATATATATCAAGCATTATGTTTGAGCAGTACCATAACCCATAGCCTCCTTAGTTAGACAAGCATTTTCATTTTGCGCATTATATATCTCCCATAAATTTCCAATCTGGCCTATCGTAGATCTTTCTCCCAATTCCTTGAACCATTTAAAAGATATAGTTTGTGCATTATAAAGTATGGATGATAAGAAAAACAAAACCAATTAGCACAAACCAATGCTTCACAGATCTTCAAAATTTTCTCCGACTAAGTATAGACTCAAAGAAGACACGACACATACCAAAGAAACACATCCAATAATTCGTTCAAAAGATGGTAGGGTGCAGGTTTCGACTATTCAGTTGATGTAGGAGGCAATTCTCCAACCACTAGCTGATTTTTTTTTCTTTATTTAGTTTAATTATTTGATATTATCAAAGATTTAGGATATCAATCTTGATTTATTTCTCTTAATAGTTGAACTCTCTGATTCAAGTTTCCCATAAATATGAACAAAGAATAGAATTTTCTCTAGTTCAAATGACCACCTAATTTGATTACTAAGTTTGCTCGTTTGACATATCTTTTTCTGCCTCAATTGGCGTATCTATCAATTTCATCTCTCTCTGGTTATTTTCCTCCACTTTCTACTAATCTAAAACCTAACTTTCTACATGCTTTCGCTCAGCATTTGTTGGTATTTGAATCTAGATCCGTTCTTTATCAATTGGCAATTGGGTTAGATCTCCCCAACATTAATTGGAGCTAGAACTTCGCTTCGAGTACATCCTATTATTGTATAACAATTCTTGACCAAAGGCCAATGGCTACAATTGCATTTTGATCTGATATGCTCATGAAGATATGTGGCATTCATGCCTATTGAAACTTCACCCACCATCCTAGCTGATTGGGAGCCACTCTATATTTGGTATAATTTTCTCTTAAAAAATTGTTTTAATATTTATTAAATCTGGTACTACTAAATTTTATAAAAATAGGGTTATCAAGATTGGTCTGACTATTACTATTATTATGATCATCATGTTATTGTAATAGTTTTGACTGTCAATATTCTTACAACTATTGCCATAAATATGATTATCATAAATCCTTAATAATCATGAAGAGATTAATTTTTTTTTTAAGGATCTAGAAAAGATGTCGATAATTTTGGTAGAATTTAATAGATTTAACCAAAAACTGTACAGGAGACGGATAACGATCCAAAGCCAATTCCCTAATGTGCAACACGGCAAGATTAGTACTCTCAATATCTTGAAGAGTTACTGATGATGAGAGTGAAGTGAGTGGGGTAAAGTTCAAACAACTAATTTGGATGAATTTATTGAAACACATTCTGAAATTCTAAATTTAGGAACATGATTTCTCCGATTAATTATATGCGGAAGTGAAAATTTCCTTATACTAAATTTACTCTAAAATGGTAAATTTAGGAACATGATTTATATTATCAGTTGCTAACAGATGTATCATACACCTAGTCAAAAAGCTCCTCAAATTTTTTATGATAGTGAATGACGATGCATTGAATCATAGATTCCATGTCAGTGCAATTGAATTATTTACATATAATGCATGCACAGCCACTCTCTTGCCATGCAAAGAAAATTTTGGCTCGTGTGGAGCCACGAATTCATATCTCTGAGTCCATGATTCCAATTTTAGACGAAAGCTCCTTTGTTTAGCATTTGTTAAGCTGACTAGGTTTGACCCATATTGAAAAATATTATGTTAACTACTTGCAATTTTAGTCATAATCAAGAAAAAAAGGGTATGTTGGGAGTCCTAAATCTTATATTTGAAATGAAGTCATGTCCTAAATCTTTCGATTGGTTTACACAATTTTTAAATTTTTTTCGAAAAAGCATAATCAAGTTGTTTTAATCCACAATAATTTAGATTTTCTATGTGACAAACTCAAATTTCATTTGTTTGTATTAATTTCTGACTTAATTACACCAACTAAAAGGTCTAGCACTTGATTACACTTTTTGATAAAGGTTTGAAAGTTCATTGCGCCAACTAAAAAATTTATGATTCGATTGCATTTCATAAATATGTTTTAGGACTTGTGGAACAATTTTCCCATCACAATATTTACAAGTGACTTTAGGAATAAGTGACAAAATGACTCCCAAAACTTATTCTGATTTGGCATGTTTAAGAACTAAAACTTTTTTTTTATTAGTAAAACTCATTTCAGTTCAGCATTTGAGTTTTTCCATTGCCCAAATTAGTTTCAGGAGGACGGAAAGCATATATGGCATTTTTCATCGAATTTTCCTTTTTTTACTTGTAAAATGCGGTGCTGATATGGAGATGCCACATTAAAAAAGGTGACAAAAATTTTGAAATAAGTACACTCAGCACCCTCACCAGGCCGCCAGCAATCGCCAAACTTGGCTGAGCACACTGGCCCCTGCCGTAGGCCCTACAAGGGTTAATGGCCTTGTTGTGACCACAGCGAGGGTTGTTAGCCCTCATCGGTAGGAAAGGAAGCAATAGTGGCACTCCCTATGTAGACCTTCCACCCTCCCCCTCCCCCTCCCCCTCAGCGACTATCGACCTTTCGTAGGACTTTTTTTTATTTTCAGTTTCATATTAGCGCTGATCTTTTTTTCTTATTTTTAGTACGTTCTTTATTTATTTTTTTCAATTTTTCGATGCCGCAATAGTGAAACAACTCCCTTTGGGTTTGAGGAAGCTCCATCACCGCACTAAAGCCCATGCAAGAATGAAAATATGATAAAAATGCAGAATTTCTCTTAAAAAAAGGGATGGACTCAACAAACTGTGCAAATTTTAGGACTTAAGTGCCAAAGCAAAACAAGTTTTAGAATTTGTAGTGTCATTAACCCTTAATCTTACGTTGAACAATATTTAAATTTAAGCAAACATCTTTAGCATTTTCTAGACTCTAGATTAATTAAAAGTTGTTAATTGAAGCTTAGCCTCTCATTAATATTTGTACTTTAGCTACAATTTAGTTTAAGACTTGAAAGGGAAAGAAAAAAAGTATTAAGTTTTTGAAATTTGTGAAAAAGTTTTGATATACATTTCAATATTTGTATATTAAAGAAGTAGCTTTGAGATGTTTCTTATTTGAGGTCAAATATTGGTAAACGAAAACAAAAACGATAAGTTATCATAGGTGACTGCTCATACCCTTAGCTCAAACCATCAGGACAACAAACTAGATATGCCATTGGAGAAGAATGAGTGCAAACCTTTTCAATGAGAAAAAGTGGTTGATGTGTTGGATTGCAGCCCTCTAATTTTCTACAACTGGCATCTCCTAAAATCACCTTCACAGCTTTACAATCTTCAATAGCAAACTCTTTCAAGGAGGGCCACTTTAAAATATGCTTCCCTTGGTAGAAACTTTTGAGTTTTGGCATGCTGTGAAGATACAGAGTAACAAGTTGAGGAATCACAATTTTTTCAGTTGCTTCTTCAGGTTTCTCCTCTTCTTTGGTGACAATGTACTCCATCTCTCCACAACCATTGAGACCCAGATATCGGAGTTGTCCTAGACTTTTTGCCATAGACATTGTAAAAAGGTTTCTTAGATGTGGGCACCCCTCAACTTTCAAGGACTCCATATAGCGAAGCGGCCTCTCTGACATGAATGAAGGAATCACATTCACTAGTTTAAAACACTGCTTCACCTTGAGGACCTTTAGATAGTAAAAGGACTCCACAAGGATTTTATTGTTCCATAGTTCTTCTTGTTGAACTCCCTTAATGTGTAGCTCTTCTAACTTTGGAAATGCAATCTACAAATGTACAGAGATAAATTGAAAATACCCAAAATAACTTAGGACCAAAGCACAAAAAAACAAAGAAATATAACAAATCAGATTAATCAGGATACGATACCTTCTCATCAAATAGAGGATATAACCCATCACCAGCACAATCCTCTAAACTAAAACAAATCAAACTCGCAAGGTCACCAAGCTTGAGTTTAGTTAAATGACGAAACTCGAATGTCTCTGTGGTTTTCCCTTTTCCTTCTTCCATCATAATTATGCCCCGCAGATTATTGCAACAAGAAACATCAAGCACTACAAGTTCATGAAGAGTTTTGGCCGTGGTACTTGAGAAGAGATATGATAAACTATGACAACGTCTCACGTTCACTTCCATCAGACTAGGAAATGTCAAGGTTACTTCACAGTCACTCTTCAAAATGTCTGTCAGCCTTGGTAGATTCAACAACTTCAATTTTTTTAATGCAGAGAGTTTCAATGGCTTTTGCCTTTTCTCAGAGCTGAGGGTTACCGGTTCAAATAATGCTTCCAAGGAGGGACACCCAACCACCTCAATTTTACTCAGGGTCGGCAACCTATCCATTGAATTTGATGGAAAAACATATGACAAATTTTCACAAAGTTCAACAGTGAGGGATGCAAGTTTGCAGAAGGACTGTTCGTGGAGTGGATTGTGCCATATCCTCTTTAGTTGGCACATGGACGAAAGCTTCAATTCCTCCAAGCTTGGAAAAAGAACCTGCGTACAAACCAAGGTTGAATAACTGACATATTTGGTACGGAATTTATTATGCCTATTATTTAGGGACGTCTTTGGGAATGAACAACATCATGAGTTAGTTCTTGCACCGTGAATTGCTGAACTTTTTGTACAGAATAATGATCCAGTTTATAAGAAATTGCTTCACCGACCAGAACTTGAAGAATCCTAAATAAATGAAAAGAAAACTATAGATGCTTGATTACCTTTTTAATGTCAATGTCAGCAATCGGTTGAATTCTACCTATATAAGAACCTAAGATGCCCCTTTTCTCGTCATGAAAATATTAATTTATATGGAGAACTAGTCATGTAGCCAAGAAAATGGAGTTACTTCATTTAATAAATGATTTTAGCCGAGAATTATGCTTTTGCAGCTTGGGTCACATTATAAACATAATTTTAAGGTAATTTAAAAAAAGGTTTCCCATATTTTTATTCTATACTAACAGAATAGTTACAGAAACTGTTATATCCAAGCAATAGTGAACAAATGAATGCTAGATGTTTTTCTAACTAATACTTTGACGAATATTTTATTACAAAAAAATAAAGAGAAGAAATTTGAACATGTGCAGCGCACTTAAATTTTACTAGTAATATTAGAAAAGTGGTTAGATTATAGATTTGCGGTAGATTTGATCACCACGGAAGGTCAATATTACAACCAGGGGTAAGGAAAACAAATTGGCCTATTGAATTTTTCATTTCGTAGTCACATAATAGTCCATCAATTAACATATAAGAGTATAAAAAGATTTATATAATGAAAGTTTATGTAGAGCCACATTTTATTCTGGAAAACAAAATCTCAAAGACAGATTATTTGTCTAATTTTCTGCATCCTATTATAACCTCGCATTTCCATGCCCCAAATCTCAAAAACAAATTATATACCTGTTGCTTGTCGAAGAAATCGACTGAATTGTCCATAGTTTTATAGAAGCTTGTCATCTTTGGCAAGTTTTGTAATGTCATCCTACGCAAATTGCATGACTCTACTTTGGTATCATCATATATTTCATCTCCGTCTTCATCCGCCTCCACATCTACAACAACTTGCTGCATCAAGTGGCATCTGTTTATTTCAATATCTTCAAGCTGTGATATTATTCTCTTCATAGACAAAGGAAACAAATGTTTGATTTTACCACAACTATCCACTTTCACAATCTTTAATTTGCTGAAAGATTCTAGAGCAAGACATCCATGACAAATCTACTTCAAGTTGTTTAGATTCTTGAGAAACAAAGATTCCAATCTCGTAAATGTGATGCATTGGACATATTCTTTGGAGTGAAAAACGTAATGAAATGAGGGGCTATTTTGTACGTAAAGATGCTTCAATCCTTGAAAACCTTTGACACACAAATTGTGAATGCTATCGTCTCCATCTTGCAACCCATCCAAGTGGAGATCTTGCGTCCCCTGCAAACATTTCTGTACCCACTCTTTAAGAAGAAGATTGCTTGAATCCAACTTGAGCTTTAAAGTGTTGGATTCTTTGAATTCACTTGACCAATGCCAAACATCTCCAATTTGGATTATATACTTCTTCAATTCCCCAAATGGCAGGTCTATTGAGAGATTGGTAGAGCAAGGAATAGAAATAGTCATAGTGTTTAGCTTTTTCATGCTCTTCAACTCAACCAGGCTAGCATTGCTTCGCGGTGCTCTATCTTCGGCCTCCCACTGATCAAAACTGTCTTCCATAAACAACTCTTCCAAATTAACCAAGCTTCCAAGCAAACCAGGTTCGATGACTTTGAGCCTGATGCACCTTGTCAAGTCCAGAAACTTCAATTCTGTTAGTTCACCTATTTCTTTGGGCAGTCGAACGATTTTAGATCCATGGAAACTTAGGAATTGCAATGCTTTCAGCTTTCCAAGAACAGTGACATCCTCCAAATTGCAGAAATCAAGATTTAGCGAATTTAGGTTTTCAAGGAGCTCAATCGTTGAAGGTAGAGAAGTGAAGGATAAGCAAGTCAAGTCCAAGACTTGGAGCTTCTCCATAGATTCAAAAAATGACCCAGCAATTTTGAGAGATGGGTTGCTATCGGCTAATATAAGCATCCTCAAATTTGGGCAGTCTAATTTTTCAGGAAGCTCATCAATGCCAACAAAAGTGATGGATATTGCAGTGCATTTTCTGAGCTCATCCTTTGACCATTCTTTAAACCCATATTCCTTCCTCCCGACCAAGGCGTTCCATTCCGCGGAAGTAATAGAGATGGCCATGTCAACAAATATGTCATGCATTCTTAGCACTTCCATGTCATCACTATCTGATAACAAAGAAAAGTCTTGCAGACTCCGTACATCCAAAATCAACCTATCTCTAACGTGTGCAATGGTATTGCTGAATTTTTTATATAAACCCAAACCCATGCAGTAGGCAAGCATACACCTCATGGGCATACCCCTAGAGTCTAAAGCAGAAACCAAGAACAATTTTCTGATCCTCTCGTCTTTTAAGTCATTGTAATTTAGTTCCACTATTGATTTTACATCCAACACGTCTCTATGGGTTGAAGCATCCCTCCATGCAACCGAATCTCCGTGTTTCAACCTTTTTGCAAACGCAACAATCAAAAGTGGCAATCCTCCACAATTCTTGACCACTCCATCTACCCAGGGTTTAATATCAAGATTATTAAGTCTGTCCCCCATTGTCCTTTCCAAAAGCCTTAGTGCTTCCCCATTATCTAACTCATTGAGTCGGAATTCTTGGTCAGAGCACATATCAGTGCGCAAAACTTCTCGATTTCTAGATGTTAGCAATAATTTGCAATGTCTTACTTTGTTATCATATTCACAAGGGATGCCAATTTCATTCAACTCTAATTTCTTCCACAAATTATCTAAAATTATGAGAATTTTTTTCTTGGAATCACTCTCTAACCTCTTGCACAAAAGATTTGCTCTCCCACGAGGAGTTTCCTCATTCCTTATATTTAGACCCAATGCATAAGCGATTTCTCCCTGAATAGTTTTTAGATCTGGATTGCGTGATACATTTGCCATGACAACCACATCAAACAACTTCTCTTCCCTTGCTCGTCTTTCGATGTCCGCCAAAAGCTTGGACTTGCCAACCCCACCTGGACCATACACCCCAACCACACAGATCTTGTCATCAACTATGGCCTTAATAACCTTCTCTATGATTGAAGCCCTCGACTCAAGGACACTATTGTCGACAGATGTAGCAGCGGAAGTGGTAGCGGTGACAATTCCTATCGGAGTGTTCTCACGGTAGACCTTCTGGAAGGTACTATCTGTGCTTGTCTTATGTAGTCCCTGAATGACTTCAGTCATCTCCTTCACCTTCCTGCCAATTGGATAGCGCACCACGGGGTTGGGAATCCACTCGTGGAAGCAAGCGCTCTTTGCATTTTTGCCACGTTCTAACAGGTGTTGTGCTTCCTCAACCTTCTTCGCCACACTCTCCAACCAAACCTCAACATCAAGGTATATAGATTTTCCATCATACGTGGCTTCGTTGACGGAGCCCTGCACCCTGTCCCTTACAGCTTCCAACAGCTTGATTTCAGTTTCAAGACCTTCGACGTAGGTCTTGTAGCGCAACACGTACCCAAATTGACGTCCAACAAGAGGAATCAGGTAATCACCAAGTTTCGACACAAGATCCGATGCACATGCCTCAACCATGATTTCTTCTTCAATTTCTAGAAATTCCTCTTTCCCCCTTTCTTTGTTCCTCTTGTTGTTGCCTCCTTTGGTTGTTTGCTTAAACAAGTGGACGTGAAGGAAACTGAACAGAGAGCTGAACTAATCACTCCGTGGATGAAGAGAAAGGCAAAGTGATAAAACGATGAGAATAGTGAAACAAAACCAGAGAGAGAGAGAGAGCCTTGAGTGTACGGAAGCAAGAGCGATGTTAAAAAACAGAAACGGGGGAATATCAGCAAGAGCAGCTTAGAACGTAGAGTTACTTGGGAAAAAACTTGGTTGCTCCCCGATGATGGCTCACTGCACTCGGTGCACCCAAGTAGCGCGTTACTGGTTTTAGTGGAGAACTTGCTGATGATCTTACCTGGAGAAGGCAAGATGTTATTGGTCTACCATGTGCAGTAGAAGGCTAAATTTTTTTATTTACCAAAAAAATAAATTTCTTCCTTACTAGTTCAACAATTGTCGATTTTTTCAATCAGTGATATTTAGAACTTCTTCTCAATATTTCAAAGCTTAATACATTTCTTTTCATTTCCATGATTTTGCAAGAAAGTAATAAGTACTTTTTTTTAAAAAGCTAGTTAATAAGCAACATTTGATAGCTGATTCTTGTTTCGATGTTTGCACCACCACTTGGATTTGAATACGTGCGAGGTTACAAATTAAAAGATGACGTGTAATATTAAAATAGCTGGTAATTGTTTTGATGTTGATACCCACCAATACTTGTTTTAATAGATGGTATTCATTAGAGTGGCAAACTCTGAATATTAGATATGACCTCCAAATAATAGGGGTCTTTTAATGCCTGCACCTAAATGGAAGAAATTCTAAATTAAAGGACAATATTGCACCAATTAAAATTTTTGATACCGTCAGTTTATTTTAAATAATAGAAATACGGGGGGCTATTTTATCCCTATCTTTGGCTTGGTATACATATTTTATTATCAATTGACCAAAATAACTTTATGTTCGGAAACAAAGGTCAATGATTAATTCACCCTGCTTTTTCCGGTCTCATCCCCTCTTCACCTCCTATGTTTATTGTTAATTGACTAAAATATCCTCCTCTATTTGAAAATATATTAAACATTAATTAACCATGCTTTTTTTGTAATTTCCCATGGATTGAATTTCGTAAAATTGTTAAGTTTGTTTTGGTCCATAAAATATTTGTTTGCTTAGATCGTTAATTATTTAATGTAGTTTTTCTATTTATCTTATTTGCAATAGGATGGCGCAATGCCATTTTTATATTAAGCACTATTGGCTCTACCTTTTGACTTGAGCAAAGTTTTCATTGTCCTTACTCTCTCCCTCTCTCATGTACGCACGCACACACGCAACACCAATACGCATATTCATTGTTCATCAATAAAAAAAACTTGGAATTGAGAAATCGATTAGTTGAGAATTGTATAAAACAAGGGAGAAATGACGAGGACAGAAATCATCACTGCGGTTCTATCCAACTTGCCCAGAGAAATAATTGCAAATGACCATTAGAGGGAAACAAAATGATGAAGAGGAACTGATATCGGTATCTTGATCTCCCTAAACATGATTTCAGTCTGAGCCTAGACGGAGTCGGCTGTTCCCTACTTGTCAACAGCGACGATCTTAACATCTTCCTTTCTTTCTTCATTATTGATGGCGTAGAAAGAGGTGGCACTTCTTTTTGGTTTTCATTTCTTTTCGTTGATCATGCTATGTGGAGTTGGATAGAGCAAGTTGTTAAAACAAGGAGCGGCTATTATTATCTTTTCTAACAAGCCTTTGTGGGCCTGACCAAAAAATAAAATGAGCGCAAAAGGCGCTGATATGGTAATTTTATATTATTGAAAAGGTACATATCAAATAAAATTGATGATTCTTAAATAGAATATATTTATCAAGAGAGACTAGATTCCTTAGAAAATCATCAACTTTAGGTCAAGTTTTCATTCTAACTAAAGTTATATCTCATTAAAAATCATCAACTTTTGCTTCATACCTAAATCTAGGTTCAATTAACTTTTGGTCTTATGGTGTCTTAAACATCTGACACATCATTCTTTTTTTCAAAATCAGAATTATATGTAACTTTTCCTTCTTTTTTGTTCTTTTTTATTTTCTTTTTTTCTTCCTTCTTCCTTTCACTACCCAAAGTTGTCCGTCCATGGCCACCTTGTACTTTATCTGCACACATTTGTTTATACTATTCACCAGAATGAGCTAGATCTGAATTCCAAACCCATTTCCATTTTATTTCAGCTTCTTATGTGTACCTCTGCTGTCATTGCATTTTTATGCTTGCTTAAAGAAACTGGTTGTGATCTTTTTCAGAACAGAATAGAAGGAAACTTTCTTCTGATTAACCCATTTTGAACCAAGAAACATGTATGGGACCTGGAGTGATGAATCTAGCAACACAAATCTGAGGTCGAGCCAACTCCAGAACTCAAATCTAGGGATCGCTTGAGCTTAGATCCCAAATTTAAAGATCTAGTGTGCTGGTCAAGCTCAATTGTGGTGAGAACGAGCCATAGCTGCGCTGGTAGACGTCGGAAGCAAGGGTCATGGGCCAGGAGTACAAGCGTTAGTGGTGAAGATATTTGGCAAGCGATTGGGGAAAACAGAGATCTCAACGGTGATTGAGGGCGGAAGTGAGGATGAACAAGCAAGGTGATGGACAGAGGGCTAGGATGGCGGTGAGGTGATGGTGGAAGGCGAGTCACGGAGTTGAGTTGATCGTGCTGGTGACTTGAGGGTGGTCAGGTTCTTGTAGAGTAAAAGGGAGAAGAAGAAAGGGAAAAACAATATAAAAGAAAATGGAAAACAAATATAAAATTATGACTTGAAAAAAGATAATGACCTGGAATTTACCCATGAGACATTTAACAATATTAGTTGACGAAAAGTTAACCAAGGCCAGATTTGGGTGTGAAGTGAAATTTAATAAGTTTTTGTAAGACAAAATTGAGGGTCAATTCCATAAAAAACCCCCAACTATGACTTCAGTCTCAAAAATACCCCAAACTTTTTTTTGTCTCAAAAAAAACCCTCAACTTTTGCTTTAGTCCCAAATCTACCCTCCGTCGAAAATCACCATGAACTCCTTTAACGTGGCCTCGCCGGCGCCGGAATCAGACGAGGGCCGCCTCGTCGGCGCCGGAATCAGGCGAGGGCCGCCTCGCCGGCGTCGGGCCAGAGCGGCCCAGGCCTGGGCGACCCTCGCCGGCGTCGGGCGAGGGCGGCCCAGGCCTGGGCGACCCTCGCCGGCGTCGAGCGAGGGCCGCCCAGGCCAGATCTGGCTCAGGCGGCCCTCGCCGGACGCTGGCGAGGGTCGCCCTTGCCCGATCTGGCCTGGGCGGCCCTCGCCCGACGTCGGCGAGGGCCGCCCGAGCCTCGCTGGGCGAGGGCGCCCTCGCCCGACTCAGGCGAAGGTCGCCCTCGCCAGATCCGGCGAGGGCGACCCAGGCGAGGGTGAGGGCCGCCCAAGCCAGATTCGGCGAGGGTGAGGGCCGCCCAAGCCAGATCCGGCGAGGGCGGCCCTTAGCCGGATCTGGCGGCCCTCGCCGGCGTCGGGCGAGGGCCGCCTGAGCCAGATCTGGCCTGGGTGGCCCTTGCCCGACGTCGGCGAGGGTCGGCGAGGGTCGCCCAGGCCTGGGCAGCCCTCGCCCGACGCCGACGAGGCGGCCCTCGCCTGATTCCGGCGCCGGCGAGGCCACGTTAAAGGAATTCACGGTTATTTTTTACGGATGGTAGATTTGGGACTAAAGGAAAAGTTAAGGGTTTTTTTCGAGACAAAAAAAAGTTTGGGGTATTTTTGGCACTGAAGCCATAGTTGGGGGTTTTTTATGGAATTGACCCCAAAATTGAAGCAAAACTTGGGCACATTAAATTTGTGGCTTCTTTAGAGAATTAGGCCCCAAAGAGGGAAGAAAAAAGAAGAGTAATCGAATCTTGGATCAATAGCAAATGTCATATTTTCCTCTCTTACTTTCAATTTTGAGAGAGATATAAATACAAAAAAAAAAAATTATAGTAATAAAGAGGGACAATTGAAGGGAAAGAAAGTTATGAATTAAGTCTTTGTTGACATCTAAATTTTGGCAATCCATTTAATTATCCATTAAATGCATAGAAAATTAGAGATTAATTTCTAGCTCCTAGAAAAAATATTTTTTATTAAATTACATGGCATATAAAAATTAGGAGCATTTGTACTACTAGTATCAAAATTAAAAAAATTAAAAAAAAAAAAAGCAAGACCGGGCCGGGGGCAGGCCGGCCCGGCCTTCTCTTTTCCCTTCTTCCTCTTTCCCGTTTGGGCCCAGCTCAATTTCCCCTTGTCCTTGGCCCAGCCCGCGGACCTCTTCCCTACTCCTTCTCCCTCACCCACTGCACGCAGTCTGCAAACGGGAGACAGGAGGTACAGAGGCAGAACCTCAGCGACGACCAAGGCTGGTGGTCGGAGGCCAGGCCGGCAGGAAAGCTGGCGGTAGCAGGGTCCATGCGCCCCTGCCGGCCAGGTTTAAAAGGAGATAGGAGGACTCGGTTCTTCGGGGATTTCAGTTGGTGGAAGAGAGAGATTCGAGCGGGAGAGAGAAGGAGCGAGTAAGAGAGAGAGCGGGCTCCCAACACCTCGGCTCCGACGACCTCTCCCGGCTACGTCCTCAAGCCAAACAGGTTAGCCTCAGCTCTGCTATTGCCCTGTCTTGGGCACGCCGGGCTGGAGCTCACGGCTGCTCGGCTCACACGAACGCTGGCCCACTTCGTCCTTGTGTCTTGTCCCTGCGTTCTTGTACGTTGATTTTCATGAGTCCCGGCACGAGTTTGAGCCTCCGCCGGTTCGTTTTTCTGGCGTTTCAGATAGTGAGCTCTAATTGCTCGATGAAAGGCTTAACTTAGATCCACTTCCCTGTTCCTCGTTTGGGGCGGAGTCGACATTCCCGTGTGTGTTGTTAATCTTCCTATTTTACCAAGATTTCGAGCTTGACGTTGTTTGGGGGGCCGCCCGCGGCTATGTTCGCCTTGGCCCTGCCGTTTCTCTTATTGTGTTGGTGCCGGTCGAGTGGTTTGGCTCTCAGCCGGCGGCGGGGAGGTTGGCCGACAAGTGACGTTCAGGGTGGACAACCGATAAAGGGTGGTAGCTCGGCGGCGGGCTTGATATTTGGGTGAGGTTTGTCTAAAAACGTAGGAGCTTCAGGTGAAGGACATCGCTCGAGAAGGGGAACGTCGTGGAGAAGAAGAGATGAAAGAAAATGAAAAAAAAAAAAAGAGTAATAAAAAGAAAAGAAAATAAGACAAAATGGGGAGGAGTAAATTAGCATAGGCTTAATTAAATTAATTAAATTTGGGTCTGTCATGGGTTTAAGCGGGTTAGGGCGTGCTTGGGCTCCGGTAGATGTGGGCTTAAAGTTAAATTGATAGGTTTGGGCTTAGCTGGAGAATTTTTAGATGTAGGCTTAATCTGGTTAGAGTCAGATTGGCCTCCAGTAGATTAGCCCATTTCTCTTCCCATGTGTTTAAGTTTTTGGCCCAAGCCCGAGAGTCAAAGTTCAGCCCATATTCGGACTGGCCTCAACAGCCTAGCCCGGACCCCTATTTCCGGATTAAAAATAAAAAAAATTCCGAAAATTAAACAAAAATGGAAAAAGCTTAGAAATTAAATTTGAACTAGCCTTGTTAGATTTTTCATGTTAATTCTAGTTCAGAATTAGCTTAGTATAAAAAAAAAAGTGAAAATCCTTTGATCTATAAAAATCATGCTCAAAATTAAACAAACTCTTAGGACTTTACAATAGGGTTTAAATGTTTTTTTTTTTAAGATGAACACTCTTGATTATGAACTTTCAATATATTAATTTCAGTTTCCCTTTAGCCTAGTTAGGAATGGTATATTTCTTATTTTGTGGCATTAGATTCTTGCATGATCACCTTGTATGTTAGTAAATAGGTTTAAAATCAATTTGGATTGCTTGACAAATATCTTCTAAAAAAATTGAATAAGATTAAATATCGAAAGGGTACTAATTAATCAATTAGTATAACAAAATCCTTGATCCTAGATTCTCTACTTATATAGAAAGTGAGGTATACTCTCATACATCCTCATTAGAAACTCTTTCTCTCTCTCTCTTATTTATTTGTAGATCTTCTTGCTTCCTTTGTTGTTAGGGAATCAAATTAAATTATGTTTTATTAGGAACGTAATGATATAATTTACAGGCTTTGCCCTATTATTTATTAGAAAAAAAAAATGGAACATGTTTAAAGCAATGATTTCCAAGTCTCCAGTGGTATAATCTACATATACACTTGAGCTTTACTTCAAATATAAAGTAGATGGCTTTTAATAAATTGAGAGCGAGGTCATCCATTAATGAAATCATATGTATAGATATATCAACTAAAGGTAGGGCCCTTAAATAGTTTCACAAAACCACTTTTAAAAAAAAAGGGATGCCTTAAGTTTATTAGGGCTTGATCAATTGCAGTTATTTTGCCCATTTTTGCTTCCTCTCCCTTTTCTTTTCTTTTTGGTTTATTGGGGTTTACTTAATCAGTTGAACTAGATCGCTAAACAAAGAGGGCAAACGTGAAGCAGGTGCTGATTGCACACGAAAAGTTGATATATAATGACACACATACCGAGAGTGGCTTCGACGGGAGGATGTAAGAGCAACTGAGATTTATTGGCAGTCAACTTGTCTGTGAAGATGGATGAAGAGGATTGTAGGCCAAAAACAGTCCTGATAACACCAGAATATACGTGCAAAAATTGGCACAACGCAAAATCAAGAGGACACTGTGGGGGAAGAAAACAGCAGGGAACTGAAAATTCATCTTAGAGAATATGTAATCAAGAAAGATGTTTCGGTACCTTCAGCTTCGACTTGGAATGACTAGAGGATGAAGGGATTCTTTGCTCCAGTTCTTGCACTGCGCCAATGATACATATGATTGCCAATGACACATATAAGGGCAAGTGCTTGGTTGGCCATTTTTATAATGAGCGCTATTGACTCTACTTCTTGACTTGAGCACGACAAACAACCTGCAATTAAGAAAATGATTAGTTGGGAAATGATGAGGACAGAATTCATCGCTGTACTTCTGCCAACTTGCCCAGATAAAACAATTGCGGAAGACCATCGGATAAATACAAACGAAACAAGGCAACGACCTCAACGTCAATCTTTCTTTCTTCGTTCTCGATGGGGTGGAAAACACGGCATTTCCTGTCCTTTTCCTTTGTTTGCCTTCATCATATGCTATCATGACATAAACAAAGCAAGTTGCTAGAAGGCGCCGGAGCCCAGCGACAGAAACCACGGTGGGGTGGGGTGGGGTGTCGTTTGAAGTTTTCATATAACTGGTGGGCCAAATCGAAGGAAAAAATGATCTAATTTTCAAGAAAAAGCACACGCTTTTCGATGGACAAAAATGGCCACTATTATTTTTCCGTCTAAATGAGTCTATGTGTCAGACATCACTTACATGGTAAGTTGATATAGAACTTTCTATTGTTGAAAAAGTAAAATAAACAAAGTTGATGATTTTGAACTCCAATTAAAATGATTTTTGTTAAAGACGAAAAGGAAATTAACAGAATAAAAACAAATGTCACATTTTCCTTCTCTTTCTTCTTTCAATTTGCAGACAGATCACGAACATAGAACAAAATCACTGTGAAAAAGAGTTAACGGCTAAAGGGAAAGCAAATTATGAATTTCGTGTTATACCTACAACAGAGAACATGACGGTTTTAGACAAGAAAGAGGAGCTGCCATCGATGCACTTCGGATTTGAATCTACAAGATTAGGGTTAGGGTTGGCAATTAGAGGGGCGTAAGCGCGAGTTTGCTGTCAGCGTTGTCCTCGAGGTCGTAATTGGGTTGAGAGATAGGTCGATGGCTTCCCTGCCCCAGTTGAGGCAAAGCTTACAAGTGGCCGCCTTGGTGTTCACCAGTTCCACTCGTGATCACCATGAGCAGATTTGTGATTGCCGCCGTTGTTTATCTTTTAAATCTTTTCCTTTTATCTTATTTTTTTGTCTTTGGATCTAAATGTGAAGAAGCTAATCACCCAAGTTATGATAATAATGACCCACAAGGCCCACCCATGAAATGTTGGATGCACTCATTGATCATGAACTTTCAATAAGTACATCACACATGACAACAGTCAATTGACTCAAAGCAATGCACATACGTTAAAGATTGAGTCAAGGAGAATCCATCAACTGGGAACAATCACCGCTAAGGAATCAGGAGTAGTTGCGAATCATTCTTAGAGTAGCGCACAAATCAAGATGTCTAGAGATTCTTAGGAAAGATCAAAATGCATAATGGAAGTATCAATCAAAAGACACAATAGGAATCAACGAAGGGCATTACAAATCCGTAACAACACGTCAGAATGACTCTGAAGATACGAGAATTAGTAGAGTAGGTTAGATTAGATGGATTTGAATTTTGAACTAGATTAGGTTTTCTAATTCTGATATTTTTCTTTATTTATAAAAGCATTTCCACCATGTTTTATTAAGTGTTTTTGTTAACTGTTTCTACGCATTCTGGTCATCTCCATCGGCAGTTCATGTTTAGTTTCAGTCATCGAGCAAGCATGACCTCCAAGAATATAAACCATATGCTCTCATTCCAAAGAATTTCATGCAATTTTTATTATTATTTCCATTTTACTATTTGTCCATCAATAATTATTTGAACTTTAAAAAGTCCGTAAGGTTTGAAAGCATATTAAAATCTATTTACTTTTGATCTGAACTCAAAATTAACAATATAATTGGCCGTCAATCATCCAGAGTTTAGTTATTAATTGAAACAATCGAATGTCTGACTACACAACCTTTGCAAAAGTTCACGTGATACCATGCTATCGTGTCTTGGAGACATTAAGTTAGCGACGAAGAGTGCTGGGCCCAAATGGCCATGGTGGGTTGGAGTGTCCCTCGTAAAATTATCAAATAACTGGTCGGTTACCTAATTGGTGATGTTAATACAGTATTTTACAGACTCTGATTTGTAATCTTGAGAATTTTTCTTGTCTTAAATAAGAATAAAAGAAACATTTGATTTTTTCATATCATATAGTTTTTTTATTCAAAAACATGGGGTACTAGAACTTTCAGAGTTAGACTTATCCACATTAATGTATGTAAATTACCAAATTTATGTCAGTCGGGACTTATCAAATACTTTTTGAATTGCAGGAAGAGAATAGGAAAATTCAAGTTTATGATCCTTAGAAGTTGAACAAATCCAAGGTGTCATCCATTGAGGGTCAAATGTGGAAAAAAATCTTAATTTCTCAAAACACTTTGAAAGTGTATGTAATACTAGTACAAGTTAGGTTGGAGAAACGTTTCATTAAGAAAGTAGTTATGAAGCAACAATCACAATTTCTTTGCAGTTGGAACTTGTATGAGGCAAATAGGATAGCATAACCAAGCTTTCAAACCAATTAATGCTTGCGTCAACCTTGGGCGATTGAAAGAAATATGGGTCTCAAATTGGTCCTTTTCTAATAGACTTTCTCAAATAAATGGTCCTTTGCTAAAAGAAGTTTTAATCATGACTCAGGTCTTTCTCCAAAAAGATTCAATGCTTATGCTAGTCGAGGTCCTTTTTGTTTTTTTCTTTTTTGGTCGAAATGTTAGTCAAGATCTTCATAGAGATAAATCCTTACATGATGCAATTTTGTAAGAGCCGTGTAATCATCTCATTTACCGGCGGCTTTTGCAAGATGTTGAATAGCATGCCTTGAAGCATTTTTTCATCAACTCAACCAAAATGCCTTATTCTATAATGACCTCGCTTGCAAACATTATGGAGTGGTGTGATCCCACAAACTGACACGGTTTCGCAAATCCTTCCAATCTAATAAGGGCAAGATTTAATTAATAAGCAATAACAAAACATGAGCTCGCCATAAGATTCACTTTTTCTCTTACAAATGTAGGGAAATAAACTAATATTTCTTTTTTTAAGCTATGACGAGTAAAAGACAAAAATGTTATCGTAAGGGCTTACGTGATAGTTTCTTCATCGACATGTACTATTTCTCACACTAGTCTATAGGATGGAGATAAGTATATTTATTAACTATTCTATGTTTGAAAATATATAGCTAACAGATGGGTTGTAGTTAGGACCTTCCACTGTTGTCGTAATTGATAACAAACCTAATTTATTTGACCACATGGAGTCGTGAAGCTTCTGTTAGTTAATTTGGCCATTTTCACTTGAATGAATATCACTCAAATAATTCTGAGTGCTTGGTAATTGCTTCAAAAAAAAAAAATTTGAAAGTTTGCAATACAAACCAATCCTAGCTAGGTTTGGCAGTGGACATGGCTGTGCATTTTAAATTTGAATTTCAATTGCCCAACCCAGCAGGTTTGTAGGCCACTTTTTGGATGCCCGGACGCCTCAGTGGTAAAGAAAAAAAATCTATTTAATTGATTTATTAGTGATGGCATGGAGACCACCACAGCCGATGAGGATTAGTCGAAAGAGTTTGTCTTCCTATAAGTAAGGTATCCCGTTGTCTTGGGAATGTGTGTACATAAAAAAACTTGCAAAATCTCTCTTGTATGCACATTCCAAATGAACTTATTGTGAGAGATATTGTGGGTAAAGGAATTCACCGTATTTGTAAAGGAGTGTTGTCTCCATTGCAAGCCAACACCAGATTTCAAATAATAGTGGAATGAGTATAACTATCGAACAATCTCAGAAAGTGGAGTAGGCGTTAATTTGTGCCGAACCACTGTAAATCGGTTGAGCATCTCTCTTTCCTACTCTTTTTTACATTTATGCACACCAAGTCCTTCATATATTGCTTGTATGAAATCTATTACATATTCAATATATTTTTGCATAAGTTGAATTTCTAAGACAACAGCCCCATGATAATTTTTTTGAATTATGTTGTTTTAATGTGTTAGTGATTATATATGAAAGGAAACATGCTGCATTGTGACTAGCAGAAGTGCCTAGCTTAAGTAGGGTCAATTCCAAAAAAAACCCCAAACTTTAGGTCTAGTCCCAAATATATCCTGAACTTTTTTTTGTCTCAAGAAAAACCCCAAACTTTAGGTTCAGTCCCAAATTTGCCCCGAACTTTTTTTTGTCTCAGAAAAAACCCCAAATTTTAGGTTTAGTCTCGAATCTGCCCCAAACTTTTCTTTTGTCTCAGAAAAAACCCCAAACTCTTATTCCATTCCCAAATTTATCCCAATTTTTTTGTCAAAAAGAAAATCATCAAAATTTACTCTAACCCTAAATTTGTCCTCGTTAGCCTCTGTCCAAAAGCTATATTAGTAATCCCTAATTTTTTATGTCCTAAAATGGTTTTACTTTGAAAATAATTTTCTATGACATATTGCTTATGTATATATATTATCCATGTGGAAATGTCATGTTAAGTTGGGACTAGACCATGGGATATATTTGAGAATAGATCAAAAATTGATGATTTTTTTAGTACAAATGATGGGTAAAACTTCAAATTAGTATACCAATCAATTGCGATGTGTTATTTAATTTAGCAATTTGACAATAAAATTTAATAGAAACTAATAGATGGTAATTTGTTTTGGTGGTCAAAAAATTAATTTTGGGTAAATTTATCATATGTGTACCAATTTGGGATTTTTCATGATATTGACTCTTTTTTTTAGACAACCAAATTTGGAGTAGATTTGGGACTAAAATTAAAGTTTAAGATTTTTCTGAGGCAAAAGAAAAGTTCGAGACAGATTTGAGACTGAACCTAAAGTTTAAGGTTTTTCTTAAGACAAAAAAAAGTTTCGGATATATTTGGAACTAAACCAAAAGTTTGGGGTTTTTTTTGGAATTGACCCAGCTTAAGTAACATAGTCACACCAATCTACCCTAGACCTACTCTACTTTCGACTTAATTTTCCAGTACAACTTCATCACTTTTCATATTCACCATAAATCTAGTGATGGTACAGTTGCTCTTTTGAACGTTTGGAAAATTAAGGGAAATGGAGAAAATGAATGGTTGGGTGGAAAATGCAGAAGAATTTAAATTTTTGTTGAGAAAGAAAAGGGTGAAATTGAAATTCCCTTGTAATTTCCCTCACCCCCATCTCAAACGCTGCAAGACATGGAGCTACGGCAAATAGTAAGTACAATTCTGTTTTTGGGCCTAGGGTTTTCTCAGTGGCACATAGGGATAAAGATTCAATTTAGTCTACATTCTCTAAATAATTTCAACCTAGTCTTGAATGGTCGACGAAGTCAATGATTTTATTCTCATCCACATTTACAGTCAAATAGTCTGCCTTAAGTTTTCTGTCGGTTGTGAAATAGAACCTTGAAAATGAAAAAAGACGTTTATACTCAATTCATTAACCTCCTCCTCCTCCTCCTTCTCCATCTTCTTCGGCTACCCATGCATAGGCAAAAGGCATGAATAGTTTATAAGTCCATATTTATAATGAAATTAAACCACGAGGGAAAAAGTATGGATTATAATAGACTTGAAACATTGGTCACGTTAGTAAATCACTTTTTTAATAAGTTGTAATAGAAAAAAAGAAAAAGAAAAGGTACAATGAAGTCTACAATATCCATTCTTCATATGTATTCTCCACCCAAAGTCTATTAGCAAGTCTCCTGCTTGAAATTTTATCAGCTGATTATATACTTCCTAAAGAGGTGGTAGAAGAGTGTATCGGTTTGATCGGTAGCATACTCTCTTCCTCTCATCTCCTTTTGAGGTTTGTCTCCAATTGGACCTTCTTTTGAATTGTATTTATATTTCACCATTTGGACTGTCCTAAATATAATGATGATGTAAATATTTTATATTTAAAAATTTCCTTACATTGTTGCTTTAGAGACACGAAGACACGCACGTCAGGTGATCATCTCCATTATTGGCACAATTATGGTCAAGGTCTTATGAGTCGTTTCCTTGGCATTATTCTTCGATAACTGGGCTTTGTGAAATTTATGGAGCGATGTGTTCCATTAAGGTAAGACGTTTTCCTCGAGCCCTTCCCATCTAACAAGGACAAGTTTTGATTAGTGAGCAATAATTACATGAGCTCATAAGATTCTACTTTCTCACTCACAAATGGGTGGAAAGAGACTGATATTCCTTTTTTAATGCAATGGTTAGTACAAGACAAAACATAATAGTTAGGGCCTACGTCTTACACATTTTCACACGCCAACGCCAGCTCCAGCTTTCACGTTAGCAGGTATCTTCCTAAATTGGCAAGATAAATTGAATTTATGCCAATGTGAAAAATTTTAAGACTAAATTAATTCAATTGAAATATTTATGATTGAATTGTACTAATACAATATGTATAGAATTTTTCTGATACTTTTTTCTTGTGAAAATTATGGAGTGGTATGGTCCCATAAAGTAAGACATTTTCCTCGAGCCATTCCCATCTAATAAGGACAAGTCTTGATTAGTGAGCAATAATTTACATGAGCATACCATGAGATTTCCCCTTTCTAGCTCACAAATGTGTGGAAAAAGACTAATATTCCTTTTTCAATGCAATGATTACTACAAGACAAAGCACAATTGTAACGGCCTATGTAATAATTCCGTTATTGGTACATATTTTCTCACACTAGTGTGCGCAGTAATTTAAATTTATTAATTAATCACTTTGTTTGAAAGCGTCTACGTAATGGATGGCTCATAGATAGGAACTTCAATTATTGTTGTAATTGATAACAAGCCTGTTTTATTTGACCGTATGGTCTCATGTGAAGCTCATTTTAGTTAATTTGGTCATCTTCACAAGAAATGAATTTCACTTAAATCATGGGAGTGTTTGGTGGGATTGCTTCCTTTAAGCTCCCCCCTCCTCCCCACCCAAAAAAGAAAAGAAAAGAAAAGAAAAACGCTCGAAAGTCTGCAACACGAACCTATCTACGGCCCACCAAAGATTTTGCTTTTCTCTTTTTCGGCATTAGTAAGTACAATTTGAAGAGCTCCTTTATTATGTACACATATGAGGTGAAAAAAATATAGTCCAACATATTTTTAACAAAAAAAAGTATTATATGATCCTCAAAAGAGGAGGTCATGCATCAGTTGGCAATGGTTAGCCTCCCTTTATTGTGATGGTAGGGTTACTTTTATAATGTTTGGGGAACAAAAGAAAATGAAGCAAATGAAGGTTTAGGTGGAGAATGCAGAAAACTTTAAAATTTTGTTGAGAAAGAAAAACGTGAATTGTTGACATTTTCTCCTATAAGTGTCCTCACCCCCTCCACTCAAATATAGTAAGCCATGGGACT
Source organism: Corymbia citriodora subsp. variegata (assembly GCA_014858505.1). Lineage (NCBI taxonomy): Eukaryota > Viridiplantae > Streptophyta > Magnoliopsida > Myrtales > Myrtaceae > Corymbia > Corymbia citriodora. The sequence goes on along the minus strand of CM026411.1, from coordinate 24,496,610 downwards.
ACTGTTATTGTATATACAATATTGTTTTGGGCCTCTTTGGTCTAATAAATTACATGTAGTTAAAACATAATTTGCAGGAAAATTACTAAAAAAAAAATCCTAAATCTATTATATGGTGACCATAATTTGCCAATGTAATCCTTTTGGCTAATTTTGATTGGAAATCATTGACATAATGCTGGCTGTAGCTGATGTGCATAATTTTTGCGATTTTTTTAAATTTTTTTGTGAAATTTTTATTCTTTTATTCTTTTATTGCTCTCTTCTTTTTTAACTTTTCATTTCTTTCTTCTGCCCTTTTTCAACTCTAGGCCGGCTTGATCGCTAGCCGACTTTATGTACGTCGGGACTTAATAAATAAGTTTTTACAATGTTTTTGTAGGAAGAGAAATAGAAAAATTCATGTCTGTGGTTCATTAAAAATTGAACAAATCTGTAGTGTAATCTATTGGGGGTTGACAAGTGGAAAAAATTTTAATCTCTCGATACATTTTGGGAGTATATGCAATCCACTATTCCTTAGGCGGGAGAGACGTTTCATTAATAAAGAGTTATGAAGCACAAGCAAGTAAAAAAAAAAACAATATCTTTACAATTGGAACTCGTAGGAGGGTAATTTTGGACATCACAAGAAGGAAACTTTCAAACCAATTAGTGCTATGGTCAACCTTTATGGAAAGAAAGGAATGTGTTCTCAAATTGGTCTTTTGCCAATAGACGCCATCATAGAATTGATACTAATGTCAGAGTCAAGCTGTTCATTCTGGAAATTAATTTTTGCGTGATGATATTCTTTAAGAGCCCTGTAATCATCGGACAAAGACACACAAAACAAGGCAACAATTATGATAGGGTGTGTCGCTAAGACATTACATGAGCACACCTTGAGATTCTCCTTTCTCGCTTATAATGTGTGGAAAAAGATTAATAATTCTTTTTTATAAGCTATGATTTGTACAGGATCTTAAGGGCCTATGTAATAGTTCTTTGAAGCCATACGCTTTTTAAAAAAAAAATTCACAATAGAATAAATTTTATTTATTGAAAAAATCTAGTTAATGGACGCCTTGTTGATAGGATCTTTCACTGTTGTTGAAACAATAAGCCTATTTTTATTTGACGGTGTGGACTCGTGCAAAGATTCTGTTAGTTAATTTGGCCCTTTTCACAGGTAATAATTTCACTTAAATTATTTGAATACTTAGTGTGATCACTTCCTTTAAATCCAAAAGTACAAAAAAAAAAAAATGTTTGAAAGTCGGCAATTCATATAATAAGATATAATGGAAGCTAAAGGTTCCAGAACCTGATTATATCAACAAAAATTTGAAATATAGTCATATCCTTGCTCTTCTATCATTTTTCCCAATCATTATTCATAAGTGAAGATGAAGCTCACACAAGCCACCACAAAACCCCAGTGGTTATTTTAACATAATCAATTGTATTTTCTCCAATTCATATAATAGATCAGACAGTCAAAAAGTTACATTTATAAGATCAAATTTTCAATAATCATACCTGGTTTTTAGTAACACTTTTTTATTTACAAGTTGTCGTTGTTATTCCTAAATAAATTTTGATGACTCCAAAACTTACTTATATATATTCGTGATTGTTACAAATTATTTGGATATGTTTTCTACAAGTATGTGCAGGTTGGCAAGAGTTAAAGAAGACATGTCCCTATTTGAAAATAAGTCCTGTACCTGGCCGAGTAATTGTCGAAAACCTGACGTCCAAATTTAAGTTTCGCCTGCCCAATCCAGTAGGCATAAAAACTCTCTCTCTCTCTCTCTTATTCACTCCGCAAATCAACTTCTTGTGAGATCAAACTTGTTAGAGAAATTCTTTATAAAAGAGCACACTGTCTGTAGAGGAGGATTGGTTCCATCAAACCAACCTTTGTACGGGACTTCAAGTATATAAGAATAGTCTTAGGAGTGAAGCAAGCACCAGTTTCAGCCGAACACTATAAATTGATTGAGCATCTTTCTTCCCTTCTGTCTTTATATTTACGCACACCAAATATTTGATATAATGATCGCCATTTAAACATATTTCAGATATTTTGATAATACACCGTATTCAAGGAATTCATCTTTTGCAACTGATGCTTATCCGGATCAGAATTTCGGTGATTGTAAAATCAATAATAAAGTTACTAATGGCTAAAGGGCAAGCAATTGGTTGGCCATTTTTATAACGATCACTCCTGACTCCACTTTCTGACCAGAGCAAAGTTACGAGCAATGTTGCTAAAAGACAAGCTTGCATGCTTATTGTTCATTAATAACTTGCAATTAAGGAATTGATTAGTCAGAGAAATGGGTAATATTAGAGGGAAATGATGAGGATAGAATTCATTGTTGTGGTTCTCTCCAACTTGCCCAAATAAATGATTGCAAATGACCATCGGACAAAGACAAATAAAACAAGGCAAAAATCAAGGGGTGGTGTGGTCCTTTCAACTAAGACGTTTTCCAAATACCCTTCTGATCTAATATGAACAAGTTTTGATTAAAAAGTAGTAACTCACATAAGCTCGCCATAAGATTCTTCTTTCTCGCTGACAAATGCGTGGAAAGAGACTAAACTTTCTTCTTCTTTTTTATGCAATGATTAGTAAAAGACAAAACATAAACGTATTGGCCTATTTAATAATTTCTTTATCGCATACACGGTTTCTCACACTAACCTTCCACTGTGGTTGTAATTGACAGCAAGCCTATTTTATTTGACCGTGGGACTCATATAAAGTTTATGTTAGCTAGTTTGGCCCTTTTCACAAGTTATGAATTTCACTTTATTTATTTTGAGTGCTTGGTGTGCGATCCCTTCCCTTAAATTAAAAAAACGAAAAACCAAACGCTGGAAAATCGGCAATACAAACCAATCTATGCATTTTCTTTTGGCATTAGTATATATATTGTAGTGATCTTTTATTGAGTGCACATACAAGGTGAAAAAAAATTCCACATCTGACATTTGGGATAAGAAGTGTTTAACGATTCATATAAAAGGAGGTTATGTCTCAGCTGGCAAGGGTTGGCTATGGTAATATCTGAAATACCTGAACTTTTTAAAGATGATAAGAAAGAAACTTGGAATACCTGAAATTTTAAAGTCGACTAATCCATAGGAATGCATGTAGATTACTGAATTGATGCACACCAGGACATATCAATTACCTTGTAGATGGTTCTCGTGGGAAGAGAAATTGGAAAATTCACGTCTATAGTTCCTCAAAGCTCACAATTCACAGCGCAGTCTATTTGGGATCAGATGTGGAAAAAGCCTTAACTTCACGAAATACTTTGAAAATGCATGCGGCACCAGTACTTGTTAGATTGGAGCAACATTTCGTCAAGAATGAAATTAGAGCAATACGGGTCAAAAAATCACATTTCTTAGCAATTGGAACTTGCAAGAGGGCAAATTGGTGCAATGGTCAACCTTCCACGAAAGAGAGAAATATGGACGCAAATTGGTCTTTTGCTAATAGATGTTGTCAAATAATTGTTCTTTTGCTGAAAGACGTTTTAATCTAATCAACACTAAGGTTTTTGGCCAAAACACAAACGATAGTTAGGTTAGTTTCAAGATGTTCATAGCAGAAATTAATTCTTAAATGATGTTATTCTTTAAGATCCACGTAATCGTCTTCTTTACCGGCAAATTATGGTCAAGGTCTTCTGAGTTATTTTCTTCCACTCAACCAGAATGCATATTCTTTAATAGACCGGAGTTGGTGAAAGTTATGGAGCAGTGAGGTCCCATAGAGTAACACGTTTCCTCTAACCCTTCCCATCTAATAAGGACAAGTTTTGATTAGTTAACAATAATTTACATGAGCACACCATAAGGTGTCCCTTTCTCGCCTAATATTCTATATGCAATGATTGACGAAACACAATCGTAAGAGTTTATGTAATAATTTCTTCACTACCATACACGTTTTCTCACATTAGTAAATAGGAATTTTCACTGTTGTTGTAATTGATAGCAAGCCTATTTTATTTGACCGTGTGGACTCATGTGAAACTTATTTTAGTTAATTTGGTCATTTTCACAAGAAATGCATTTCACTGAAATAATTTGATGCTTGGTGTAATCACTTTTCTTAAGTCCCCCCCCCCCCCCAAAAAAAACGCTTGAAAGTCAGTAATACAGGCCAATGTATAGCCCACCGAAGATTTTGCTATTTTTTTGGGCATTAATAAGTGCAATTTGAAGAGTGCCTTCATTGTGTGCAACATATGAGGTGACATTTTTGGGCAAAAAGAAGTATTATATGATTCTCAAAGAGTAGGTCATATATCGATTTGCAATGGTTAGCCTCCGTTTATTAGTGATAGTAAAGTTACTTGTTTAATGTTTGAGAATGCAAGAAAATGGAGAAAATGAAGGTTTGGGTGGAAAATGAAGAAAAATCTAAAATTTCTTGAGAAGAAAAGTTGGGAGAATTGCCAAAAAGTCCTAAACCTATTGCAGTTGTGTCATTTCAGTCCTAAACCTATTTTTTTGACCGATTCAGTCTTAAACCTTTTGCGATTGTCCAGTTGAGTCCATCCGGCCAAATTTGGCCGGCCGGAGTTGACGTGGACGCCGCCGACGCCGGCGATAATATTTTAATAATATTTTATTATTTTTGATTTTTTTTTGAATTTTTTATTGTTTTTTTATTTTATTTCTTTTCTTTTCTTTTTTTTCTCCCTCCCCTCCCCTCCCCCCGCCGGCGGCAGTGGCCGGCCAGCGCCGACGAGGCTACCGGCCACTGTGCGAGGCCGCGAAGCCCTCGCCGGCGACCTCGCCCAGACTGGGGGCCGCCGGCGAGGGTCGCGGCCCGGCTTCGCTAGATCTGGGCGAGGCGGTCGCGGCGAGGCGACTTCGCCCCGATCTGGGCGAAGCCGGTCGAGGCGACGCGCCTTCGCCCTGATCTGGGCGCCGGCCGCGGCGAGGAGCCTTTGCCCAGATCTGGGCGAGGCCGGCCGCGGCGAGGCGGCTTCGCCCAGATCTGGGCGAGGCCGGCCTCACCATGGCTTGGCCGCGGGCGAAGGCGGCCTCGCCCGCGGCTGGCAAGGCCATGGCAGGCCTGGGTGAGGGTCGCCATGGCCTCGCCAACCGTGGGCGAGGTCGCCTTCGCCCGCGGCCAAGCCATGGCGAGGCCGGCCTCGCCCAGATCTGGGCGAAGCCGGGCCGCGACCCTCGCGGCGGCGCCCAGGTCTGGGCGAGGTCGTCGGCGAGGGCTTCGCAGCCCTCGCGTAGTGGCCGGCAGCCTCGTCGGCGCTGGCCGGCCACTGCCGCCGCGGGGGGGAGGGAGGGGAGAAAAAAAAAACAGAAAAATTGAAAAAACAATAAAAAAATTCGGAAAATAATAAAAAATCAAAAAATATTAAAAAAATATTAAAATATCTCCCCGGCGCCGGCCGGCGTCCACGTCAGCTCCGGCCGGCCAATTTTGGCCGGATGGACTCAACTGCACAATCGTAAAAGGTTTAGGACTAAATTGGTCAAAAAAAAAGGTTTAGGACTAAAATGGCACAACTGCAATAGGTTTAAGACTTTTTTGGCAATTCTCCCAGAAAAGTTGAAATGTTGACATTTTTCTCCCTTAAATTCCTGAGCCCCCTCATCTCAAACGTAAAAATACATGGAACTACTATAAATAATGTCTTGTTTTGGCCACTTTGGTCCTACAGTAGTTAGAACCTAATTTGGACTCAGACTAAGACATAACTCGTGGGCCTATTAGGTTTTGGGCTGCACCGATATACACAACTTGTAAATTTGATCTGAGACATATGTAGCGGGAGACCAAAGAGGATTATCTCAAATTATCACTTCTATTTATGAGGATAAGAATTAAATTTAGTCAACTATCTTTGCATATTTCCAACCAAGTCTTGATTGGTGACAAAGTCCATGATTTTACTCCTGTCCACATTAAGAATGAAAGTAGTATGCCTTAAGTTTTCTATCAATTGTGAAATAGAACCTTTACAATGGACAAAAAAAATGTTTACACTCAGTTTGTTGACCATTTTTTTTTATATATATAACACTTCAGAGTCGGCGCATTTGATCGAAGCATTAGGAGATTTCCAGACTGGGAACTGAAATCAGATGTTCAAATACCACCAACTACACTAAGTCACAACCCTACATGCATAGGCTAAACAGCGTAAATTTAAATATTGATGGGTTTGCAATGTGTTCTATAGATGCCTATGAACTAGCTCTTCATGCTCATGGCCACAATTTTTCAGGAAAAAAGATGAATGCATATAGTTTTTTTTTTTTTTTGGTCGGATAATGCATATAGTTGACAAGCCAATATTTAGAAAAGTCCATAGTATAGTGATATTAGACTGATGTTAAATTTTCATCAAGAGCCTAAATCATGAGAAAAAAGCTTTGACTATAACAGACCTGAACATAAGTGGTAGGTGGTAAATTACTTTTTCTGTGATCAGTACTCGTTAAAAAGGTACAAGAAAATCACGATTGAAAATCTACCATATCTATTCTCTATATAAATTCTCTACCCAAGGGCCTATTAGCAAATCTCCTGCTTGAAATTTATCCATGTTAAAGCATTTGGTTATAAATTTCTTTAAGAGGCTTTATAGGAGTATATTGGTTTGATCGGCAGCATGCTCTCTCCCTCTCATCTCCTTTTGAGGTTTGTTTCCACTCGCATCTTCATTTGAATTGTATTCTACTAGACCTATTTGGACTGTCTTAAATGTAATGAGAACGTAAGTATTGTCGATTTAAAAAAAAATTGCTCAAATTGTTGCCATAGAGACACGAGGACATCCAGATTAGGTGATTATTATCTTCAATTTGCGGAATGGATTAAGATTTTTGCATTGAATTTTGATCTCGTATTTTTAGGCCAACGAGGAAGATGATGGCACGCTCCACAATCACTATCTCTACATTAGCTATGTTCATTGCCAGAATAAATTTCATCAGCATATTTTAGTGTTGTAGCCAATGCACGGTCGTAGCATCAATAGAAGGGCCATTAGGTGTTATATTATGGCAATATGTGGCAGCAATCATCAGCGCTCTCCGGTGATACATCATCTCATCCTTTTTTTTTTGGTAATTCATCATCTCATCCTTTTGTGTTCATTTACTTCCAATTTTTTTGAAAAAAATTGAAATATTTATTAAATCTTGTCATACATATTTTTTTGAGGATCAAATCTTGTCATACTTTGATTGTGTTAAATTTTGGAGTTCTTTCTCCCAAAACACATGGATATTTAACTAGTATAGAGAATATTTTAAGTGCAAACTATCACGATTCCTCTTGGTAAGTGGAGCCCATGGCTAACATGGATCCTCCAAAGTCTTATCAATTGCAATTTAGTTTTTCCAATTAATTATCCATTTAAACTTAGACTAACGAGTTGACACTGACATTTTATGGGCTACTTAGAAATTGGGGAAAGATGCGAGAGCCTACAAACCAAAGATTCATGAATATGGAACTTATTATGCTACATTAATCATATCTTCGTATGATGTGATATATAGCTTGCCTCCCATTTCTTCGAATTGATGTCTATGAGGACTGACTTAAGTTGATGTTCAAGATCAAGAATGGGTTTGAGGTATCTCTAGTTACTTAATACTTTACAGTATGGTTAAATTTACTGTTTCGAAAGGAAAGGACTTACTAGATGGGAATTCAAGGCTTTTGATGGTGATCTCGATGGGAAAACTCCTAAGGCTTTATCTTACGGTCAATACATTGGAGAGTCCACACTGAAAAGTCTGGACATCTAGAGATGACAAAGAGTTTGGATAAAGAGAAAATGGATGGGATGGCCAACCCTAATCTGAAGGGTAATGACACCATGGACGCGTTCTAAGAGCCACTGAAGTCGACGAAGATGAGGATTACAACGGGATTAGCCGTCAATTGAGGCGCTTTCTAACTGATCCAAGTTCACTTTGGGGGAGAATCCCTATGGTGAGAGATGAAATGCTAGAAGTTTTTCACCAACTTCGGCAGGACATCAGTCCCTCGATTCGCCAATACCTACTTCATAATCCTCACTTATTTCCCCAATAGCCTCCGTTTCCTCCTCCTCCGTTTTCAACTCGTATTAAGATTGATTTGTAATTAATGTTGAAGTTGTTTTATGTTGAACGTGCTTTAAGTTTATGATGAACTATGATGAACTTGCTCTATGTTTATGTCACACTTAATGGTTGTAGACCTTGTGTTGAATTGACGCATTATGAATATCTTTGATATACAAATGATTACTGTGTATTTGATGATATATTTCACCTTAAGCCCTTTTTGATGTTATGACAAAAGGGGAGAATGGTATGATTTTTATATTATATGAGATGTATTCACTTGATTTATTTTCCCTGTGGTATGTTGAGGGGGTTGTCTAACTTGAGGTTTTAAAAGTGGTTTTGTCACCACAAAAAAAGAGATTGTTGACTTTAAATTAATTTGGATAACTCTAAAATCCACTTTTGTATATTGTAATCGCTACAAATCATTTGAATGTGTTTTCTGTAAATTTGTGCAAGTTTGAAAGAATCACAGAATATCGGATCCTGTCTGAAATCCAAGTTAAGTAATTGCAAGATAATAGGTTAAGATTGGCTGAATATCCAACTCTGCAATATAAATTTTAATTTTGCTCATCCAATTCCCCTAAAGCAATCAGTAATTTCCCAAAGAACTGCAGCTACTACAATTTTTTTCTTTTTTAAGATTTAAAATATTAAAGACCTCAAGCTTTCCGAGCACGATCACACCATAATTCCAATTCAGGATACCAAGGGAAAACCAAAAACAGAGATAATTAGCAAAGGAGGATTCACTTGCACCGAGTTGATCTTTCCTTACCAAATTTACATGAATATCACCCATACTCAAACCTTTCAAGCTGAGAGCAATGCGGATGCAGAAAGAGCAGGAGTTTCGCCAGTTGCTGCTGTACACCCTTGTCTCCGTGCTCGCAGGGCCTCGAAACAGAGCAATAACAAAGATGTGAATGACGGACAGCAAACGAGAAGCACATGCAATGAAGATGACAAAATGCAGAGAGAAGGATAGAGAGTCCATGGTTATAATTGTGGCATTGTCAAGGGCAGTCAGCGAGCTTCTCCAAGCTTCTATTTCACGAGACAAGCTCTCGCTCGATCATTGATGCAAAGATTGAGGTCGCCACCATCGTTCACCGGCCACACCGCATACACAGCAATGACACACCAGAGTAATACCGAAAATGGATAAGGGAAAATGAGATATCACAGAGAAATCTGGGCATAGGAGCAGCGATTTCAACACTCAACTCCGTTCCCATAGAAGACTCACCTCAAACCAGAGAAATCAAGGCAGCAATTTCCAAGGTGAGAATCATAACACCGATTCAATAACAAATGAGCATCGTGTTCCGACTAAATCGGTCACACCGAGGCTTCAATAAGTCAAGAATGAGTTGAGTTGATGCATTACGACTTTCGGCTCAATGATTTAATAGAAATACATCCGGATCTGGTTTGAGCATTTCATCAAACAGGCGATATGCATTTTGATCAAGGAGTTTGTACGCAAATATGAATCAACGATTCACTTTTAGATCATCAGAACAACATTGGAGCAAGCTCAAAACCTTAATAGAACCTCAATCGTGGCCAATTTTCACACAAACAGTAACAATTTCACCTTGATGATGGTGCGATCGCAGTCGCGATCAGCTGTTGAAATTACAAGGAGTCGTCCTGGGTGTGTCACCGATGATGATCGGAGCTGACAAAGGAGGATTAAGCGAGTACAAGGCACTTCGAGATCTCCGAACAACAAACAGAGCAGAACAGGGAGATGCGATCAGCGAAGCTCAGGAGCGGCTTCGATCGGCCGCGACTTCCGCATCTTTCTGTCAATACTTGGTTTCATCTCTCCGACCTGGCTAAGCTCAAAGCAACCAGAGGTGGAGGCGCCTCGGCGGACGGAGATTCGAACGTTTGCGGCGGTGGAAGATTGGACCGGAGTCGACGTCGTAGGATCAATCAAGTATCCAGGAGAGCATTCTCATCTTGGAGTCTCAATGCTTCAATGAAGAAAGGTCCGAGAGGGAGCAGAAATCTGTTTCTCGCTTGACTTCCTCTCCGGCGAAAAGGACTGGTACTGGTGGTGATAGACCTGGAGCGCGGCCGTCCAGCTTCGACTGGATATCGCGAGCAATCGATCGCTGGAATAGAACAGCCAAGAAAGATGATCCGAGCAGCCGCAGATTTTCATTTGTTATGGTGGGTTGACATATGAAGATGGACCGGAACAGTCGGGGCACAATTTTTTTTTCTGTGTGTTTTTTTTTTTTTGTTATTTTATTCATTTGATTTTTACATCTCTTCTTCTTCTTCTTTTCACAAACAATGCAATTTGCTGGCAAAAATTATAGAATTTGATTGTGCATTTTGAAAATTTTGAAAATTAATTGTGCCTTTTTCGTAACAAGTTTTAGGATTTTTAATATACAAATCATGAAAAATTTCAGTTACTATATCAACAATAAAACCAAATATATTGCCGCGGGCAATTATTGTGCTCGAGCTTCGTGGCTAAAACATCAATTGTGTGATTATGGAAATAATTGTGAGAAAATGTTCCTATTGGGTTTGATAAACAGTTGTACTACTAGCATGTCTAAAAATCCAATTCAACATTCTCGCACTGAGCATAAAGATATCTCGTGCTCTAGTTTGTTGACACCAGTAATTAAATAGCGGATAGTTTTATCAAGCCCTTGGGTAAAATACAAAATGATGAATTTTGAAAGATTTAGGTCAATTTTTCCTTTTTCTGGCTACATATTCTTTATTTATTATTAAAAAAATAAAAATGAGGGGGAAAACCAGGCCCAACTCGGACAGATAGATGCAGAAATCCGACAAATAGCCAGAAGCCACAGGCTCTGCTTCCAAGCCACGTCGAACCTTCACTCACTCAAATCTTCATCACCCGCCCCATTTTACTTCAGAAATTTCTTCGAATCAAAGCCAAAAATCACTTCCTATTCACTTCAATCTTCCTCAAAATCCACCCTTCCTCCTAAATCAATTCGATTCCATCCTAAACACTCAAAACCTAGTAATTGTTTCACCAGAATCCTCTCTTTCCTTTGAGTATGCCGATCGAGTACATGGTTAGGAAGAGGTGAATCCATCGAACCAGGAACAACGACACATGGAAAAGAGGAGGTCGAGTCGGTTCCTCTGCAAGTTGGGTTCGATGAACAGTCCCTTCGGAGCCAAGCTTCCTTTGAGAGATAATCAACATTTAGGGGATGGTTTAAACGGTTGGGGTGGATTGATTTTCTATGTTTAATCGTAGACAAAAGTTCTGGGGATGGGACTCTGATTATCCTTCAAGAATCCGTCTTGGACGATATTTTCTCCATTGAGGTGAGGTGAGGTGATTAGTTCATGATCTTAATGTTCGACATTTGGATGTTATTTTACGTATTTTTCATCTGATTGCTGATATATTGCTTACTCCCCATTTATGGATATTGGATTGATATATTTGAGGACCCGACTGTTGCGACCTACCCTTGAGGGGCCGCCTTCAATAATAGATTTAGAGGTATATGCTTATGAGACGATTTGAATAGTTTGTACAAGCGATAGTCTTGGATGGACTATCACTTGATAGTACTGCACTTGCTGATGTACGTGGGTCCTTTTCTCTTTATATACTTGTGTGATTGTGTCACAAATGGGTTAAAGCACCATATTTTCAACATCCATAGATATCATCCGGTAAGAAATGACATGATTTTGACGATTGCACATGTTAACGCCTTTGAATAAGTGGCAATATGCACTTGGGTTCCTCGAGTTCAATGGTGTTATTGATGTGCAACAAGTCATGTCCTTATTTTGTGGTGTAGTTAGCATTCTTGTACTCAGAATTGGGGTTGAGAGGTGTCGCGACCTTCTTGAGAACCCTACGCTCGAGCATGGAGTTTAATGGCTTAACTAAGCCTATGCTTAGTCCGGACTCTCCTAAGCCCACCAATTTACCCCTTATAGTCCAAGTTCTTAACCTGCAAATCAATTTCATTTAAGAATCACCACTAATTGGTTTGTGGTAGGTCGATTGAAAATCTTAGTAAAATATTGAGAGAAATATTTTACTACTAGACCATTAGTAAAACTAGAATCGAAGACTTGATTATACTAATTAATCAAATAATGCATTCCACATACCTAATCTGGTTTAAACATCAAGTAAAGCATTTATGCAGCATTGTAATATGAAAAATGTATACAAGGACGTTCTAGAGTATCTTTTGGAGATAAAATGGCTAATATACTTTGTATTTTAAATGCAACACACAAAACATTACGCATAACATGAGATCCTTCTTTAGATTGTTTATTGTCTTTTAAGCATGTGAAATCACAATAAAATAATCACATTAAAATGAACACATTATGATGCATCAATTTTAAGAAGAAAATCGGGTCGATTGCCGTTACCACACCCATACTTCTGCACCAAAAACTTGTTCTTACAAGAGTTAAGTCAATTTTCCACAGATCAACAACCTCCGTCAACAATACTATCATTGCCCTAGTGCCTAAGATCCCCAATGCGACATCGGTGTCCGATTTTCGTCCTATTGCATGCTGTAATACAATTTACAAGTGTATCACTAAAATCTTCTCATCTAGAATTGCTGCGGTTCTCCCATATTTGATTAGTCTGGCCCAAACGGCCTTTTTCAAAGGTAGGAGGATCAGTGGCAATATACTGCTTGCTCAGGAGCTTTTCTGTGGGTTTCACAACAGACCAAATATTTCAAAGTGTGCCATTAAGGTGGACTTCAGGAAAGCGTATGACACCCTTGACTGGGACTTTTTAGAGTCAACTCTTCAAGCGTTTGGATTTCCCAACCATCTCACAAGGCTTATTATGGTGCGCATCCGAACCCCAAAATTTTCTTTATCCATAAATGGTGAACTACATGGTTTCTTTACAAGTGGAAGGGGTATAAGACAATGTGACCCTATGTCTCCATACCTATTCACCTTGATTGTGGAGGTTTTCTCTGGGGTCCTCAATTCTCACACTCGGCATCCGGATTTCAGATATCACTGGCGGTGCAAGGCGACTAGACTAACTCACTTATTTTTTGCGGATGATGTTCTCCTCTTTAGTCAAGCAAGCCTTGCATCGATCTCCTGCATCCAACGCGGGCTCACCTTATTCTCTTCTTGGAGTGGGCTTGTCCCTAATGCCAGGAAGAGTGAAGTTTTTATTTCGGGGGGCTCCGAGACTACTAAGCACCAAATTCTACAAGCGCTTGGCTTCAGTCTCGGGTCCCTCCCTGTGCGTTACCTAGGCATGCCCATCATCACTGCGCGACTAAGTAAAGTGGACTGCAATGCTCTAGTAAGCCGCCTCACGTCTAGAGTCCAATCTTGGACTCACCGGTTTCTTTCCTTTGCAGGCCGACTACAACTTATCAAGTCAGTGCTATATGCTATCCAAGCTTATTTGACCTCTATTTTTTGGCTCCCTTCCTCGGTAGTGGACAAGATTGAACAAATTTGTAGGCAATTCCTTTGGAAAGGCCCTACCATGGGTCCGGGTGGTGTTAAGGTGGCGTGGGATGATGTATGCCTTCCCTACTCAGAAGGTGGACTTGGTGTAAGAAGAATCAGGGAAAGCAATAAGGCAACCATGGCTAAGCATATCTGGTTGCTATTCACTGATAAAGAATCGCTATGGTGAAAGTGGATTCATGCTACATATCTTAAAAGGAAGAATTTTTGGATCTCTTCAACCCCTACCCTCTGCTCTTGGGCATGGCGGAAGATTCTTGCCCTAAGGGATGTCTTTAAGCCCTATTTCAAATGGAAGATAGGAGACGGGGAAACAATATCGCTTTGGTTTGATCCATGGCTTGATATTGGCTCTCTAGACTCAATATTCTCAAATAGCTACATCTACCAATCGGATCTTCTTAGACATGCAAAGGCAAAGAACCTATGCTCCTCTGATGGGGAACAATTACGCTAAGAGCTGATATTGTGGCAAACACAAATTCCCCTTCTTTCAGCTGGTCAAGACACGTTTACTTGGACCCAGGATTCTGCCGGGAAATTTTCAAGTGCGTCGGCCTGGGACACAATTCGGCAAAAAGCATCCCCGGTTCACTGGTCCTCTTTTGTTTGGGACAAGGCCTTGGCCCCTAGACATCAATTTCTTCTCTGGCTTATAACCAAGAATCGACTCCCCACACAGGCATACCTCATGACATTTGGCAGGATTCCTAACTCTGTTTGTGCCTTATGCAAGTCTACACCTGACTTAGTCAACCATCTATTTTTTGACTGCCATGTTTCTAATACTCTGGCAAATTTTTGGGCTGCTAAAAGTAACCTTCAATGGAACAACTCCTCTTGTCTAATAACCTCCTTTGGTTATCAACTCCATATCTGGAAATGGATTTTACCGAGAGATAGCCCAGTTCTCCTTTGGAGCGCTATGCTATATCATTTGGAAGACTAGAAACGATATTCTCTTCCGTGGACACAATTTATATGTTCCTTCCATGAAACTGTACCTAGTTAAGGTGGTGAAAGACAAAGGCCTCGCCTACAAGTTGATTGTGGACAACCCTAGAAATAGAAGACGCAGCGCAGCTGGGGATAGATCCCCGGATTTTTGGAGAAGAGCCGCTTTTTAGGGCGTAGCTTACGATGATGTGGGTTTCTATAACCCGTGCTTTGTGTAATTAAACCTTTTGTTTCCTGGAGACCGCAGTACCCTTCTACTCCAGTGACATGTAGTCCAGTTGAGTATGTGTCGGTACCGTGTTCTTCCCCCCCCCCCCCCCCTTTTTTTGTATAGCTCTCTAGTCGATTCTAATACAACTTACCTTACAAAAAAAAAAACAACCTCCTTCACTGGCACATCGCCGTCGCCATCAAGCTAGAGGACCATAAGTCCTCGATGGTCCTGCAACTCTCCGCTGAAATTAAAATTCCAAGCGACAAATCGAAGGATCCACTCTTGCAACCCCACGTCTATCCATGTAATAGAGTTATACTTGTGTAAACTATCGCTGAATGGAGAAAGTATACATCTTGATATTCGCAATCAAACCATGTGGGAAATTCAAATAGTAATGGTGGTGTGGATCCATCCTACAAATCTGTAAACAACAGCCCTAATAATAGTCAGCTTTTGCATAACTTCACATTAGCCTCTGTTCTTGATCATAGACGTGCCGTGACAGAAGGTTCCAAACCATGCCTTGCCGAGGAGAAATCCCGATCGCCATTCCTGGTCTGACCCGCATGAGGACGTTCTGAATGGCGTCTCCAATGAATATGAGCATAGGTAAAGGAGCTTCTAGCGGGATTGGTCCGGTTCGAGTCCCCTCCGCCAGAAACAGAGATGAACATGGGAGGGAAAGCGCACCTCGGAAAAAAAAAAAAAAACTGAGAAGAACAGCGATGAAGGCTTTTCGGGAGGCTACGGGAGTGGGGTGAGGACTTCGAGATGCTGTAGGGTTGCTCGTGGGCGCCGGGAGACCTGCAAAGGCCCAGCAGGTTTCGTCGGAAATGCTGGTGGGGCGCTCGGGTGCTGCTGCTTGGCGACTGAACTGGGCGTACAAGGACTGTGGGCATGTCACAGTGGGTGCTAGCAGTGCGTGAGGGATTGCGAGGCGTGGGTGTGGCCCTGGTGTTCGCTGGAGGTGACTCAAGACTCGCTGGTGGTAGGCTGAGGAGCGCCAAACCTGCTGAGTGCACCAGTGTCAAGGAGGTGCTGGGACGCAACAGCTGCGTGAGAGCAAAGCGCGGTGATGACAGTCGATGGGGCGGCAGTAACTCCCAGGAAGAAAGAGAGCTCGTTCTTCTGGAATCGATTTACCACATACAGCCCGTCGTATGTGAAGATGCCGTTCCAATCCTTGCGGATCACCGTCACTGGCTTGTTCCTCTTCATGCTGTTCGCTAGAGCTAAATTGCCGTGAGCAAGCTTCTGATCTTCGGCCTTCATGTCGTGACTAGGGATTCCGCTGCCCTGGCCCAAGTAAACCAGCTCCTCAGGATTTGTCAGGTCATCTGCATAATCCCCGGAAGAGACGACACTTGTGGCTAGGATTTCAAGGTGAGGCCCCATGCAGTCGATGCCGCTCTGATGGCAAGCTCCATCCTGTAACGGAATTTATCTCCCACCTCCACTCCTGGCACGTCTCCGATGAACTGCCGGGCGCCGTGCGTGTATCTGGCTCTTCTCTTCACTTCTTTCTCCGCATGACAATCTATCCTTCCAATCCACGCTCTCTTTACGTCCTCTTGATTTTTCCCGTTCGAGCTCGTGACAAATGTCTCTGCAGAGTTTTAGTGTTGTGATGACTCTCTCGGGCCGAATCATGTCGGTTGTTACGTGTGAAGTTCGCACTTCTGAGCTCAGAAAAGGAAGGCCTTGCGATGTCTGACCAGTCAAGACTTTCGACCAACGTAACAGGGGATGCACTGGGAGAATGTTGAAGACTCTTCCCCGCCTCTTTAAATGTTGCTTGAGGAGAACCTCTGGCCATATAATTTTCAGCAAAGTACGGCTCTTTGGACCGATCAAAAGGTGATTGCCCATGAAACATGACATCGTTTGCATTCTCAGAGCTCTTGACTGAAGCAGCATCGGGAGATCCATCAAGGATGAATTCCCCTTCTTCTATTCTTTCTGTCTCATGTTTTCCTCGACATTCTCCATCATACCAGACTGGTCTTGCTTCGAATTGCTCATCAAGCCATCAAAATGTGATTTGTACCGCAATATGAATGTGTAATGGGACGAACATCTTGAAGCAGGGAAAATAGTTCTGCCGATAGAGACATTGCTGGGCATGGCTATAACTATCAATCACGAAGAAATTGTAAATCTTGATACCCGGCAGCATACGAAACTCACAAAATCCTAATCATCAATCACGAAACGAAAGCCATATTCCCCCTGTCTGTCGATGGACGGTTTGCCAGAGAAGTTCCTCACTGTCGGGAAGCACGAAACTAATGCCTCGAGCCGAGAAATAAGATGAAGGCCGAGGATTTGAAACTCGAGAAAGACAGTTCAGATCCTATGGACAAGAACAGAAGGTCCCTTGCGAAGCAACTGAGCATGAAGTTCACGAGTCGGACGAGAAGTCGTCAAATCATGACAGGAATTTGTTACAAAGTTCGACTGTGCAAGTGCATGGGACCATTCGAATCCTATTTTCCGTGGATCTATAAAACGGCCACCCAATTTCCACCCAAACTTTTTCTTTGACATTTTCGAGTGCAACAATAGGGTCCTGCTCTTATTATCCCAGCTGTCCCTTTTTCGTTTGATTTCTTCCTTTTCTTTCCTTGCGGTTCCCACGTTATAGTTTCGGAAAGGATGCAATTTTCTCCTTGAAGAAACTAGTGCAAGGGAAGTCAGCAAGCTTCTCTGAGCTTCTGTTTCGCGAGACAAGCTCTCGCTGGATCATTGGTAAAAAGATTGAGGTCGCCACCATCGTTCGCTGGCCACATTGCATACACAGTGATGACACGCCAGAGTAATACCGAAAATGGATAAGGGAAAATGAGATATCACAGAGAAATCTGAGCATACAAGCAGCGATTTCAACACTCAACTCCGATCGCATAGAAGACTCAACTCAAACCAGAGAAATCAAGGCAGCAATTTCCAACGTGAGAATCATAACACCAATTCAATAACAAATGAGCATCGTATTCCGACTAAATCAGTCACACCGAGGCTTCAATAAGTCAAGAATGAGTTGAGTTGATGCATTACGACTTTCAGCTTAATGATTTAATAGAAACACATCCGGATCTGGGTCGAGCATTTCATCAAACATGCGATATGCACTTCGATCAAGGAGTTTGTACGCGAATATGAATAAACGATTCACTTTTAGATCATCAGAACAACACTGGAGCAAGCTCAAATCCTTAATAGAACCTCAGTCGTGGCCGATTTTCACACAAACAGTAACAATTTCACCTTGATGATGGTGCGATCGCAGTTGCGATCAGCTATTGAACTTACAAGAAGCAGTCCTGGGAGCATCACCGATGATGATCGGAAATGACAGAGGAGGATTAAGCGAGTGCAAGGCACTTTGAGATCTCCGAACCAAAAAACAGAGCAGAACAGGGAGATGCGATCAGTAAAGCTCAGGAGCAGCTTCGATCGCCTGCGACTTCAGCATATTTCCGTCCATACTTCGTTTCATCTCTCCGGCCTGGCTAAGCTCAAAGCAAGCAGGGGTGGTGGCGCCCCGGTCGACCGAGATTCAAATGTTAGCGGCGGTCAAAGATTGGACTGGAGTCGACGTCGTAGGATCAATCAAGTATCCAGGAGAGTATCCTCATCTTGGAGTCTCGATGCTTCAATGAAGAAAGGTCCGAGAGGGAGCAGAAATCTCTTTTTCGCTGGACTTACTCTCCGGCAAAAAGGACCGGTAGTGGTGGTGATAGACCTGGGGCGCGGCGGTGTAGCTTCGACTGGATTTCGCGAGCGATCGGTCGCTGGAATAGAACAGCCAAGAAGGATGATCCGAGCAGCGCAGAATTTTTCAGAAGCTCGCCGGACGAATCCCTTGTGAAATAGAATTGACATTCGAACTTGAATGATCTTTTGTCTGGTGGGTTGAGGTATGATGTGGACCAGCGCAATCTGAGCACCTTTTCTTTTCCTTTTTCTTTTTTTTTTTCCATTTGTTATGTTATTCATTTGATTTTTTTATCTTTCCTTCTTCTTCTTTCCAAAAAAAATGCAATTTGCATCCGAAAATCATCAAAGTTGATTGCGTCTTTTGAAAATTTAAGGAATTACAAGTTTTAGGATTTCTAGTGTGTAAATTCCAAAAAATTTCGGTTGCTATATTGACAACGGAAACTAAATATATTGCCACGGGCAATTCCTATGCTCGAGCACCATGGCTAAAATGTCAATTGTGTAATTATGGAAATAAAAATGAGAAAATGTTCCTGTTGGGTTTGATATACAATACTACTACTAGCTTATGTAAAAATCCAATTCAACAATCTCACATTAAGCATGATGGTATCTCGTGGTTATGTTTGTGCACACTAGTAGTTAAATAGCGGATAGTTTTATCAAGCCCTTGGGTAAAATAAAAAATGATGAATTTTGAATGATTTAGGTCAATTTTTCCTTTCTTTGGCTTACATATTCTTTATCTATTATTAAAAAAATAAAAATGAGGGGAAAAGCAGGCCCGACTCGGATAGATGGATGCAGAAATCCGACAAATAGCCAGAAGCCATAGGCTTCTTGCAAGCCTCTGTTCAGATACTGCTTTTGTAAAACCACGATCTGTCGCTCTAGTTCCACGACTCTCACTCACCTCGAACCTTCACTCACTCGAATCTTCATCACCCGCTCCATTTAATCTTCAAAAATTTCTTCGAATCAAAGCCAAAAGATCGCTTCCTTTTCAATTCAATCTTCCTCAAAATCTAACCTTTCTCCTAAATCCATTCAATTCGGTCCTGAACAGTCAACACCCACCTTTTTTTTTTCCACCGGAATCGTCTCTCCTCTGAGTACGCTGTCGAGTACATAGCTGGGAAGAGGCGAATCCATCGAACCCGGGAACAGCGACGCAGAGAAAAGAAGAGGTCGAGTTGGTTCCTCTACAAGTTGGGTTCGATGGACAGTACCTTTGGAACCAACCTTCCTTTGATAGATATCGACATTTTGCTACTAGAAGGGTGTTAGAAGGCCACAAGATAGACTTCGAGTTCTTCACACGGGTAAGATTTTCCATTTAGGCGATGGTTTAAACGGTTGGGGTGGACGGAATATCTATGTCTAATTGAGGAAATTTATCTGAATGCTGTCGAGTGTTATGGGGATGGGACTCTGATTTTCCTTTAACGATCGGTCTTGGATAATGTTTTCTTCATTGATTCTCAGGAGCATTTAAGGATATTAACTGTCGTTGATATCTACATGACTATGAGAAATGGTTTAAAAGAAACACATCTGGATCCGTTCGAGCCACGTGATTTGCATTTCCATCAAGGAGCTTGTACGCATAAATCAACGGTTCACTTTTAGATCATCGCAACAACATCGGAGCAAGCTCAAATCCTTAATAGAACCTCAATCGATGATGTCCGATTGCAGTTGCGATCAGCTGTTGAACTTACAAGGAGTCCTGGGTGTGTCGCCGATGATGATCAGAGTGGGCAAAGGAGGATTAGGTGAGTCCAAGGCACTTCGAGATCTCCGAACAAAAGACAGAGCAGAACAGGGAGATGCGATCAGTGAAGCTCAGGAGCTGCTTCGATCAGCCACGACTTCGACATCTTTCTGTCAATACTTCGTTTCATCTCTCTGGCCTGGCTAAGCTCAAAGCAACCAGAGGTGGAGGCGCCACGGTCAAGGGGGATTCGAATGTTTGCGGCGGTGGAAGATTGGACTGGAGTTGGAGTCGTAGGTTCAATCAAGTATCCAGAAGAGTTTTCTCATTTTTGGAGTCTCAATTCTTCAATGAAGAAGGGTCCAAGAGGGAGCAGAAATCACTTTTCGCTCGGCTTCCTCTCCGGCGAAAAGGACCGGTACCGGGTGATAGACCTAGAGCGCGGCGGTCTAGCTTTGACTGGATTTTGCGAGCGATCGGTCGCAGGCATAAAACGGCGGAGAAAGATGATCTGAGCAGCGCAGATTTTTATCAGAAGTTTGCCGGACGAATTCCTCGTGAAATTGAATTGAAACTCGAACTTGAATGATCTTGGTCCGGTGGGTTGAGGCATGGTGATGGACCAGAGCAATCTCAGCACTTTTTTTTTCTGTTTTTTTTTTTTAAATTTGATTTTTATATCCCCTTCTTCTTCTTCTTCTTTAAAAAAAAAAATACAAATTACCGCCAAAAATCATAAGATTTGATTGCGCACGTTGAAAATTTCAGAAATTGATTGCGCCTTTTTTGCAACAAGTTTTAAGATTTTTAGTATACAAATCCCAAAGAATTTCAGTTACTATATCCACAACAGAAACTGAATATATTGCTACGGTCAGTTATTGTGCTTGAGCTTCGTGGCTAAAACATCAATTATGTGATTATGGAATAATTGTGAGAAAATGTTCCCATTAGGTTTGATAAAAAGTAGTGCTATTACTTATTAGCTTGTGTAAAAATCCAATTCAACCTTCTAGCATTAAGCATAATGACGTCTCGTGGTTGAGTTTGTGGGCACCAGTAGTTAAATAGTGTATAGCTTTATTAAGCCATTGGGTAAAATAAAAAAAGATGAATTTGAATGATTTATGGTTAATTTTTGTTCGCTACATACTCTTTATTTATTATATAAAAAGAAAAAAAGAAAGAAACGGAGAGAAACAAACTTCTTCCTAGCCTCTGTTCGGATAGCTGAAGATGGCAGCTCTGCTTTTGTAAAACCATGATTTGTCTCTCTGAATCCACGACTCTCGCTCACCTTGAACCTTGACTCACTCAAATCTGCATCACCCGCTCCATTTAATCTTCAAAAATTTATTCGAATCAAAGCCAAAGATCACTTCCTTTTCACTTCAACCTTCCTCAAAATCCAACCTTTCTCCTAAATCCATTCGATTCCATCCTAAATAGTCATCACCTAAATTTATTTTCACCGGAATCGTCTCTTTCCTCGGAGTATTCCGATCGAATACATGGCTAGGAAGAGGGGAATCCATCAAACCTGGAATAACTACACAAAGAAAAGAAGAGATCCAGTCGTTTCCTCTACTTGTTGGGTTCGATGAATGGTACTTTCGGAACCAGGCTTCTTTCGAAAGAGATCAAAAGTTTGCCACCAGAAGTGTGTCGAGAGGATGAAAGATAGAGTTCTTCGCTCGGGAATGATTTCCATTCGATATCGAAAAAAGTTGTAGATCATATGAATTCATTTTTCGAGCCTTAATCCTTTTGTCCAAGATGGTCAAATTCAGAAAATAGAACAAAAAGAAAGTCAAAACAGCAATAATAATGCAAGATCAAGAAATTGATTATTCATTATCAAGTCTGGAAGGCAAGCAAAGTAATATTAGTGCACATCCATAAGTTATGCACTCAAGTAAAACAATTGAACAATAGACAAACTAAACTAACTTAAGTCGTGATGATTTGAGTAGGACATTACTGCCAATCCAAGTGACGACAATACTTTGGACTGTCAAGTGCTGTGGACCTAACCTTGCAATTGAGGGTTTGCTAAAAGAAGATGGATGGCCATCCTAATGTTTCGAAAGCTGAAGTCAATTTCAACACAATGTAAATTGTAAACTTGAAGAAATATATATGAAGCAATATGATAGCCATCACAATGTTCATTCGAGAATCCAAGAGGTTAATGTTTTGACAAAACCAACACAAAATCGGATTCCTCGACTGTCAAACAAATAGTCGGCTATTATCTAAATTTAACCAGCAAAAGAACCAATACTAAATTCTGCATAATTTCAAAACAATGTGATAGATGTCAGTATACTCCTATTAGGAGCTGTGCACATTAACAAGATAGGGAAAATCAGTCAAGATACACTTTAATATCGATGCCACTATTAATCAAAGAGGGAAAATATCAAGATATACTTGATACTTGATTTGTTGACCTTTTTTCTCTTATCTCAATCTTTTCTTTATATAACCCTCTAGAGTTGGCACATATAATTAGGGTGTTATAAGATTTCCAAATCGGGAACTAAAATCACCTACTTAAATACCACCAACTACATGCAAACTGTACTAAGTCTTGGCCATACATGCATAGACTAAATGGCTAAAACTTAACTATTGATGGGGCTTGCAGTGTGCTCTATAGGTGCCTAATAACTGGCTCTTTATGATCATGCCCATGAATTATCAGGCAAAAAAAAATGAATGCATATAGTTGATAAGCAAATACTTAGAAAAGTCCATAGTGATATTAGAATGACGCTAAATTTTCGGCGAGATCTTAAATCATAAGAAAAAGAAATTAATTATAATAGACCCAAAACATAAGTCATACGTAGTAATTTACTTCTCTGGTGGGCAGTACTCATAAAAAAAATATAAGGTACAGGAAAATCACAATTGAAAATCTACCAAATCTATTCTTTATAAAAATTCTCTTCCCAAAGGCCAATTAGCATATCCCTGCTTGAAATTAATCAGTGTTACAACATTTGGTAATACATTTCTTCAAGAGGTGGTAGAAGAGTGTATCAGTTTGATCGGTAGCATACTCGCTTCCTCTCATTTCCATTGGAGGTTTGTTTCCTGTCGCACCTTCACTTGAATTGTATTTCTACAACACCATTTGGACTATCCTAAATAATAATGATGACGTAAGTATCATAGACTTTAAAAATTTGCTTAAATTGTTGCTTTAGAGACACGAGGACATGCAGGTCAGGTGATTATCCTCATTCTGGGGGAATGGGATTAAGTTTTTTGCATCGAATTTTGATTTCGTATTTTTAAGTCAACGAGGATGATTTTGTGTTATAGCTTATGCATGGTCTTAGCATCGAGCAAGGAACATTAGGCGCTGCACAACGGCAATATGGGGCAGCAATACTCAGCGTTCTCAGGTGATTTATATCATCTCATCGTTTGTGCTCATTTGCTTCCAATTTTTTTAAGGAGTCCTGGACGTGTCACCGATGATGATCAGACCGGGCAAAGGAGGATTAGGTGAGTCCAAGGCACTTCGAGATCTCCTAACAAAAGACAGAGCAGAACAGGGAGATGCGATCAGTGAAGCTCAGGAGCGGCTTCGATCAGCCACGACTTCGACATCTTTCTGTCAATACTTCGTTTCATCTCTCCGGCCTGGCTAAGCTCAAAGCAACCAGATGTGAAGGCGCCACGGTCAAGGGGGATTCAAATGTTTGCGGCGGTGGAAGATTGGACTAGAGTTGGAGTCGTAGGTTCAATCACTTTTCGCTTGACTTCCTCTCCGGCGAAAAGGACCGGTACCGGTGGTGATAGACCTGGAGCACGGTGGTCTAGCTTCGACTGGATTTCGTGGGCGATCGGTGGCCGGCATAAAACAGCCGAAAAAGATGATCTGAGCAGCGCATATTTTTATCAGAAGTTTGCCGGACGAATTCCTGGTGAAATTGAAATGAAACTCGAACTTGAATGATCTTGGTCCGGTGGGCTGAGGCATGATGATGGGCCAGAGCAATCTGAGCACTTTTTTTTTTTTTTTCTGCTTTTTTTTATTTGATTTTTATATCCCCTTTTTTTTTGGTTATATCCCCTTCTTCTTCTTCTTTTCAAAAAAAAAAAAATGCAAATTGCCACCAAAAATCATAAGACTTGATTGTGCATTTTGAAAATTTTAGAAATTGATTACACCTTTTTTGCAACAAGTTTTAAGATTTTTAGTATGCAAATCCCAAAGAATTTTAGTTACTATATCGACAACGGAAACCGAATATATTGCTGCGGGCAGTTATTGTGCTCGAGGTTCGTGGCTAAAACATCAATTGTGTGATTATGGAATAATTGTAAGAATATGTTCCCATTAGGTTTGATAAACAGTAGTGCTACTAGCTTGTGGTAAAAATCCAATTCAACCTTCTACCATTAAGCATAATGACGTCTTGTGGTTGAGTTTGTGGACACCAGTAGTTAGATAACAGATAGCTTTATTAAGCCCTTGAGTAAAATAAAAAAAAATGATGAATTTAAATAATTTATGGTTAATTTTTGTTCGATACATATTCTTTATCTATTATATAACAAGAAAAAGAAAGAAAGAAAGAGAAACAGACTTTCCAAGCCTCTACTCGGATACTCGGAGATGGCAACTCTGCTTTTGTAAAACCACGATTCGTCTCTCTGAATCCATGATTCTCACCCACCTCGAAACTTCACTCACTCAAATCTTGGTCACCCGCTCCATTTAATCTTCAAAAATTTCTTCGAATCAAAGCCGAAGATCACTTCCTTTTCACTTCAATCTTCCTTAAAATCCAACGTTTCTCCTAAATCCATTCGATTCCATCCTAAATAGTCAACACCTAAATTTATTTTCCCCGAAATCGTCTCTTTCCTCGGAGTATTCCGATCGAATACATGGCCAGGAAGAGGGAAATCCATCAAACCTGGAATAACTACACAAAGAAAAGAAGAGATTGAGCGGTTCCTCTACTAGTTGGGTTCGATGAACGGTACTTTCGGAACCAGGCTTCTTTCGAAAGATATCAAAAGTTTTCCACCAGAAGTGTGTCACGAGGCTGAATGATAGAGTTCTTTGCTCGGGAATGATTCCATTTGATATCGAAAGAAGTTGTAGATCGGATGAATTCATTTTTCTAGCCTTACTCCTTTTGTCCAAGATGGTCAAATTCAGAAAATAGAACAAAAAGAAAGTCAAAACGGTAATAATAATGCGAGATCAAGAAATTGATTATTCATTATCAAGTTAGGAAGGCAGGCAAAGTAATATCAGTGCACATCTATATGCTATGCACTCAAGTAAAACAATTGAACAATAGACAAACTAAACTAACTTAAGTCATGATCATTTGAGTAGGACATTGCTTGCCAATCCAAGTGACGTTAATACTTTGAACTGTCAAGTGTTGTGGACCTAACCTTGCAATTGAGGGTTTACTAAAAGAAGATGGACGGCCATCCTAATGTTTCGAAGCTAAAGTCAATTTCAACATGATGTAAATTGTAAACTTGAAGAAATATATATGAAGTTATGATAGCCATCACAATGTTCATTCGAGAATCCAGGAGGTTAATGTTTTGACAAAGCCAAAACAAAATATGATTCCCCTACTATCAAACAAATAGTCAGCTACTATCTAAATTTAACCAACAAAAGTACCAACACTAAATCCTGCATAATTTCAAAACAATGTGATAGATGTCAGTATGCTCCTATTAGGAGGCATGCACATAAACAAGAACATGCTAAGAGAGAAATCAGTCAAGATACACTTTAACATCGATGCCACTATCAATCAAAGAGGAAAATATCAAGATATACCTTATACTCGGTTTGTTGACCTTTTTTCTCCATCTATAACCCTCTAGAGTTGGCACATATAAATGGGGTGTTACAAGATTTCCAAATCAGTAACTAAAATCACCTACTTAAATACCACCAACTACATGTGAACTGTACTAAGTCTTGGTCATACATGCATAGACTAAATGGCTAAAACTCAACTGTTGATGGGGCTTGCAATGTGTTCTCTAGGTGCCTATATAACTGGCTTTGTATGATCATGCCCATGAATTATCAGGAAAAAAAAATGAATGCATATAGTTGATAAACAAATAATTAGAAAAGTCCATAGTGATATTAGAATGACGTTAAATTTTCAGCGAGATCTTAAATCATAAGAAAAAAGTGTTGATTATAATAGACCCGAAACATAAGTCATACATAGTAAATTACTTCTTCAGTGGGCAGTACTCATAAAAAAAATAAGGCATAGGAAATTCACAATTGAAAATCTACCAAATCTATTCTATATAAAAATTCTCATCCCAAAGGCCTATTAGCATATCCCTGCTTGAAATTAATCAGTGTTACAACATTTGGTATTATATTTCTTCAAGAGGTGGTAGAAGAGTGTATCGGTTTGATCGGTAGCATACTCACTTCCTCTCATCTCCGCTAGAGGTTTGTTTCCTGTTGCACCTTCACTTGAATTGTATTTCTACAACATCTGGACTATCCCAAATAATAAAGATGACGTAAGTATCGTAGACTTTAAAAATTTGCTTAAATTGTTGCTTTAGAGACACGAAGACATGCAGCTTAGGTGATTATCCTCATTTTGGGGGAATGGGATTAAGGTTTTTGCATTGAATTTTGATTTCGGACTCAAGTTGAACAGTATCCAACCAAGAAAAAGAAAAAGAAAAACTTAAGCTGAACAGTAGACAATTGAAATAACTCAAGTAATGATAATTTGAGTAGGATACTGCTTGCCAACCCATATGATGATTGTACTTCATATTGTCAAGAGGTGTAGACATAACTTTGTTAAAAGGTGTCCGCTAAAGGAAGATTGAATGAACTGATCATCGTGGCATGGACATCCATGATGTTCTAAAAGCTGGAGTCAATGACACTATGAGAGAAAAATAAACGCAGCAATGATAACAATCACAATGCTCATACAAAAATCCAAAAGATAGATGTTTCAACAGAGCCTTTGTCAAACAAATATTCACTGTTATCTATATTTAACCAGCAAATGAACCAAACTATGTCATGCACATTCTCCAAACAATGTCTAGTACATTCCCATTTAGATTTATGTACATAGACAAAATAATGCTCAAGGAGGGAAAACAAATCGAGATAAACTTTAATATCGATGCCACTGTCAATTAGACAAAACTACTACTCTGAATTTTCCTTCAAATTTGTCCCTCTCTCTTGAGTATATGAAGCCGTACACACATCAACTCTTCCCTTGCCTGGTCTGCCAAAATTTGCCTATGCCCAAACATGCTAACATGTCTGATTGAGACTTGAGAACAGCTTTGATGTCCTTAGAATCGGTGCCCACAACGACAACCTACTTGAACGTGACCCTGTGAGTGAGTGAAGCAGAGACACAATGCTTGGAGATGAAAACGTCTAGTGTGAACGACTCCATACAGGCTATGGTATGCAGCTTGAAGGATATGTGCTTATTTAGATTCTTAGACTTCTTGCCCTTTCTGGTCAATGTGTGGCTGTAGTTGTCACCATTCGAATAGTCCAACTCCAAATTTCTTGATGCTAAATGAGGTTGCCTAAATGCCAACACTGATACAGA